>PJEM01000643.1:0-104665 GCA_004023845.1 Helogale parvula | reverse complement strand
GTGAAATTAACCCATAAATGTCCATTCATTATACTATGCTACTTCCCTTGGAATAAAACAGTAGGTCTGTTCCTCTTCCCTGAGATTATAAGAAAGAAAATGGGACAAGATGGAGAGGGTCTTGGACAAAGTGATCTTTGCTCCTCGAGACCCATCCCCATCTCCCTTCATTACCCTGCCCTGGGGCCAGGAGCATGGCCTCTGAGGACTGCTTCAATGGGCATCTTTGCCTGGTGGCTTCTGGTTGAGTTAAGCCAGTGGCAGTCAACTGCAGGTCAGACGATAGGAGGAGAGGGATGGTAGGGTGTGTTTCCTTGCCATTTCTGACAACTGGGGCCCCCAGGTTGGCTCTGTCCCTGGACCATAGGCCAGAGTTCCCATCAGGTGGCCTCCTCCATAGAGTCCCCACTCAGGGCTCCAGCTAACATTCCCTTCTGTATCCAGTTCTGGAGGGCTGCACCACCGGCTGATTCTTCTTTAAACCTTGACCATCCCTTTATAAAAATCTCTTTATCAAATTTTCCTTAAATTATCCAGCCTACGTATGTATGCTATTTTCCCTCGCTGATTGGTACAGCAAACACAGCAAGCTGCAGACACAAAAGAGAAACTGTTGTCCGTGAAGTAGGCATCCCTGGGAGAGGGGGCTGAAGCGGTAGTAGGGTCCCTGGCCAGGAGAGGACATGGGGATAGGTCCAATGGGGGAGGGTCAGTTAGACCAGAATGGGGGTCATGCCAAATGGTGTCACAGACCCTCTCCAGGTGGTGTGCCAAGGATTTGAGGCAGAACCAATCTTTCTGACTTCTGGGCGTGTAAAGTCTGAGGAAAGAAATAGAACACTATGTGCCAAAGAGGAGCTCCTGGAAGCCGAGGCTGCCCTAGTCTAGCAGGGGACACAGGTGTATAAAGAAACACCAGAAGTCCAGCAAGTCCAGCTCTCGTAACAGGGCTCTGCCCCCAAGCTGGCAGGTGCCCGAGACGCACGCGGACCAGGTGGGCCTCCAGTCCTGGGTCCCTTCTCTCCTGCTTGTGGGTCTTCCACAACCACGTCTGCACGGATGGCCTAGGAAGAGACTCTGGACTCTGTGCCTCAGTCGCTCGATCCTGAGATTCTGAACGGTGGTGTGAGGGAAGGCACGCCACTGCTGAGTGGTGTCTCCACTTGGCGTTAATGGGGACTTTGGGGTCCTGTTAGATACTGTTGTGGCTAAGCTCCTGGGGTCTCCTTAATCCTGCCCTGACAAGGAGACACTGAATTCATCTCTCTGAGACCCTAGAGGGATAGATAAATATGAGGAAAGCCTGGCAAGAATAAAACACAGCAAATATAACAAAACAATGTATTATTAGCCATGGTTTTGCTTCCAACTACAAAACAGAGAACTCTAGTAAGCCAGTAACCTTCCTCCTCAGCTAAAGAACGGCAGGCCACACGGTGATCCAGTACAGACCCATCGCCAAGAGGAATGCGATCAGAAAGAAACTGTAACAGAAGGATATGGGCCCCAGTACTTAGTGCTGAGTTATCCTGGACCTCAGCTGAGCGAGATGTCCCAGGCCAGCTGCCCAGCAAGAAAAAAACAGGAGCAACTGGAAAGAAACGGACAGAGTCTGGTCAGCTGGGGGAAGAGGACCTGTCTGCTGGACCCTCTGCCACCGGAAGGGAAGCAGCTAAGAGGAGAATGGCACCCGTGCACCAACCACGTAATTCGTAGCATCTGTAATAGAACCTACATTAGTATTCTTCCTTGTTGGTAGGACTCAGGAGGACGCTGAGGAGGAGGGAAGAGGGGGGATTGAGAAGTAACCCCCGCAAAGGCCCATGCCCTTCCTCTGCCCTGTGACCACCCGGCACTCCTGCAGATAGCAACCAGACTGAACAAAACACCAAAACACAACCGTCCGCAGGCATCTGAGACTAGAGAGTATACAAAAGTCAGGCAGACTCTGGCGGGGACATGACGCTCAGAACAAAGCCACGAGACTGTGAGAGAGCGAGATTCTTACGGGGTTCTGGGCCCCAGGGCAGGCCGAAATCTCCATTCCATGGGGCAGCCCAAACTCCAAGAGACCCCGATAATCCTCTTGGTGTGAAAAACCAGAGGCCTGAGTTTGGGGTAACCATATCTGCTGGAAAGGGAGGGGGAACCCATAAAGGAGAGCGCCAGAGGGGGAGAACCCCAAACTCTGCGTGTAAACTCTGCCAGAGTCTCTGGCTGAGCCTGGAGCCCTGCACACACGCACAACAGGCTCCAGAAATGCCCGAGAGACAGGGCTTGTGGTTTGAGTTCGACCAGGTGTGCTGTCTGCTGGGAAAACAAAAACAGCAAAACTCTCCTCAGGACGTAACATAAACCTGAGCCTCCCAAATGTGACATTCACAAGGCCCAAGACAATTAAACTACTCCTCATGTCCCTGATCTTGAGGCCTGCACCTCCTTCTCTAGGTCAGAGGTGAGGCGCAGTTCTCAAAGTGAGGGTCCTCGGAGCCCTTGCGGGGTCTATGAGGCCACAACCATTTTCATAATGATGTCAAGATGTTATTTGCCTTCCTCTTTCTCAGTGTCTTATGCACGCACGACGGAGTTTTTCAGAAGCTGTATGACATGTGATGTCAAGACCTATTGAATGTAAAAGTAGACATGAGAACCCAGCTTTTATTAAAGCCAAACACTGAAGACGTGTGCAAAACATGCGAAACAATATCCCAGTTTTTACTAACTTCTAATTTTGAAAAACTAAGTATTTTTTATTAGAACTACGGGCTTTTGTTACTTTAATTTGGTATGGTTTATTCATTTTTGAGAGAGAAAGAGAGTATGAGCAGGGGAGGGGTGGAGAGAGAGAGGGAGACACAGAATCCGAAGCAGGCTCCTGGCTCTGAGCTGTCGGCACAGAGCCCAACACCGGGCTCGAACCCATGAACTGTGAGATCATGACCTGAGCCAGTCTGATGCTTAACCGAGGGACCCTCTCAGGCACCTTGGGCTTTTGTTATCTTACATAAACTGATAAACCAAATTCTACATCTTTTAGTTCTAATTCCTAACGTGGCAAATAGAAGTAGCCAGCACCCACATACGCAAAAGCCTTGTGGTGTTCCCAGCAAGTTTCAGAGGGTCAGGAGTTCTGAGATTGGAGTTGGGGAGCTGCCGGTGGAGGCAGTTATTCTTGGGCTCCAGCCAGCCCCCAGGTCGCGTGGGGAGCTAGGCGCCACCCCCCAAGTTTCTAATTTGGTAGGTCTGCACTGGGGCCTAGAAATACACATTTCTTTATTTTTTATTTTTTTTCCTTTTATACTTTATTGTCAAGTTGGTGTCCATATAACACCCAGTGCTCATCCCAACAAGTGCCCTCCTCCAAGCCCATCACCTCCTTCCCCTCTCCCCCACTGCCATCAGCCCTCAGTCTGTTCTCAGTATTCAGGAGTCTGGTATGGTTTGCTTCCCTCTCTCTCCTTATTTTTCCCCTTCCCCTCCCCATGGTCCTCTGTTAAGTTTCTCCTGTTCCACTTATGAGTGAAAACATATGGTATCTGTCCTTCTCTGCCTGACTTATTTCACTTAGCATAATACCCTCCAGTTCCATCCACGTTGCTACAAATGGCCAGATTTCATTCTTTCTCATTGCCATGTAGAAATATGCATTTTTTTATTTAAAAATTTTTTTGATGTTTATTTTTCAGAGACAGAGACAGAGCATGAGAGAGGGAGGGGCAGAGAGAGAGAGGGAGACACAGAATCTGAAGCAGGCTCCAGGCTCTGAGCTGTCAGCACAGAGCCCGACATGGGGATCAAACCCACGAACCATGAGATCATGACCTGAGACAAAGTCTGACGCTCAACCAACTGAGCCACCCAGGCACCCCAGAAATACGCATTTCTAACAAGCTCCTGGCTCACGCCAATGCAGGGCCCACCATGCTGTAGGGGTGCCGTGGTGTGTAGAGCAGGCCTCCTGCAGAACCAAGGTATCTGTAAACCCATCCCTGCAGCCACTAGCACTGCCTGCTCCGGGGCTCACAGCTGACCCCTTCCTAAGGCACTCCCCTAGGCAGCAGAAGCTGCCTGTCCAATGTCGTACCTTCTGTTGAAGGACAGCACATATCTAACAACTGGACAGTGTGACAGACGGAAGTGCCCTCCAACTGTGGGAGCTCCCCAAGGGGCCAGCTGGAGCCCACAGTGCATCTACAGCCAAGCTCACCTGCGTCCTCTGTCCAATCCTCTGGCCTTCACCCCTCCCAGGAATCCTCCCTGAAAAACACAAATATCCATTTCAGAGTCCCCCTGACGCCCCTGGGCAAAGCAAACCTGTCACAAACGGGAGAAGAACTAACCTGCTGGGGGCAGGGGGTGCTCAAGAGGCTCCTGTCTGATAGTGGAGTGGCAGTTCTGATGGCCAGACCTCCTTGCTTCTGTGCACTTGTGAACGATTCTGAGGCTCTAGCCTCTAGCCCTTAGGGGTGGTCTGGGGCAGTGACTGGAGTTAATCATCCTAACTGTGGAACCAGATCCAGCCCACGCTGGCTTACAAGCGCCAACTGTTAATAGTTTTAGGGATTTTCCAAACTGGTTGTTAAAGAGACCCATGTTAAAAATTAAACCATGTTTCTCCTGTTAGACCTATGAGTGCAAGCATATGGTATCTGTCCTTCTCCGCCTGACTTATTTCACTTAGTATGACATCCTCGAGGTCCATCCATCCATCCACTTTGCTACAAATGGCCATAGATCATTCTTTCTCATTGCCATGTAGTACCCCATTGTATATATATACCACATCTTCTTGATCCACTCATCAGGTGATGGACATTCAGGCTCTTTCCATGATTCGGCTTCTGTTGACATTGCCGCTATGAACATTGGGGTACATGTGCCCCTAGGCATCAGCACTTCTTTATCCCTTGGGTAAATCCCTAGCAGTGCTATTGCTGGGTCATAAGGGAGTTCTATGGATAGTTTTTTGAGGAACCTCCACACTGTTTTCCAGAGCGGCTGCACCAGTTTACATTCCCACCAACAGTGTAGGAGGGTGCCCGTCTCTCCACACCCTCGCCAGTATCTATAGTCTCTTGATTTGTTCATTTTAGCCAGTCAGAGAAGGACAGATAGCATATGTTTGCACTCACAGGTCTAACAGGAGAAACCTAACAGAGGACCATAGGGAGGGGAAGGGGGAAAGAGAGTTAGGGGGAGAGAGGGATGCAAATCATGAGAGACTATTGAATACTGAAAAGGAACCGAGGGCTGAAGGAGGAGGAAGAAGGGGGAAGGAGGGTGGCGGTCACGTAGGAGGGCACCTGTGGGGAAGAGCACTGGGTGTTACATGGAAACCAACTTGACAATAAACTATTAATAAAATAAAATAAATTTAATGAAAAAAATTAAAAAAGTTAAACCATATGTTTATGATTAAATAAATCACATTAAAATCAAAGGTAATATGTATTCGAAACTTTGTGATTACTCTGCTGCACTTTATTATCTATGCTCTTAAGTTTTTATATCTGTTATATCTGTACAGTATTCCATTATATAGTATTTTCACCTACACAGTAGATGTCAATAATCCTAAGAGCTTAGAAAATGGTAAAATTTAGCAAAATAATTAGGAAAAAGCAAGGCCACATGGCCAGGAGACCGATGGGTTGTGAAGCTCTGAGGGCCAACAGCCAGGAAGGGGTTGGGTTGGCATCTTCCGCCTCAGCTGGGAAGTTAGCCATTGTACTTCCTCTCCCCCGGGGGCCACCAGAAGGTCCTCCATGCCTCCTGCTATGCCTTCCCCACTAGTGCGCTTGAAGTTACAATCTCCTCTTTATCCACTTACTCCTATCTATTCATATCTTCTGACTCCAACTCTGTGCTGAGCATTGGAATAGGGGAAAAGACCTGCCCTTGTCTTTGGGAAGTTCAAGTCTAATAGAGACATGCACACAAGTCATAAAATGTAGTGACATACGCACATATAAGTAAAAGGAGAGTCTCATAAATGTTTAGTGAACAGAACTGGGAGCATCAAATGACTGATGGTGTCTTTGGAAAAACTTCTCAAAAGACAGGACATACAAGCCATGTGTCTCCAGAACAGCAGATCTGCCAGGTGGGAGAATGTGCCAGTTGGAAAGAACATTATGTGCAAAGGCACAGAGGTAATTTAGGATGTAGCCTTTTACTGCTGGTCATGGGGACCGCGCAGAGCTGCCCACACTCTCCACTGGACCCTAAAGACCACACGTCATCTGATCAGCTTTAGGTCTGCAGGCATCGGAGCCCCGCTGGCTTAGAGGACACCCACAGCTCTAGCTAAGGCCATGCTTACAGGCTGTTGTAATCTCCCAAGCTAATTGGATACTATTCCTAAATTCATATGCTTCCACAGCTTTGTATGATGACTCAGAGGTTTTATGATTAATCTCATATTGGAAGGCGCTCACCCCACCCTGGGGAACCGAGTCCTCTGAAAATCTTCCAAAGACCGGACTTATTTTATTCCTTGCCTGGGATGGTTAAGACAGAGCTGCTAGATGGAAGGGGTTGAGAGGTCATCAGGTGACCTGTATCCTTTGCTGTCTGGCTCTAGAATCGAGTCCAGAATTGGTCCACTGACCCTCACTTTGGAATAACTGGTTTCAATGGATTGGAATCTTGGCAAAGTTCCTAGATGCCCTAGCAGTCTGCGTTAAAACTTATCCCATTGCTTGTACAGCAAAAGAGGAGGCCATTGTGGCACTGAAATCAGACGGCAGCACAGGTCCCTCCAGATCTCTGTGTTGCCACAGCGCTCAACCTTCTCTCTGGGACCAAGAGGCTTCGAAGCGCAGCCAGGAGCCATGAAGGGACAGCACGCTGCAGCCAAATGAGGAGTTGCTGTCTCACTGTCCTATCAACAGGGAAGACTGACAGGTTCCAAGCTGGCAAGCCACAGGCCTTTCAGACATATCACATCATAATGAACTTGTCTTCATTTCTGCTTCCCTGGTAAGACTGCCAGCTTCTTGAGGACACAGATAGGGTCTGGCTTATCTCTGAGTCCCAAGTGTGTGTTGGGTGGAGGGAAGGATGGATGGACAGATGATCAATCTTGTCCTATAGGGATTTCTATTAAAAAATTAGTAATTTAGAAAATGTTTATTAAACACTTAACTATGTTTAAGGTAAGTTTCTGTGCTCTTTATGGATTATCTGATTTTATCTTCATAGCACTCTTGGTATCCCTTTTACGGAGAAGGCAACTCTTCCTTAGAAGAGATTAGCCACTTCCTAAAATCCCATAGCTAATGAGAGGAAGAGCCAAGATTCCGACCTGTTTTGTCTGGTTCCAGAGTCTTACTTCTCGCACACAGCTGAGTTACGGCAGTAACCTAGGGCCACACATGACAAGAGAGCAGGGAATGGAACAGGCTGGGGCAGTGACACATGCTCTGGGGGAGGCAGAACTGCAACTGACGTCTACAGGATGATTACGACCTGGAGAACTACAGAGGTCACTTAAGAATGTTCCAGATGGGAAGGCAGGGTGAGCAGAAGATTGTTGCGACTGTGGTAGCCTGTGCCTGTCAGTGAGAGGGTGGGCGTGGCCCCGATTCAACCTTCCTCCTTCACCTCTCCTCCAGGGCGTGCCCACTGAGCTGCACAAAGATGCCAGTCTTGGGCCTTGCACAACTCAACCCAAGGGAGCGAGTAAACCAAGAGTGACCACATGGATGCCCGGTGATGTGGGACTTGTCTGCATACAGGGAGCTGCCTGCTGCCCCTCCCTGTGGCTCCGCCAGCACCGCGTGAGGCTACCGCAGGGGCTCCCACTGGCTCTTCGAGAGGCAGAAACAGTAGGGTGGACCAAAGACAGGGGAAGAGAGCTGGGGGGAGAGAGGGCCAAAAGTCATGAGAGACTACTGAATACTGAAAATGAACGGAGGGCTGAAGGGGGAGGGGAAGAGGGGAAGGGGGTGATGGTCATGGTGGGGGGCACTTGTGGGGAGAAGCACTGGGTGTTATATGGAAACCAATTTGACAATAAACTATTATTAAAAAAAGAACAAAATAAAAAAATTCTAAAAAAAAAAAAGTACATTTGCAAATAATCAGGGAGCTACGTAGAGCTCTTGCCAAGAGGAACTGCACTGTTCAATGTTCAGTTAGCAAAGGGACAAGAGGGCACTTGGAGCCTGTTACAGCACAAAAGAAAGCCGTTCCATTACATTTGACATTGGAGCACAGAGTGCTCCCCCCTCAGATCATGAGGTCAGGATGTCAAATGGCTCATCAGGGTGGATGTGGAAGACTCTGAAGGGTGAAGAGAATCAATAGATGAAATCGGGGTCGACACGCCAATGTGTCAGGCACTCAAGATGCGTCATCTAATTAAGTTCTTAAAACTCTTGTATTAGGATATAGATTCAGAAAGGTTAAATGACTTACCTAAAATTATCTAGCTTTCAAGTCATTGAATCATTTTTGAAAGCCAATTCCATCAGGCTCCAAGTGCTTTGCTTGACAAGTCCCCTTCTACAAAAATATCCCATAGATTCTCACACTAGGGATGGGGTTTGATCTCATAGGACTCATAGCTGGGACACCCAGCTGCTACCGGAGTCTGTCACACTCTCCGCTTCTTTCCTTTGAAACACCAAGTTCTCCAATATTCCTCTAACTAGGATGGATTCTATGCAACAGTGAAGAGATCGTCCTGTAGCAGTGAGTTGCAAGAATAATCATTTTCTCCTACATGTCTCTAATTTACAAAACATAGATATCATCAATTTCTAATGCAGTGAATAGCTACGCTTAATTATTTTTTACATCATTTCCCACTAATGTGTTTAGGGGAAGTGATTATTGGAGATGTGATTGAAGCACCAGAAACGCTATTTGGGAGACAGATGGTCCCTGACAACCCACAAGGTCCATCCATCAGTAGGAAAGTGGAGCCATCCCCCACGTGGGACAGCGGGTGTGTGACACTCCACGCTAGCCTGTGTGCATGCACATGCACTCATGTGGTTGTAGAGGCTGCTGGCTAGGACTCTGTGGTACAGGGCTCCTAGGAAGAGTTTTAAGATTCATTAAAATAGTGTACAGTGCGAAGGAAGAAGCTCCAGAGATCTCTGGGTGAGTAAGTTTCCCTTTAGTGACTTTCCACATTCCAAGACCATTCAGAACTCATCTGGGAGAATATGCGGCGTTGGGAGAAACCTTTCACCAATGTCAATTCCTGCTTCGGAGAGCAGAACTGCAAGCTCGAAGAGGAGGACTGAGTGCCCAAACTCACGCCTCTCTCATCCCTCATTCGCTCCTGTCCTCTCCCATCTTCATACCTACAGTGTGGCAGCCCTGCTCTCTAGGATCTTTGCTCCCTGCCTTCACTTCTGTCTTGCAGCCTTCTTCTGTCAAATCCCCAGAGCCTGTTTTCCTTCTTTATGCATTAGAAAAATCTCTCCTTCCACTGAAATTCCAACGCTTTTAAGAAACTTATGCTGGCCTTGACCCTAAGTCTAGCATCGGATACCCTCTTTCTAAATAACATCATCCAGAAGAAGAAACGAAAGTAAGCATAAACAAGCATCGTCTTCAGTGTGCACTGTAAAACTATAAATTATGACCGCTCAGAACGTCAAACCTTTTTAGAATGACAGGGCATGTTGCCAGATCACTGAAGTTCATGCAATGCCTCTCTATCCAAATACGAATGTAATTAATAATAAAAATAATAGTTTACAGAGAGTCTATTACACACCAGGCATAAGCTTGGATTTGGAAATAAATGAAGAATGAGATATAGTCTCTTTCCTGTAGGAGCTCTGTGTACAGAGGAATGGATTGACAAACGAAATGGGAAACGACAACATGACAGAGACACCGTGGCGGAGCCAGCAGAGGAGGGCCTATCTGGAGACTGAGAGAAGACGGCAGAAGAGCCGACGTGTTGCTGTGTTTGGAAGAATGAGCAGAAACGGGGAGGGTAGCGGAGGGTAGAGTGAGTAAAATGGGGAAGAACGTGCCAGGCAGGGGGCAGAGCAGGTGCCGAGCTGTGGAGATGTCAAGGAGCAAAGCATGTTGGGAGGACACAAGTTCAGCATGGCTGGAGCACAGCAGGGGGAGAGGGCGCGGGCAGACAGGCATACAATGAGGTGGGGAGGGCAGGGGAGGCCTGGGTTTGAAGGCAGTGTCTGACATGCGATGGCTGTTATCTTACACATGGTGGGAAACCGCTAGGGGTTTTCAGGAGGGGACTGACGAAACCATCAGTTTTATGGAAAGTTCACTCAGGCCAAGGAGTAGGGGCGAGAAAAACACGATGGGCACAGGGGCCTGGAGGTGTGGGCGGGGGAAGAAAAACCAACCAGGATACTAGGGTCAAGGTCCAGGCAAGAAAGGAACTCAGAGCCCAGCCAGGGAGGGATGTCTGTGCATCCTTGGGGGCCCACAGACCAACTTTTCAGCTAACACTTTTAGCCCATCAACAGTGTCCAAGGAATAGTGTGTGAAAATGTCAAGAGATCGTTTCTGATACAGTAAACTCCATGAAACATTCAAAGCAAATTTCACGTTTGGCCTTATTTCCTCATTTGCAGTTCACTGTTGTCTGCAATCGTTAAGAATTATACTAAGAAATCCAGGCCACGGTTTCCACTTAAAACAGTTCAACGTCTTATGATGGACTCCCATTTTCATTTTGAAACAAGGTGATCCGTTTGGGTGCATAAATCACCTGAATAGAGAACCCCAGCAAGTCTCATTGGAAAACAGCTCTGTACGCCGAACACCAGCTTAATATTCTTTCAGTAAAAGGTCTCTCACTCTCCGAGAGAAACCATTTCAAAAACTCGGCCTCCTCCCCTAGAGCGGTCTTGTTGGTTTCTGAAGCAGACTATGGGCCAGCAGCGCCCTCTCCTGGCACCTTGGAGGTACAGCTTGACACTCCCTTTTTCAGGCACTGGGAGGGAGGTCTTCTATAGAAAGAAGCCACTGTTGATAGGAATTCTCTCTACTCAGAGACCTAAATTAATAACTTATTTGGGACCAAGAGTTGTGGCTGAAGTAGGGATCAGAGAGAAGCCTATTCTTCCATAGGCAGTGAAAGAGACAGGAGACGGATCAAACAAAACAAAAGAAACAAAAAGCTTACATTTGTGGTCCAAAGCTGATTTCAAGTGACTGCAAGGTCTCCTACCTGACATGTGACTGTGGACAGGTCGTTTTCCCTTTGTTAATTTCACAAGACCCTTGTGACCACTAGATACAAGAACCTATGGAGTAGCCTCTCCACCTGGTAACTTTGTTATATGTCACACAAAAATTTGAAACTTCCCTAAAGGAGTGTAATTGCTATGAGTGGTCTCTGGGCAGGAAAAAGAATCTGCTTGCCTTGACCAAAGTTTACTAATCCTTTGCCCCAACAATTACAGTTTTAGAATTTATCCCCAAGAAAAATAAGTGTGGAAAAGTTCAATATACAAAGATACTCACTATGGTGTTAAGTGTAATTCAAGTGAGAAATCCCAATGTCCAGAAAACTAAGGAAAAGGTTTGATAAACTCAGTATATTCACACCATGTGTTTACACTTACATTGGCAATCGGGGTTTGTAAAAAGTCTTCATTAGATTAACGTATTTATGACATTAAAAACAACAGGCTATATATCATGTTGAATATACTATCAGAGATGTAAATACAAAAAAAAATCTTTGAAATGAAAAAACTGGTGATACCAAGCATTAGTAAGAAGATGAGGGAAAAGGGTACTTCCGTGCACTGCAGATAGACATGAAAATTTGTAAACTCAATTTGGACAGCCTTTTAGATGTATTTGTTAAATAAGAAATGTACATATGATTTTATTCTTGAGTGATTTTTTTCCCCAGGGGAAAAAAATGTTGCACATGAACACAAGAAATGCACCTAAGGATAGGTGTCAACACATTTCTTCTAAGAGTAAAAAAACTGAAACAACTCGCATGTCCACCCACGGGGAAACGATCAAACGAGTTAGGGTACTGTCTGGAAGGACTGGGTGGGAGGAAAGAGCACTGCAATCCTGATGCCATAAGGAAATAGAAAAGGCTCTTTCTCACCGACACTGCGCGCCTAACACACCTTTGCTGTGGATTCAGCTCCGTGGCATCCTGAGATCCGGGGAGAACCATGCGGCAGCTGCCGGCCACGTGTGGCCACTCGGCAGCGGGGACGGGCTGGTTGGAACCGATATGCATGTAAGTGTAAGCTACACAGTGGCTTTCAAAACGCTGAGTGTTAAACACGTAAAATATCTCAATTACTTTGAATCTTGATTGCTTGGTGAAATGAGTACAGTTTACTTGTACTGGGTAAATAAAAGTTATTATCAGGTCAATTTTAGGCTTTTTTTTTTAATTAAAAAAATGTGGCTTCTAGAACATTTAAAATGACAGATCAGCTTTTATTATATTTTATTGGACAGAGCTGGTCTAAAACCAGCTAGTCCCCATGGCCAAGGAAGAGAGAGGGTGTGAGGCTCTCCTTGGCTCTTAAAGCTTTGGGATGGAAGTGACATGTGGGCATCGGGTTTAGAGGTCCTTGCTCCAAGGAATGGCGCTGGCACAGCTGAGTTTAATAGAGTGAGGAAGTACAACGCTGCCATGTCCCCAGGAGAGAGTGACAGCCAAGATGCTCAGAAGCGGCCCTGCCCAGGACCATGCTGGGGAACACCTTGCCGGGGTCAAAACACGAGGCGACATGAGCTGACACACGAAGTCCAAGCCGTACTGCTGGGACAGAAGGGAGCTGTGTAACCGTGCGCACCGTATCACACCACTTACAAACCACACACGCCCACGTGGGCACAACAGAACTGCACATTTTATGACGGCATATATTATTCAGGTAACTGTACGGAGAAGAATGTCTGGAAGGATCCGTACGAAACTTAAACCAACGGTCACCTCTTCAGGGGGAAGGGAAGCACTATCTGTCATGTTTGAATATTTAGACCTGAGGAACGTGCTCCTCTATGGGGTGGATGTCTCCTGTGTCCCCTCCAGATTGTCCTCTACCCTTGTCCACCTGTCTGTCCTGTGCTTGGAGAGGCCGACTGCCCTGATGGGCAACCACTCACCCTGGTTTCCGGGGCCTCCAGCAGGAAGAGGGAAGATCAAGCCCGAGATATGTACACCCAGCCCAGGCGCCCATCACACCCTCTTCCTGACGAGGGGCCCTCCCCACTCGGCTCTCCAGTCTTGGGTCTGAACATGGTTACTCCCCCCCCAACCCCCAAACTTAGGCTGTGGGGGGCAACGACAGCCCGCTGCCGGGGTCTCTGGCATCCTCACATCCTGCCCATGTCCTTATAAACAGTCACTTCACTAAAGTCTCTTCAACTCACACTATTTCAGCGCGTCATCAGCTTTTGTCCTTCTTTTCTCTTTTTGTTGGGTTTGGAATACAATGTGTTACTTATAAAACTAAAAATAAATACAGGGGCACCTGGGTGGCTCAGTCAGTTAAGCGTCCGACTTCGGCTCAGGTCATGATCTCACAGTCAATGGGTTCAAGCCCCGTGTCAGGCTCTGTGCTGACAGCTCAGAGCCTGGAGCCTGGAGCCTGCTTCAGATTCTGTGTCTCCCTCTCTCTGCCCCTCCCCCACTCACTCTCTTTCTCTGTGCTTAAAGACAAAAAATAAATAAAAATAAATAAATAAATACCAATCACAGAAGGAAAAAAAAAGCAACCTGGACAGAATTATGACAAAACCGTTGAATGTGTTGGCTGCAGCTTCTCTGGCAGTAGGATTATATGTGAGTTATTTTCTGTGCTGTTACATTTCGCTGTAGTAACTTTTTCTCTGTAACAAATGTTGCCTTCGTAATTCACTTTCTAAAAGTACAAAATGAACAAAACCAGTAAACCAAGAAAGGTAACCCTAAAATTCAATCTATTCAGAACTTGCTGACCTTTGTTTATGAACCTGTGGCTAACAGGGAGTCGGTCCCTTCGTATCTGACAGGGAACCCTGCCTCCTTCATGACGTCCGGAAGAAAAATCACGGCTAGCACTTACTGAATGCTCATGACAGGCTAAGCACTATCTTGTCCCCTGCTGCGTGTGACCTTCCTGTGACCCACTGCTAACAGCTCCACTGTTTTATCTCTCACGGAGGAGGCAGGGCGGCCTTCCGGCTCACGAGCCGACTCTCATCCGCACCGCTCCACCGAGACGGGCTCGAGCATCCCAGGGGGAGTTCTCAGAGTCCATCCCCATGGCCAAGGCATTCCGAGTGCGGCACGCTGTGCTGAGACACACCTGCTAAGTCCTGCGTGGAGACATTCCTTGGGACACCACGGGTAGATCTTCCAAGGGCTACAGTCACAAGAACCCCCTCCACCTGCCTTCCTGGGGCCAGGGCACTCGCTGCCCACTGGTAACACTTCCTTGTGTTCATTCATTTGCTTCCTTGACTAATACATTGCAGATATCTCCTGGGCCCCTGCCCCTTCCACGTGCAATAAGACCAAGAAACAGGGCGGGTCTTGGGTAGGAATCGCTCCCCTCTCTAGTCCGGTGTGGGTCATTCCTGAATTATAACATCAATGGTACACCAGGCTCAGAGAAGAAGAGAAAGACTAACAACCAAGGGGGGCTAAGAACATGACTTAACTAACCTCTGCCCAGGGAGGTCGTCCCGTAGGATGGTGATTCTCAACCAGGGGCAAGAGGAGTATTTGTGTGTCCCCTCAGGGAGCAAACGGTAATGTCTGGAGAAGCCCTGTGTCAGGACAATGGACAGACGCTGCACTTGGTTCTCCTGGGAGCACTCGGGGCCTCAGAAGGAACGGCAGCTGCCCGCGACGGGGCCTGGTCTCAAGCACCCGCCTGCTCCTCGGCGACAGGGGCAGGTACTGCTTCAGGTGAGATCATTTCATAAAAACTAGCCTTCCTCTTCCACCCAAGGAAGCCCATTTCGTGTGCACCATTATTTAGGTGGAGTTCCGGTTAGTGGAAGATCTGACCGGACCCCAGACCATAAGGACTTGATTAGAACGTTCCTCTTATCTTAGTGTCCAAATCCCAACTAAGCATGTCAGGATCTGCTTGGGTTGAAGGTGCTTTCCCAAGGAGGAGCCTTGGGAAGTACAGCCAGCTGGGCCCTGCGTTCAAATCCAGACCCTCCTGCCCACTGGCTGTGGAGCCAAGAGGAAAGCACTGAAACTGTCTTTTGTCTCCAACGGACATAACGGTTTCCATCCTGGGGGGAGCCAAGTACGCAAAGCAGAGCCTCAACACACGAGAAGATCGTATTCGTGGTGAGAGGAGCATCAATAATTAATCAGCCACAGCATGTCTCACGAAATGATTTCCTCATTTGTATCTTGCACTTGTCCCCCTAGACTATTTTCTAAGCTTCTGCAACAGAGCATGGCTTCCAAGGATGTTTATTTTTTTAATTAAAAAAGTTATTTATATTTCATGGTAAATATACAGAACATAAAACTTACCACCCTAAGCCATTTTTAAAGCGAAGGACTCAGTGGCAATAAGTCCATTCGCCATACTGTGCAGCCATCGCCACAGCCATCGCCACGGTCTATTTCCAGAATGTGTTCATCATCCTCAACAGAAACTCTGTACCCATGAAAGAATAAGTTCTCCTTCCCCCGCCCCCAGACCCCAGTAATCTCTATTCTACTTCCTTTCTCTTTGACTATTCTAGGTACCTCATATGCATGGTATCATACAGTATTTGTCATTTGCTGTCTGGCTTTTTTTTTTTTTTTTGACAGAGAGAGACAGCGCGAGCAGGGGAGGGTCAGAGAGAGAGGGACACACGGAATCCGAAGCAGGCTCCAGGCTCTGAGCTGTCAGCATAGAGCCTGACGCAGGGCTCGAACCCACGAACCGTGAAATCATGACCTGAGCCGTAGCTGGACGCTCAACTGACTCAGCCACACAGGCACCCGGGGCTTATTTCACTGAGTGTTGGGTTTTCAAGGTTTATGATCCATGTTTGAGCACCCAGGATGTTTTAAGTCAGGTCAGTGAAAGTGAATTCTAGTACATTTTTCATGCCAGACGCTAAAGATAAAGCAGTGACGCTGCCTGACTTGACCCTGCCTCTACCCCCCCCCCCCAGCTTAATATGTCCTCACCCTAAGGTCCATCCATCATCCCAAAGTGGGTAGATGCAGGACTCAAGCCCTATTCTGATTCAAATCCAGACTTGTCGCACTCGGCCATGCTGCCCACTGAGTGCCAGATACGCTGGTGCTTTCTGTCTACTCTTCTTTCATCCCTTTCGGCTTCAGAATCAGACAGATGTGGATACGGTTTGAACCTCTAGCTCTGCCACCTACCGGCTCGTCCTCACACACACACAAGAACAGTAGGTGGCACAGTGTCTAGAACATGGTAAGCACTCATAAACGTTAGCCGTGCTTTTGCTCCTTCATCCAATGCCCGCTTTCTAGATGGAACTTCGCGGGCTCCATGAGGACAGCAACCACGCCTGTCTTACTGTGGCCACACCCCCACCCCGAGACGGCATGGCACCTGGCGGCCGGCATGGCACCTGGCGGCCGGTGTTCACTGACCGAGAGCACACAGCCGAGGCCCCAGCGCTGGGTCGTGACGTCAGAGTCTGGATCGCTGCATGACGTCCGTTTCTCTGGGAGCCTCTAGCCACCACACGGCGGGCGGGGATGGGACGGCGGGGAGATAAACAGGCCAACAAAAAGTGGCCGCAGAATGCGATGCTAGTCACTTTCTTTTGACACATGCGATAAAGACGCTGCCTCAGAACTTAGATGAGAAAGACTTCATGGCACTCGACTTTGGCCCCTGCTCTGATATCGATGCAGGAAGGGCTTTCACCTCAGTGCTGCCTGCAACTTAAGCTCTGCCCTAAAAGAGGAGTCACTTCTGCAATGGCAGGAGCAGGAGGAGGAGAAGAGGGAACCAACCCAGGAGGTCCAGGAAGGGGTCCCGGTAAAAGGCACAGAGAGAAGGTATCTGATCATCACTCACCAGCTCTGCCTCTGCTGTGGTTCTGCTGTGAGGCTCCTCGATCCTGCATTTCAGTGTCTCAGTTTTCTCACCTGTAAGATGGAACATGACATTTCTTCTGCCATCCCAAACATGCTTTACTCCAATTCTATCAAGCTAAGGGTCACCTCCTAGATTTGAAGGTGGAAGACTCAAAAGTGGTTGAAAACCGGAATGATGGGGTCCCTGGGTGGCTCAGTCAGTTGAGCATCCAACTTCGGCTCAGGTCAGGATCTCACAGTTCGTGGGTTTGAGTCTTGCGTCGGGCTCCGTGCTGAAAGCTAGCTCAGAGCCTGCAGCCTGCTTCGGATTCTGTGTCTCCCTCTCTCTCTGACCCTCCCCAGCTCGCGTTATCTTTATCTCTCTCAAAAAGAAATAGAACATTTAAAAAATTAAAAAGAAAAAGAAAACTGGAACGATGAAGACACATGGATTTTGTTTGAGAAGTATTTAATGTTCATGTGCAATGTGTCAGACACATGCAGGCTAGTAAGTGTCCCTGCCCTTAAGGACACACTGTTCAGTAGTTTTCATTTTATTTTTTTAATGTTTATTTTTGAGAGAGAGAGACGCAGAGAGAAAGGGAGACACAGAAGCCGAAGCAGCCTCCAGGCTCTCTGACCTGTCAGCACAGAGCCCAACGCAGGACTTGAACTCACGAACCATGAGTTCATGACCTGAGCTGAAGTTGGACACTTAACAGACTGAGCCACCCAGGTACCCCATTCAGTAGTTTTCATTTTAAAATAAAAACAATGGAGTACTACATGGCAATGAGAAAGAATGAAATATGGCCATTTGTAGGAAAGTGGATGGACCTTGAGAGTGTCATGCTAAGCGAAATAAGTCAGGCAGAGAAGGATAGAAACCATATGTTCGCACTCATAGGTCTAACAGGAAATTTTCAGAATGATCTAGCCTCAAGAAAAGCAAGCAGTGAGTAGTGCTTAAGAAAAATTGATCTAGTATCTAATGGACAGTTGATACCTGTCACAACACAGCATTTTATATACTGTTAAGTGAAACTGCAATACAATCTAAGTTTATTTTGGGAGTGTTTGCCGTATAATTGGATTTAATGAAATGTTTAGAGGTGCAGTAGGCATGACTCTGAGTAGATAATGAAAGAAAATGCAAAATGCTTATTGATTCATGATGTGGTTTCATCTTAGCTTGGGCAAACCATGCAGTATTTAATACATAGTAGCAGAATATTTACTATTGAAGCTTGAAAAGATATGAGTTCTATGTGTGCAATCTTTCATTTATGCATGTGAGAGGGTTATCGTTTTTTTAAATATTTTTTACATTGTAGTACTTGTTTTGCTTGTTGGGGGTGTTTACTTATTCAATACATTCTGTCAAGGACAGGAATTACATGCTGGTTTTTTTTTCCCCCTAGGAAGTGTGTCTTGGGTTTTTCCCTTATTATTTTCTTTATTTTTTTTTCCTCTTCTTTTTTTGGTGGTGGGGGTGGTTATGTTTAAATGAAGTTGCTTTTACAGCACCAAAGACTTAATCAGCCATTTCCTACATAAAAGGTAGCTACTTTTCTGCATGGACCTCAAGTATACTGTAGTATAGAGGTGGAATTTAAGGAAAGGTATTAAGCAGGCTGTGTTTTAGCTTATGGGCAAGTAATAAATTGTATCATGTATCTTGAATGTATCATAGGTAAGCTGCTGTATAACGATTGCCACTTCAGATAGCTGTGAAATTAGGTGATTAACTAGTTGGTACCTAACCTTCTAATTTCTGTATAAGTCTAATTACATGAAATAGAAGTGGGGGTTTTGATTTTTTACTTTGCTTTTCTGTTTGGAGGGTCATTGTAACTACTGTATTGTAAATGATGGAAAATAATTGCATATGTTAAAAAATAAAGTGTGTTATATTCAAAAAACATTGGATTCTATTTTCTGATATTTGTATAATAAACTTCCATCAACTGTAAAAAAATAAAATAAAAACAATGAAAAAATACAGTAATAAAATAAATCAATAAAATTTTTTAAGAAATGAAATGAAAACACTAACAGCAGAGGTGACTGTGTGACTCCCACATCCTCCCCACAAACTGCCTCAGGAAAGATCATGAATGTCAGTCTGGAGTCACATCTGCAGGTTTTCAAGAACCAACTAACCCAGTAAAGAAGTTTGGGATATGCGTCAAGCAGCTGAACTTTCTTTGCCCTTCCACGAGAAGTATTTTAATTCCACAGAAAAAGTCACAATGACATAATGGGTGACAATTAGGAGCATTAAGATCTGTCACTGGGAGAGTGATAGTGCCCTGAGCGCATCAGATGTGCACTCTGCAGAGCGAGCTGTGAGGCAAGAGCAGGGGACTCGGCCGGACAGGACCCCGGCTGCAGGAGGCAGGGGCCTGCCCGCCGGACTCCGCGGAGTGACGTGCCCAGCACGGTCAGACCGGGCACACAGCTCCAGCCTTCCCACCTGCAAACCCTCCCTTTACTGATATTGCATAGGCCACACTAAATCAGTACGACTGTTGAAAGGAGATGAGCCAAAAGAAAGAGCCAATGAGTTTGGTGTCAGAAAGGATGTGCATTCTGACGTGACCCTGAACATTAGCAGGCGGGTGCCTCTGAGCAAGTTAGGTAACCATTTCTAGTGTGTCTGGAGACAGCACAGCTTATAAACAGAACTTCCGTGCTCACAGGGCTGGAGGCTCAAAGTCTGAGATCAGAGCTCCTGGGTGGTTGGAAGAGGACCCTCCTCCAGGACACAGACATCATGCTATGTCCTTATGGGGTCGGAGTTCTCTGGAGCCTTCCTTACAAGGGCACTGATCTCGTTCCTGAGGACCGCATCTCAGCACCTGTCACCTCCCAGAGGACACACCTCCTAACACCAGGATCCTTGGGTGTTCGGATTTCAACATATCAACTTCGGCAGGACACATTCAGATCATAGCAATAACGTTGATGTGGTCTTTCTTCGTCGTTTTCCTTTCATCTTTCTTTACCCTTGAATATTCAAGCATGTCTCTTTCGTAAGCAGCAAATCGCTTTTGAAAATTTTCTCACCTGACAATCTGGGTCATTTAATTGTGGTATTTAGTTTACTCCCATTTAATGTGATTGCTGACATGTTTGGGCTTAAATCTACTATCTTTCTATGAGTTTCTACTTACCTATGTTATAATCTTATTTTTTAATCTTTATTTCTTTTTGAGATACTTATTTTTTATCTTATTTTTTCTCCTGTATTTGCTTGTCAGTTACATATGCTCTTGCAATTCTTTTACTTATCATCCTAAATATAAAATACAGCATACTATTTCCTGATATGAAGTGGTATTTTTTAAATGTTTATTTGAGAGAGAGAGACCGAGAGAGACCAAGAGAGCGTGAACAGAGGAGAGGCAGAAATAGGGAAAGAGAATCCCAAGCAGGCCCCACACTGCCAGAACAGAGCCCAATGTGAGCTCAATCCTGCAAACCTGGAGATCATGACCTGGGCCAAAACTAAGGGTCAGACACTGAACTGAGTGAGCCACCCAAGTGCCCCTAAAGTGGTATTTTTTTTATACTTCCTACACAATGCGAAGGACTTAGAGAACTTTAACTCCTTTTTAGCTGCAACACTTTGTCCTGCCTACTGCATATTGTTAATTCTAATATACACATAGTTTTAGAATGTTCTTCCGTAATTCATATAAAAATAAATCATATCCTAATACATATATGGGGATGTATGTGTATGCATGCTCAAACAATTTAAATCTCATAAAGCCATATTATTATTGATTAATCCAACCATTTTTAGATTTAACCATATTTTATCTCTCATCTTCCAGTCACTATTCTCTCTCCTACAGTAAACCACTGCTGATTTCATTCACTGTACATCTATGCTGATTTTCTTTCTTTTTTACTTCATGATTTATATGGACTTACGCTTTTTTTATGCCTGGCTTCTTTTCCTCAATGTTGAATAGAGATTTTCTTAGTGGTCCTGCAAGTAATTCTACACTGCTTATCCGTATTGCTGTATAACATTTCATAGTGTGAACATATCACAATTTATTTGTCCATTCCTTTTCTTTTTCTTTTTACTGACACTGTCCCCAGACTCTCTGCCTTTGATTTTTAAAGTGAGTTTTATTATAATGTACTTAGGTGTGATTTTCTTTGTATTTACCTTACTTTGTGTGTGTAGAGCTTCTGGGTGGCATGTGTGGTTTGGTTTCTTCCGTCCGTTTTGGAAAATTCTCAGCCACTGACTTTTCAAATACTGCCTCTGACCCATTCTTTCCCATCTCAGTTTCCGGGACTCAAAGGATAGGGTGTTTCCTGTGCTCTTTTCTGTATCTGGGATTCTTATTGTCTTTCTCTGCTTCAGTCTTGGTATGTTCTTCCGATCTATATTCTGGTTTATTAACTCTAACTAACAAATCCCTATTTCATTTATTATGTTCTCAGCTCTAGAATTTCTACTATATTCTTTTTATGTTTCGTAGTTATTTACTCTACGTCTCCATTTGTTTTTTATCTCTGAATCAGGGCCCTGCTAAAGACCCCATCTGATAACTTCCACACGTCCATCTCCCATTGTTCTGTTTCAATTGTCTGGCTGACTTGGGGGGGGGGGCATCTTTTATATTCTTTTATGTCTGGTCAACTTTGACCATGAGGCTCTATTTAAACGAGTGTAGACACCACGCGAGGCTCTGCAGGATGTTGTGCTCCTCCAGAGAGAATTTCTTATTATTTCTGGCAGGCAGCTAGCCTGGGGGTGTGTCACCTTAATGCAGTTGTGGACTGAACCGCATCCTTCTGAAGGGAGGCCTAATCCAGAATTAATCCTTAGGGGAGAAGGTCAAAATGGAAACTCTGGGATATTCATCAGCCAGCTCCCACCCCCAGTAAGTGGTGAAATCCAATTTTCCTCTCACTGAAAGAGACTGATAAAATTCCTGCTTAGGCTCTTACCCTCTCTTCTGTTGGTATCTGCCCCTCTCCTATTATTAGGGGGCAGGGGTGATAGGCTTTGCAAATGCTGGGCTCCCCTCACTGGGCTTCCTATCTCTTAGAAATCTTGAATCTGCTGGTTGTAACTGTTTCTTTAACTCTCTAACACCTTCAGACACATTATTCTTTCAGTATTTTTTTTCAGCCTTTCTAATTGTAGGGGAAGGCAGGATCCATCTGAAATAACCTACTTTGATATTTCACTACTATATGCTTTTATCTTTACCAGATTGACAGGTTAAGTGGTACCTCATCAATATCCTATCCCCATGGCTAAGAGGAGCACAACATCAGAGGAGTGCGCCTTCAAGTGATCGGGAAATTAAATCACTGGGTTTAAAAGTGACCAGAGGTCGCTTTTATATCTGAAAGTAACCGCAATAGTCAAGAAACCTACCCTAGATTTAACCAATGTGTCGGGGGGAAGACAACTACCCACCAAGCAGGTCTGAAAAGGCAGCAGTTGGGAGAGATCTGCTTTATGATCACATCCTGATGAATTATGCTCATTCGATAAAATGCTCACAATGGTAATAGCAATGAGAACCACCACCAAAACACCACAATATTGTGAAAAATTGTTCTGCCACTTATGCATTTATTGATCAACTCAACAAATAGTGATTTCACACCTAACATGTGCCAAACTCTGCAAAGTACTCAGAACGGGGTTGTGCATGACCAGAACCTGCTAGTCTTTCCAACAATGTCTGAATTAAGAACTATGGCTCTGGAGGGGCGCGTGGGGGGCTCAGTCACTTGAGTGTCCGACTCTTGATTTGGGCTCAGGTCGTCATCTCATGTTTGGAGGACTGAGCCCCACATTGGGTTTCACACTGAATGTGGAGCCTGCTTAGGATTCTCTCTCTCTGCCACCTGCCTCTGCTTGTGTGTGCGCCTTCTCTCGCTTTATCTCTCTCTCTCCCTCTCTCAAATTAAAAAGAAAAAAAGACAAGCAAACAAACTTTGGTTCTGGAGTCAAAAAGATGTAACTTTCTGTCTTCAGGGGCAACAGACAAAGTACTGTAATTTAACCAACAAAGAAGGTAATTAATGTTAAAGAACACAATAGTATTATACAATGAGATGAGCACAGGCTATCACTGAATGAATGAATGATTCATCCTCCCCCTGCGGTCTCTAATTTGGACACATCGAGCATGTCCTTTCCTCTCTGGTCTTCAGTTTCCTACTTGTACAAAGGATCATGATGTTCACTAGATTATCTCTAATGGTTTTCTCATGGAGGTCTAATAGTTTGTGTTCTATGACCCTGTAAATCTATGGACAGTGGTGAGTGAGTGAGAAGGCATTTTTAGGTTCAGCAAGTTCTTAACACCCTGCGACACTAGAGGGCAGGAAAACCACGCTAAAAAAAAAAATACACATCCTCTTGTTCGGTGAGAGCACAGTGAGAAAAGGCTCTTGCTAGACTGCATGCCTCCTTCCTGCCTAGGAGGATTCTGCCTTGACCAGCAGGCATGGATCTTTCTCAGCACTTCTCTCTCTGACATAGGTCAATTTCCCGACTATTTTCTGGCTCTCAATCCTCTCTACAAATACTATTTTCATAATGGAAATTCAGAACTCCTAATGAGGAATAAGATGTAATATTTCAAATTGGTACTATTCTGGGAAATTTCTGACGCAAAGATGTTAGAGCAAAAAGCCTCAGGGCGCCTGGGTGGCTTAGTCTGTGGGGTGTCCGACTTCGGCTTAGGTCACCATCTCGTGGTTCACAAGTTCAAGCCCCACGTCAGGTTCTGTGCTGGCAGCTCAGAGCCTGGAGCCTGCTTCAGATTCTGTATCTCCCTCTCTCTCTGTCCTTCCCCCATGTATGCTCTGTCTCTCGGTCTCTCTTGCTCTCTAAATAAATATTTAAAAAAAAATTTTAAGCCTCTCATGTCTCAACAATTGGCACTACAATAAAGGAGGAGTCCACCTTCGCTCAGTAAGAACCTTCTAGTTCAACACACTTATTGGGTCAGATTGGAAAAAAGCAAACTTGCATATTGTGCACCTACTACTTGTAGGTGTGAAAGGACAGAGACAGGGCACAGAGTAAAAGCATTTGGGGAAGGACCTGACACCTGCAATGCTGGCAGCAGGCGCCCTGGGGACCACGGAGCTGAGGCTGGGAACCTCCGTGTGAGTGTGCAGAAAGAAATCAGAAACCAGAGGAAGGATGGTTCTGGAAAGTGGTAATAGTGAAAAACTGTTCCTTCTCAATTAAAAGAACAGGAAGTACAGGGACAGACTTCAAAGAGGGCAAAGGGAGGATTCTGATTTAAAACCAAGGGAAATAGTCTCCGATTCTGAGGTGTAAGTTGCCATAGGCAGAGCCTTACACGATTGATCAACAGGATGGAAAACTAGGGAGGCCTGTGACTGCACACGCCCCAACCGTCCAGTGTGCAGGTGAGTAGACTGGGACCCGGTGAGGGGTGGTCTTACACAAAGTCTCGCAATAGGCCTCCGACAAGGTCATTCCTGTTATAAGTCTTGGTCCAAGAGGATGATTCCTTACACTGAAAGTCCAGGTTTAAGGAACAGGTGATTTGCGGCTGGCCAACCAGTATCCAATTACTGTTGGCCTGGTTCACAGAATGTGTTGAAGGGGTGTGCTCAAAGCTGGGATTGGCCAGTTCGAGGCGGCCATGATTCTAAGACTTGAAAAACCACTATGCTTCTAGAAAATTCTTGCAGACAAGAGTCTCTGCTCAGTTGGTAAGCCCCTTTCCTTGGGCATTCTAGTCCTTCCACTGCCCAAAAGGTTCAGTGGTCACTGGGAGGGGCTGATGGGTTTCTGTGACCATGTATCTAACTCTCTGCTTTAATAATGAGCTAGTAACTTTTAAGAAATTTTTAAATGTTTATTTATTTTTGAGAGAGAAAGAAAGAGCCTGATCAGGGGAGAAGCAGAGAGAGAGGGAGACAGAGAATCCAAAGCAGGCCCCAGGCTCTGAGCTGTCAGCACAGAGCCTGATGTGGGGCTTGAACCCATGAACCACGAGATCATGACCTGAGCCGAAGTTGGAGGCTTAACTGACTGAGCCACCAGGTGCCCCATAAAAAACCAGTAACTATTTTATCCAACATGATAGGCCCACCTTTCATCTAACCTAAGAGACTCTGATTTTTGCCCTCTTTTATTAGCGAAGATGAGCTGGACAGTTAGTTGAGAACACTCAGAGGGAAATGGAAAGGAACTAATGTATACCTCACGCTCCATATGAACCAGATAGTAAGCAAGCTGCTCTGAGCATAGGGTGATATTCGATTCTCAAAACAACCTTGTTAGGAAGAGATCTTCATTCTCATTTTACAGATGCAGAAACTAAGGTTCAGAAATGTTAAGAAACTGGTCAAGGGTCAAGGAAATTCTAAGCTGCCAAGCCAACATTCAAAATATGGTGGGTCTTATTCTAAAGTACATTTTGGTTCCGATGTAAGGAGACCCTTGATTATGTAAGTTAGGTACCAGAATATAGGGCGCCCAAACCACGGCAAAGAGAACCAGAAAGGAAGGGGTTCCCAGACAGAAGGACCTCTTCAAGTTGACAGAAGGCTGAGCCCAGGTCCCGTGATACAAGCTTAGGGGGACAGGGATGTGCTTTGAAAGCAGAGGCAGGCCAACTTAATAATGCTGGGCCCTAATGTCGCATGACACTCTGTGCTTTCCAAAGCACTTTTATGTGCATTATCTCACTCGTGCCTCCCTGCAATTCTACAAACCAGGAGGAAATGATAGGGCTACTGTTAGGCGATGTTTGAATAGCTTTTTATATAATTTGGTAGAGTTGGGTAGTTTTTTAGAAGGAAGGAAGGAAGTGGCAGGCCATTGTGCAGTCTCTCCATGTTCAACAAGGGGAAATTTGGCCTCCTGAGGGTCAATTTCACTGTTCTGACAGGATCGGAGGCATCGCTGAAAAATAGAGGGATCCTGCCTCTCAGCCTCAGAGAAGAAAAACCACTTTGGACAATGCCCAAAGGACCCTGTATTTTGCCAGGTGTGTGGGCACTGTGTACAGGCATGAAGCCTCCTGCATGTCTCATTCTCATTCATTTATTCACTCAGTTACCCATCCACCAATGGGCATGCAGCACCTACTAATTGTCTAGCATTGCGTTAACCTTATAAAGAAAATGGCAAGCAAAACCAGGGACTGTTCCTGCCTCTCTGACCTGGGACTTGATCCTTCCTGCCTATCTGGGAGTGTGTACTCATCTCTAACTGCGGTTTTAACTTTTATTCCCCCAGTTACTAATGGGGTACCTTTTCATGTGGGCATCCACTAAAATGCCTCATGTGAAGGGATGAAATGAACAGGTTTGTAGTACTGTTAAGGTCTCTCAGGCTCCAGCATGGAGAATGGACTGAAAGGAATCTGCCAGAAGGCAAGGCCAGCAGCCCGACCCAAACAGGACGGCAGCTTGGGTCAGGGGCCGAAATAGGGCACCAGACTCTCTACGAGGAATTTAGGAGATAAAGTCTAGAGCAGTGTCTTCAAATTCCTGAACATCTGCAGAACTTGAAAAGAAGAAATTGGAATTTCTGGAATTAGAAATTGGAAGTCTTGGAATTTCTGAAATGATAGGTTTTTCTTAAAATACTCCTAACATTCTTCATACTCCTTAATTACTCTTATGGTTATCTGAAAAATCTGGTACATGCAATAAGAATAGGAAATTTTAAGTTTAATGTCTTTACAAAGAACAGTAGCTTGAAGCAACCATTGTGGAAAAATGCCAGCAAATGTTCTAAGCTAGTATTCCAATAACATAGCTAGCGTTCAAATCTCATAGCAAGATTACTGATGCTACACACAATCACATGTCAAAATTACCCAGTTAAGAACTTAATTTGTTTGCAAAACCCATTATTTCTTGGAACACCATTGTATTTGCATAAAGCATCTATGTGCATAAGCTTATTAATGCTCGTTTTATTTGCAGGGATGACTCACCGTTAGCAGCAGACAGATCCAGGGACACCACTTAAAAACATGGCAAGAGCTACAAGAGAAACAGATTAGATTGTGATCGTCTGGGTTCCCAGAAATGTCCTCCTTAACCTTTCTCCTTGTCAGCTTCTGCTCTTGCTTTAAAAGTGAAGTCAGTGGACTCCTTCCAACCAGTAGCATCTCTGTTACTTGTTAAGCTTTAAATCTCAAAGGAGATTTTTAATACTTATTTCCCATTTTCCTGACTTCTTGATCCATTTTTCTCAGAACTGGGGTTTGAGAAGACTGTAGATTCCCTGAGAAATGTTGTTACGGAATTCTAGAATGGAAACACAGGGCTTGAGGTGGACTGAGACGTTGAAAAGTCTGGCTGAGAGATGGCTGATAGGTCTCATGCCTGTTTATATCTGTGCTCTGTCCACCCTTAAGACTTAATCCTTAATGCCTCATTATGGGGCAGATCAACAATGAAGACAATGAGATAAATAAATTACCCTATCCTATTACATAAGATACAAACAAAATTTCCAAACAATAAACTCTCAGTCCTCTTTGAGAAAGTAATACACCTTTAGAAAGAGCACAGAACATACCAAAACACAAGTCTTCCCCCAAATCTGGGGCTTTTCCCATGGGACCATTGAACTCTGGACTTGGGAAGGAGAGAAGATGGGTCAGATAGAGATACGAACATGATTCCTGTAGGGTGATTTTATTTTAGACATATTACCAGATTAGTGATTGATTTCAACCCTGAAACAAAATATTTTGCTCAGTCAATAGTTATTCCTAAAGATTAGGGGGCTATCAAAAACACGGAGAAAGGGGAATCTTTTTCCATAGTTGGTGGGAATGCTAACTGGGGCAGCCACTCTGGAAAACAGTATGGAGGTTCCTCAAAAAAGTGAAAAATAGAATTACCCTATGACCCAGCAATTGCACCACTAGGTTTTTATCCAAAGGATACAAAAATGCTGATTCAAAGGGGCACATGCACCCCAGTGTTCATAGCAGCACCATCAACAACAGCCAAATTATGGAAAGAGCCCAACTGTCCACCAACTGATGAATGGACAAAGGAGATGTGGGATGTATGTGTATACAATGCAACATTACTTGGCTCTCAAAAAGAATGACATCTTGCCATTTGCAACAATGTGGATGGAATTAGAGGGTATGATGCTAAGCGAAATAAGGCAGAGAAAGGTACGTGTGATTTCACTCATATTTGGAATTTGAGAAACACACCAGATGAACATAGGGGAAGGTAAGGAAAAACAAGGTAAAAACAGAGAGGGAGGCAAACCATAAAAGACTTAAATACAGAGAACAGTTGCTGTAGGGTAGGTGGATGGGTTGAATAGGTGATGGGCTCTAAAGAGGGCATTTGTTGGGATGAGTACTGGGTGTCACAGGTAAGAGATGAATCACTGGGAAAATAAAAGCACTAAAAATATAATAAAACCATCTTAAGTTTTGAAAACTTAACAAGATTAGGTGACAGGTTGAAAGCATGGCTAAGTGGGTCATACTGAAGTATACATTCTTTTAAAAATTTAATTATTTTTTTCAGAGAGTAATTGAGCAGGAGAAGGGGAGAGAGACAGAGAGACAGAGAGAGACAGAGAGAGAGAGAGAGAGAGAGAGAGAGAGAGAGCGAGCGAGCGGGAGAGAGGGAGAGAGAGAGAAAATGAATCTTCAGCAGGCTGAGCCTGACTCGGGGATCGATCTCACGATTCTGAGATCCTGACCTGAGCCTAAACCAAGACTCGGATGGCCTCACCTACTGAGCCACCCAGGCGCCCTCAAGTATACACATAGTTTAAAAGATAAAATCAAGATAAAAAATACTAATATAGAAATAAGATGAATCCATTGAGATTTTTTTTTAACCTAATTTGATTATCTCCACTGGCAATAAAGTGAGTAAGTCCCCCAATACCCTCAGTCCTTTTTCTTGGGTTCGGAATCCAGACAGGTTTTCCCTAAGATGCATTAGAAATTCGGGGCAGAGATAGGATAGTCTGTCTACTGGTTTGCGGCCGTGGCCACCGGCAACGTTTCTAATAGCAGTGTTTTCTCCAGAACTGTCACATGTATACTTACCTAGGGACATATAGCAATTTACAGTGCTGAGATCTATACCTGGGTTGGGAAGACACTGGGCCGTTTTCCACTCACTCATTAAGTGGCCAACCCCTCTCTGGGCACCTGGCATGGTCCCTTTGGTTCTGGTGCATTTGTCATAGCTTTCCCTACGGGGCAGTATTTCTCAGGCTGTGTAGGAATAGGAAAACTGGGAATAAAATGAGCAATGCAGAGAGCAGAGGAATACAATGTGCTGGAAAAATCTTAAAGACCCACAGCTATTTATAGATCTTGAAATAAATGGGCTTCCTTTGATTGGAAGAGGCACTTCTAAAAGAACTTAAAAAAACTAGGACAAGAGATTGGTGGTGAAGTGGGAATTATCTAAGACTTGTCTGTCTGGTATAATTTTTTCTTAGAAAAAAAAATCAGAATTGCCACATTACCACATGTACCCAAAGGAAAAAAAAAGTTATTTGAAGAGGTGGCAGATCTTCCAAAAAGGTTTCTTTTTCTTTCTTTTTAGAGGCTAGAGATAAAAATCAAGAAACTCATTGAAAACAGAAGAAACGTTTGGCTTGCTGGTGTATTTTAGGGTTGAAGTCTATTTTGCAAAGGCATCTGTGGTATAAAAAGTCAGATACGAGGTCAGTGTAGTCTTAGAAGACATTGCATCCTGGGAGAACTGGAAAATACTTGCACCATTGTATTCATTAATCTTTTAAGTATCAATGAGTTATTTGACTCCAGTTCAAGCTCATGGTGAGAAACCAGCACAATTAAATAAAAATACAGAATCACAGAAATAGACAATAAGGAAGATTTGGAGCCAGGTCTTAATTGACTTCATGGCTAAGTGGGTATAAAGCAGGTTATCAAAATCTGCCAATCATCTAGGAAACTCAAAGTCATCAAGAGTAAGTATTTTAGAACAGGGATCCTCAGCCTTGGTTGCCCATTGAAACACTTGAAGAGCATGTGAAAATTTTTGATGCCTGGCTTGCAGCAACTGTAACTTAATTGGTCTGGGGTTAAGACTTTTAAGTGATCCCCAGATAATTCTGATACTCAGCCAAGCCGAGAACTACTGATCTAAGAAGCTAATTAGAACAGGGGACTCCTAGTATCTTTGGGTCTTTCACGGTCTCCGGGGAGCCCAGGAAATCTGAAATCTGGACTTTCCCCCTGGGCCCAAGTTAGGCCAGATGGGGAAGACTTGTTGTGAATAGTGATGTCTCGTCCTGCTGGGCCCTGACCGCTCTTTCGCTTCCTGTAAACTTAAAACTGTGACTTTCTTTCTCCTTGTTCACCAGTGTTTCCCCTTCATCTAGGAGATCAAATGTTTTGAATGATCTGAGCAGTTGGTGGTGCAACTCCATAGTTATACGTGTAGTTTTCCCTCTTTTCTTTTGCTTTGCCTTCTGCTGTGTTTCATTTTGCTTTGTGTAGACCTTGATTTCAAATTTTCGTGAGGGACACCTGGGTGTCTCAGTCAGTTAAATGTCTGACTCATGATTTTGACTCAGGTCATGATCTCAAGGTTCCTGAAATCAAGCTCCATGTCAGGCTCAGCACTGAGAACATGGAACCTGCTTGGGATTCTGTCTCTCTCCCTCTCTCTCTCAAATAAATAAATTTTGTGAATCTCAGATGGGCACAAAACAAATGAAACTGTGACTTTTGCTCCCCAGTCTATGTAGCTGGCTCCGTGTTAAGGGCACGTTTCATATACTATAACCTCGTTTTGAAAACCATTGATGTCTCCCGGCTGGACGTTGCCACGTGACCCACCATGGCTCCTGCTCTTGTGCTTGTCTCTGACCTCCAGGAAACCCCGGAACTATAAGATGTGGCTGTCACCAAGCAACTCATCTCAATGCAGGCTTTTCACCAGAGCTTCTACAACTTCCCTGCTCTGTGATTTCCTGCTGCTCTTTCAACGACGACGCAGAGTGTGCGGGTTAGAAAGCGTGTTTACCAGCATGGATGAACCCATGCACATACGGTGTATCTGCTCTGGACTCTCAGCTCACATTCAGAGCCTAGGGTCAGCCTGACCTGACTCAGAACACAGGAAATCGGCCACACAGGAAAGGACGGTCACTGTTCCTTTACTGTCAATTTAAATCTCTTGCCACCACCTGCAACTCAACCTTGGCTATGCCTCCACACACAGGGGCAGAGCTGAGGACAGGAAGGGGCGGGGTCTTCTGAGCTCCCTCATTCACCACCCCTGGCTGCTGCTGCTGCTGCTTTCTCCTTCCTGTTCTCCCTGCTGCCAAGCGTCACCCTCTCCTGCCAGGCTGTGTGTGGGGGTAGGGGTCAGGGTGGGGAGAAGGCTGCATGCCCTCCGAGCACCAGGCAGGTCAAGTGTGTCTGCTTCTTGATCCTGAGACAAGAAAACCACATTTCCAGAGCTGCACAATTCAGATTCTCGTGGACTGGACAAAATGAGGAGGGCATTATGGCTGCCGCAGGTCGAGTGCAGGGCTGGCTGTGTCTCCCTCGCTTGGCCTCCAGCCCTCCCTGTCCGTTAGGCAGAGCCCCTGGAGCCCCTCACTCCGGTGCTGTCAGCACCTGACGGATCAGCCCATTGGAGTCCCCCTGTTTGGGCTCTTTTAAGGCTCCGTAGTGTAGAGCCCACGTCCCTGCTTTCTCCACAGGAGTCAGCCATGAGTGTCAGCACCAACTACTGTTACCTCCAGCCCAGGCCACCCCAAATACAAGATGATACACATTAAAGCAAACAAATCCCTTTTGCCTTGCCCTTGGGTTGGCTTTGAGCAAACTATTCATTGGCCATCTAGACTCTAGAGCAGTGGTTCTCCACGTTCCCAACTCACTTGGGAACTTGTTAAAAGTGCAAATTCTCAGGCCCGACCTAGACCTACTACATCAGAAAACTCTGGCTGGGTGATTCTGAGAGAGAGTTTTGGGGTACTATGTCAACATGGTTAGGAATGGGGAGGAGGGGACCAAACTGACTGGCTTGGGAGCCCTTGAGCAAATGACCTAAGCTAATCAAGCTTCTGTCTTCTCATCTATACAACAGGACTATGAAAATTCTGCCCTCACTGGGTTGTTATGATGTTTAAATGGAGTGAAGCATGTCCAGGGCTTAGTGGGTAAAATCCCAATTAACACGAACCCTGGATCGGATCCTGCGTCACCTTGAATGCTGGCTTTTGTGTTGCCTCTTGTGTTTCTGTCACAGAGTCACCCAGACAGCCATATTCAGGGAATGGACATCACTGCCACCTGCCTCTGGATGCGTGTCCTGCCTTCCATACTGTTCCTGTTGCGCAGGGGGCTTCTCTCTCCTGGCCAAGCCCTCTAATGGAGAGAGGAATGCCCCATAGTTTTCCCTTTCTGGATCAGGGGAAATGGCGGGGGAGATTTTCAGCAAGACATGCCTAGGGACTCTGGCTAAAATCACAGGGACATTGGTTCCTAATGGTGCCCCATGACAGAATCCAGTAAAGGAAGTGAGATGCCCAAGGGTGGCGGTAGTAAAACCAACGATAGTATCAGCCACGCCTGCTGATGCAGGGTGAGGACTGTCCCTGGAGGGTGCATGCCACTGACTGCCTGGGACAGGACAGATGCTTAGAGTTGGGGACAGGGCTTAGGTGACACCCAGCTTGGGTTGGGAGAAGACAGATCTTTTCCAGGAAAACTCTCAGTCCTCAGACTTCGATGGAGCAACTGTGTTTGAATTGTGAATCTTGGCTCAGCCACCCACTGGACAACGCCTGAGCCACGGGGCACGTCATTTCTCTGAGATTTTATTTTCTTTTCTACGAACCAGAAAGAATGAGGACTCCGCTCAATCACGTGAGCACGCACGTGCAGGGTTAGGTGTGGGACTTATGGGGCAGCCCGCTGCGGAGTCTCAGAGGGGCTTCCAGTTTGGCTTGGCCACTCACCAACTGTGCGACCTCACACTTGACCTCCTTCACCCTCAGTTTTCCCATGTGTCAAGTACAGACAATTTTACATGCCTCCCACCCAAAGTCACTGCGGGACTTACAGCCAGGGGTCTGAAGACGCCCGCGCAGATGAGACACACGCAGGCCACAGTGAATGTGAGTGCCTCCCTTTCTCCAGGCAGGACTTAGTGTGAGGGACTGACCGGCTGCCTCTCTGAGGGCTCCCTTCATGCTGCTCCCAAGGTCTCTGGGGTCTACTCCACCCTATGCTCAGCTGTGGGGCTCATCTCGCATCTGTTTGGAGATTCCTGGGGTTTAAAGGAGAAAGACTCCCTTCCTCTGCCTGGCCGAAGGCCCTTCTGGACTGGCCCTAGGCTTGGCAACAAAAGGATCCATGGGTTTCCCAGGTAAAAAGGGCCCCCTTACCCACAGCACGTTCTGTGGGCTGAGTCACGGGCTTATTTAGCAGGTGACTATCATTGTCATCTTAAAGCCATGCCCACCTGGCTTCCACGTGGAGCCTCTGAGCTGCTCCAGCTGGAGCGTTCCACGGGGCATTCTAGAAGCAGACACACAGTCCCCCTTCACAGAGTAAACAGCCCTCATGGCGTCCCCTAGAGAACAGCCTCCTGGATGTCTGGAGCACGTGTAGACACCTGTGACTGTTTCCCTGTGACCTGGGGGTCCGCACGCTGCAGCAGTCAAACCCAAGACACGGCTCTCTTCTCACTGCCCGTTTCCCCACGTGCTCCTCAGGAAGCTAATGACTCTGACCCGCAAAATGAGACCGTTCCTTCACACTGTACCTCTGGTCTCATTTGTCTCCTGGTTTCGCCCTCCTCCTACAGTCACTACTTTCTTGGTGACCAGGGGTCTGAGAAGTACTTCCTTTTGCCCCTGCATAATCTTTCCCTTTCTAGGCAGCTTTTCGGCCAGTGGCCAAAGCTCACCCAGGCCCAAATCTGAGCGTGGTTTCAGCCTCAAGGCCCAACCCAGAACTTCCTTTTGTTTTAGCCACGATGAGTAACAGTAAGCCAAGGGTTTACTGCACGTATATTTGGCATTTCCTTACATTTCCAGCGGCTCACCTTCCCTGGAGCGGGAGCCCTCTGGAAATTCCACTAGTAACTTCTCCTTTTAGTAACTGAGTCCAGGAGCTCATGCTCCCAACTGTAGGTGATCCCATGGCCGTCCAGGAATCCAAGGTTTTTCATCTTTTCCCAGCCTTTCATCCTTTCTCTTCCCAAACCGCGTTTTTGTGACCCAGGGTTGTTCTAGCAAATCGCACTCGTGACACCAACTAAAAGGATTTCTATCTAATAATTCCAGCGTGTGGTGGGAAGAAGGAGGGGCACACCATCAAGCAATTCTCGGATACCAGCTGGGTCGTCTAGGATTCCACAAAATTATGCCACAGTCCACCCTGAGAGGGCAGCAGACCCCACAGGCAAAGGGCCCAGTCCTATCTGACGCCTGCTCTCCCACCTGAGATGCCAGTCTCAGGCCCGGGTCCTTACCTGTGGTTCAGAATGACTGGCTACAGATGACATGTCCCCACGACCTCCTCCTCGGGTTCGATGGGTTCAATTAACTTGCTAGGTCCCTGGTTTATTTTACAAGGGTGCAACTCAGGAACAGGCAGACAGAAAAGCACAGGGCAAGGGGTGGGGAAAGGGCGGAGCTTGCATGCCCTCTGGGAGCGCACGCACCACCCTCCTACAATTACCACCTGGAGGTCTCCAAACCCTGTCCTTCCCCCCTCCCCCCCCCTTATATGGCGGCCTCATTACATAGGCCTAACTGATTAAATCAATGGCAGCTGGGGAAGGCTTCCTCCTGCCCATCCCTTTCCGCCAGAAGTCTGGGGGCGGGACTGAGAGTTCCAAACCTCCAATCACAGGTTGCTTCTCCTCGCAACCAGATCCTAATCTCAGGTGCATTCCAAAAGTCACCTCATTAACCTAGCAAAAGACATCATTACCCCAATAGTTACTTAGAAAATAACGAGGACTTTAGGAGTTCTGTGGCAGGAACAGTGGACAAAGACCAAATATAGATTTCTTATTATAAATCACAGTATCACTTTCCCTGAAAGCGAATGCTACTCTTCTTGGTTTCACTGTTCCCTTGTGGGGATGCCTTCACTTCTTGGGGAGATTATATGCTTTTTAGAGCAGGGGCTATGTCTCTCACAGCCCTAGGGGGAGGAATCCGATTTCTACCATGTTTGAGGGAATTAAGGGAAATAGCTTGTTCGGACGTCAGGGGGCAGTGAACCAATACAACCACTGGAGGGCAGTGGAGGACCAAACTGTGAGCTTGGCCGGTGCTTCTGGAAGGTGAATCCAGGTCGGGCGGGGGGGAGATACAGGTAGCAGGGGGCCACCTCACAGCACAGCTAGGGAGGATGACCCAGAGAGAGGCTACAAGATTTGGAGGAGGGGTAAATGACCCACAGCCAAACCCTTCCAATTTCCCCACACTTTTATGTGTGTCACCATCACCCCTGAAGTGGCTGGGACTTACCCTGGGAATGGGGGATGTTTCTTCCAAATGAGCAGGTCCCGTTTTCTCCAGACGCAGTGCTGATACGGTGGGGTCCTGTCCTTCAGGGCTGCCAGATTAACCCTGCCACAGAACCCAGCCAGAGTCTCTGAAAGACCACACTGTCTAAGCCTTCAGGAAGCCAAGAAAAATACCCCAAACAGAGGGACCCACGGACTCCGCCACGCTTGCTCTGGAAGCCACTGCTGAACACCACCAAGTGCCAGTATTTATTTCCCAGGGAAAATGCCAAACTGCCTTTATCCCTGATGGCGTTGCCAGGAGGGCCGTCCTGTCCTACCGCAGGCGCCTGTGTCCTGCTCTGAGCTCACACAAACGGAATCCTTCCGCTGGTGACGGGAACCCACTTCACGGGAACCCACTTCGGTGAAACCTTTCCCCGTGGGGGAGGGGGCAGCTGGGGATAGACAGGGCAGGTGGGTTGAAGCCCACAGAGGGTTTCAGTACTCTCCAGTAGCTGCGTTTCCTGAAGGCCTTGACCTTGGCAGGAGTACTACGTTCTGACTGTGTTTAAGGCAAGGATTTTCAAGGTCAGAACTTTTCAGCGGAGAAGCTCTGATGGCAGTTGCAGGGGTTGGGCAGGGGCTGGAACTCGAACACACAGTGGACTGGCTGGCCCTAGTGGCTCCAGCTCGCGGGGCTGCCGGCCTACCGCGTCTGAGAGGACGTGCTGGGGAACTACCCTCTGCGTGACAGCTGCAGTTAATTCTGATTTATGGCTGCTGCGCCTCCCTCCGCCACCTGGGGCCCGGAGCTTTTGGAACGGCTTTCTGGCAGCCCATGCTGGTAGTTCCATTCTTGGTGCCCCCTGGGCCACTGCAGTGCTGCGCACCCTCCCTCTGCTGACTGGTTGGAGGGGAGAAGGCCGGTCTGCTTGCCTGGCCTGCCTCCCTGGAGCCTGCTCCAGCCGTCCCTGGTTCACAAACTACCTTTGGCTGCAGCAAGGCCGGTGCTCGGTGCCCCTGCCCCTGGGCGCTGTGGGGAGCTCGCCTTGCAAGGCCTTCCCTGGAACACCCTGTCCCCCCCCCCCCCGCCTTTGCGGGCCAGTGTCCCTTTGGTCTTGTCCGCACTCACTCTTTCTCCCACAAGACAAGTTATTTCGTGCCATCTCCTCTCCCAGGCTGGGAGCCCCTGCAGTATAGAGCGATCGTTCCTTCTCCTGATTAAATTAACAGATGTTTATTGATCAACCACGATGGGCCAGGCCCGGAGATAAGTGCTAAGGCGCCAGCGGAGCCATGGTCCTGACTCTTGTAGAGCTCACAGCTGAGCAAGTAAGCAAGTACATGGCAGACAAACAAACATCACGGTTATGGGGTGAAACATGTGCCCAAGGAAAGCAGAGTTTATGCGATTGGAAGGGGATGGGGATTTCTTGCAACACTTGGACAGGACGTGACAGTCCCGTTGAGGCCTTGAAGGAAGAAAGTGCCTGAAGCTCAGAGCCCTGTCAGCCAGCTGCTGTCCCCTTCTAGGCACGTGTCGGGAGAAGCTGGCCCAGGGGCGCCCCAAATGCAAGGCCTTCTGATAAAATAAGCTGGATTTTCTAGAAACTGATGGACACCTGGTGAGAGCACAGTGATTCAGGAGAAACAGTAAGAGATCTAACTGTGAACCTGACAGGTCCTAGAGGAGGTCCTGATTTCCCTACCACACCTGCCCATCACATCGTCTTCCCCTCTCAGTAGGAGGAAAACCACTCTCACGTAGCCCAGGCCCCACACGTTGGGGTGCTCCCTGACCCTCTATCATACCCTAGAGCCAGCTACCTGCAAGTCCAGGCAGCTCCAAGGTACTAGACCCTGGCCACCTCTTTCCACCTCCGCTGCGGCCTTCCTAACCCAGCCCTGTAGGACGATGCCTATGGGGTCTCCAGCTTCCCCTCCCACGCCCACCCCCAGAAGTAGAAGTCAGGTATGGCGCTGTTCTGTACGAACCCTCTCAGAGCTCCCATCTCTGGGAGATTCAGACTGTAATGTAATGTAGGTAAGACTTGTGGATTACACGGTGCTCTAATTACCCATGAGACCCTTCATGCCCCTGAACCCTACCTCTATTCCTTCTCACCCTGCTTTCCCGAAACAGGCCAGGCACACTCCCACCTCAGGGCCTTTGCACTTGCTCCTTCCTCTGCTGGAGCACTTCCCGCCTCCACTCCCCACACCAGATATTCACATGGCTCCCTCTCTTAAAGCCCTCTATGCCTCTGCTGAAACAGCAATTTATGATGGACATTCCTTTTCCCAGCTGTCCCCAACATCCACCCCAGGAGCTTCGTGTTTTTCCTTCATGACACTTTTGGTCTAATACATTTGTTACTTATTTTCTTGCTTGTTGTCTATCTCTCCCCACTCATTGGAGGAAGGAACTTTGTTTTGTTCACTGCTGTATCCCTATCACATAACACATTGCTTGGCATGTGGCATACAGTCAAAAAATATTTGCTGTAAAACTATATGCAAAATATAGGCAGGGCCAGACCATGGACAACCTAGACCGTGTTAGACGGGGTGGAGTTTCTTCCAAAAGCAGTAAGAAGCCACTGGAAACCTTGAAGCAGTAGAAGAAGAGATCGGTCTTCTGTTTAGAGTTTAATGTGAATGTGGTGTGGAGACTGACCGGGGAAGGGGGGGGGGCCAGAGAAGGAGGTGGTGGAGAAGCTCAGGAAAGATGCCAGTGGCCTGGGCCAGGATGGTGTCAGTGGATATGAAGGGAAGGCTGTAAGAAAAGTTAACTGGCAGAACAGCCGGGAAGAAGCCACTGACCAGGTCCAGAAGGTCTCGTATGGCCCTGGTCCTAGTGACTCACCATCAGCTGCCCGGATGCCAAGCACAGCCCCACTGTGTGGGCTCCTGGGCAGAGGGAGGAGGAGTGGACTCTGAGCTCATCTTCTGCAGATGGGAGTTTGAGCTGAGCCACCCACACTCCTCCCTTATGCCTGACCGTGAGCATCTTCACAGCCAGGGCTGTGCTGTTCCTTTGTATCTCTCTCCCCCCGCCCAGTGCTCACGCATGCCTACCCCTGAAGGTATTCAGTACTGGGGCTGGTAGGTGTCGCTGGGAGCAGATGCCAAAACAGATTGGAGTACAAGATACTTACTGGGGCCAACGCCTATGAAAGGGACAGGAGGAAGCAGCGGTGACCAGCAGCAGAAGTCCATTAGGACGTAAGCCCCGCCAAACCCACCCAACCTGGTGGGGCGTACGGGAGCCAGCCTCACCCGCTCCACGTTGGGCCCGAAGGGCCAGGCCTTGCACCACTGAAGACAGGCTGTCTGGGAAGGGCGCACCGCCGGGCAAGATGGCCCCCTGCCGCTGAGGCAGGTCCCGAAGGAGCTGCTAAGAGGAGGCATGTGCTGCCAGCATTTCCCCAGCTGGACAGCGATGCCTTCTTTGAAGGGGTCTCTGTGTGTGCCGCGGAGAGGATCTAACTGTGGGCTGTTCGGCCAAGACCCCGGGCCCCTCTCTCTGCAGTGAGAACTGGCTCTCAGGAAGAGTTTCTGCAACAACTTGGCTCCTTCTAGGCCTCTCAGCCAACAGACCGGATTGCGCTCACGAACAAGCCCCTGGCCGTGTATCAGAGCATCTCTTCCAACCCAGGGAACGCATATAGACAGGGGTGGACATTTTGAAATTCATTTAGTGGACCATTTTAGAGTTACTTCAGCCTCTGCGGTGTCGTGGAAAGATACAGGCTCCGTGGCCAGCTACTCCAGCATTCAGATCCTGCGTCTGACACACACCGACCCCGTGACCTCAAGCAAGTTAAAAAGCCTTCTGGGAGCATTTTCCCTCTTGTGTAAAATGTGTTGAATGATGCTCAGAAGCTAGGCACTTGAGATGAAGGGCTGTGTCTGACTAGCCTTGTCTTCTCACTGGCCTGCAGGTGTCCCCTGAATGAATGAGTGTCCTTACTGTGGTATGTGTGTCCTGTCTTATGCAGCTGTAAGTGTTGGGGGCGACGGGCTGCTGTTCACACCCCCAGAGGTCTGAGTGGGTGCTACCCACTTCCCCTGCTGCACGAGGCTCCTCCATCTCACCACCACTTTACCCCTTCATGGGCACTGCCAGGTTCACGGCTGGAAACTTAGCCTCAGCCTGGAGTCTTGCCCAGAGCTGGTGCCTGCCACCCACTGGCCGCCATGATGGAAACCTGTGATACCTCAATGGGGCTTCGATTGGCACCCCACAGTCAGCTCGTGACCTCCTCGGGAAATGAGTCCCAATTCTACCCTGACCTCAGCCCATCTTTCTGGATCTCATGGGTCCACCACGCAACATGCTGGCCCCAGCTGGATTCTAAAGTTGTTCACAAGTAGGACATTTGCTACAATTCGCTGGCTCACTGGTGAGTTAACGTTACCCCGGTAAAGCTCTCCTGTCAGCTCTCTTCCACCGGCAGATGTTCATGTTTTCTTCAAATTGTGAGAGGAAAAGACTGCCATCCCACAGGGCAAGTGCCACAGCTTTGGTGAGTCAGCAAAGAATCTAGGTTTATCCATTGCAGCAAATCGCCCCCTGTGTTTTCAGAACAGAGCCCTTCATTTTGCTCCATAGAGGGTGCTGTGGTGGGATAAGCACCTGCTATGGATCTAGCAAGACCTGAGTTCAAATCCCGTGTGGCCGCGAGCAAGTCAGCTTGCAAGCAAGCAGCTTGCAAGCAAAGCAAGGACTTTGGTGGGTGTCCGTTCCTTTACTGGTAGCGCTTCCCCTGCAGGTGAATTGAGGGCTTAGAAAACTGGTCACCTAAGACACAGCATCTGCTCAACAGCATGCACTTGTCATTCCCTTCCGCCAAGAGGAGGGAGCGAGTGAGCAGGGCTGGGTCTGTCTTGCATACTGCCATGTGATTTGTACTCAACGTGAAGAAATGGACCCGGCGTCCAGTGCACTAGATCATGACCCAGCAGGTCAGCAGGAGAGCAGGTGGCTGCGAGGTGGCCCCGAGGGGACTGTCATATACAACAGGAGCCTCTGAATAGTGAGGCAGAAGGTTGTGCTCTTCTCCTACCACTGCCATCCACATGTACAGTGTCCTCTGTACAGCTAGGACTAGGGCCCAGACCCCCGCTCTGCTCTCTACGTGCGGGAGAGGCTGGTGTGCACGACAAACACGGAAAAGGGGGGAGTTCTCCAGGCACGGGGAAGGATAGGATTTAGGGCTCATAAATACCCAAATAGAAGGCTTTAAAGGCAAGAGCCATTATTGTCTGGTGGCTGTTGAATACCTAACGCATAAGAGGTATTCAGTATACACCACATTAACAGAATGAAGCATTAAGACCAGGCAGTTATCTCCATGGATGCACAAAAAGCACTTGACAAAATTCAACATCCATTTATGATAAAAAAAAGCCCTGGATAAAGTGGTATGGAAAAAACAAAATTCAATACAATAGAGGCCACACGCAACAAACTCATGGCTAACATCATGCTGAATAATGAAAAACTAAAAGTTTTTCCTCTGAGATCAGGAACAAGACAAAGATGCCAACTTTTGCCACTTTTAGTCAATATAGTATCAGAAATTCTAGCCACATTATTAGCCCTCAAAAGAAAGAAAGAAAGAAAGAAAGAAAGATACAAACAAACAACACCAAAAAATGGAAAGACGTAAATCAGTCATTCAAGATGACGGAACACCATATACAGAAAACCTTAAAGGCTCCACCAAAAAGCTTTACAGCTAAGAAGTGAATTCAGTAAAGCTGCAGCATGCAACATCAATGTATGGAAATCTGTTGTGTTTCTAAATATTTTTTAATGTTTATTTATTTTTGAGACAGAGAGAGAGAGAGAGAGAGAGAGAGAGAGAGAGAGAGAGTGTGAGCAGGCAAGAGACAGAGAGAGCGGGAGACATAGAATCTGAAGTAGCTCCAGGCTCTGAGCTGTCAGCACAGAGCCCGATGCGGGGTTCAAACTCACAAACCGCGAGATCATGACCTGAGCTGAAGGAGGACGCTTAACTGACTGAGCCACCCAGGCGCCCCATGTTGTGTTTCTACACATGAATAATGAACTCTCAGAAAGAGTAATCAAGAAAACAATCCCATTTAAAATTCCATCAAAAAGAATCAAATATATAGGAATACATTCAACCATGAAGATGAAAGACCTATACACTGAAAACTGTAAGACACCGATGAAAGACACGGAGGAAGACACAAATAAGGGGAAAGAGAAAATGTAAAGATAAAATTCATGCCCAGGGATTGGAAGAATATTGCTAAAATGCCCATATGAGCCAAAGCAATTCACAGATTCAGGGCAATTTCTATCAAGTTTCCAATGGCATTTTTTTTTAATAAAAAGAGAAAATAACAATCAGAAAATGTGTATGGAACCGCAAAAGACTCTGAATTGCCAAAGCAATCCTGAGAAAGAGGAATAAAAGCTGGAGGTATTATGCTCCCTGATTTCAAACGCTATTACAAAGTGGTAGTAATGAAGACAGTATGGTACCAACAAAAAAACAGACACTCGGATCAATGGAATAGAACTGAGAGCCAAGAAATAAACCCACACATGTATGGTCAACTAATTTATGGCGCAGGAACCAAGAATATCCAATGGGAAAAAGTCTCTTCAACAAATGGTGTTGGGAAAACTGGACAGCTAAATAAATAAAACTGAACCATTCTCTTAACACCACATGCAAAAATTAACTCAAAAAGAATTAAAGGCTTGAATGGAACACCGAAAACAATAGGACTCCTAGAAGAAAACACAGGTGGTAGGCCCCTTGACCGTAGTCTTAGTGATACACACACACACACACACACACACACACACACATATATGTATATGTATATATATACATATTTTTTTGATTTGGCACCAAAAGCAAAGGCAAAAAAGAAAAAAATAAACCAATGGGATACACCAAACTAAAAAGCTTCTGCCCAGCAAAGGGAACCATCAACAGAACGAAATGAAAAGGCAACCCGGAATGGGAGAAAATATTTGCAAATTGTATATTTCATAAGGGGTTAATTCCCAAAATGTATCAGTAAATTCATACAACTCAAGAGCAAAACAACAGTCGAATGAAACAAGGGGCAGAGGACCTGAATGGACACTTTTCCAAGGAAGACGTCCGCATGGCCGACGCACACATGAAAAGATGCTCAACATCACGAACCATCAGGGAAATCCACGTCAAAACCACAGTGCGGTACCACCGCGCACCTACCAGGATGGCTACTGTCAAAAAGGTAAGAAATAACGAGTGTTGGCGAGGATGTGGAGAAATGAAATTTCTCCTCGTGCACTGTAGTTGGGAATGTAAATTGGTGTAGCCACTATGGAAAACAGTATGGACATTTCTCATTGAAAATGAAACTACCATATGATCCAACGATTCCCCTGTGGGTAATTATCTGAAGAAAATAAAAACGGTAGTTTGAAAAGATATATGTAACCCTGTGTTCGTTGCAGCATTATTTACAATAGCCAAAATATGGAAACACCTCGGTGTTCATCAGTGCATAAAGAAGATGTGGTGCGCACACACACACACACACACACACACACACACACACACAGGAACGTCAGTGTCACTTGGCCATAAAAAGGAATGAAATTTTTCCATTGCAGCAACATGGATAGACCTAGAGTGTATTACGCTAAATGAAATAAGTTAGACAAAGACAACTACCATAAGATTTCCCGTCTACATAGAATCTAAATAACAAGAAAAACCAGAAAACAAGGTCATAGATACAGAGGACAGACTGGTGGTTGCGAGAGGTGAAGGGTGGAAGTGAGCCTAAGTGAAGGCTGTCAAAAGGTACATGCCTCCAGTTATAAAATAAGTACGTCATGGGGATATGACGTACGGCATGATTACCATAGTTAATGCTGACATACTGCACGTCTGCAAGTTGCTAAGAGAGTAAATCTTGAAAGTTGTCATCACACACACAAATTTGGTAATCATGTGTGTGACAGATGTTAACTAGACTTACTGTAATGATTTCACAATACAAATACTGAATGATATGTTGTACACCTGAAACTAACATAATGTTGCAGGTCAATAAATAAATAAATAAATATGGGTTTCATGACCCCCCCCAAAATAATAAATATCAAAAAAGATGTAAAAAAAGATTTTATTTTTTATTACTTAAAAATTTTTTATGTCTTTATTATTTTATTTTGATAGAGACAGAGAGAGAGAGCGGGGGAGGGGCAGAGAGCGAGGGAGACACAGAATCTGAAGCAGGCTCCAGGCTCTGAGCTGTCAGCACAGAGACTGACATGGGGCTCGAACTCACGGACTATGAGATCATGACCTGAGCCGAAGTCAGAGGCTTAATCAACTAAGCTGACCAGGTGCCTCCCAAAAAGAGATTTTAAAAACTGAGAAAATGGAAGCATGTTTCAGATAATATACATTTTAGGGTCCTGTTGGGAAGCATTTTAGTTAGATTGATACTTTCTTGAAGAATACCCAGGAGAGAATCAATCACACCAAAGAATAAAATTGGGAAATGACTGTTTCAGAAGGAATAGTTTTAAAAATGCAATCATTTGATCTACAGAGGGGAAAACTAACGTATAATGTCAGAAAAGCCTCGATGATTTTCTTCTGTTATATAATTTCTCTCTTAAAGTAATAACTGTACTTCGTTTCAAAAGATGATAAAAAAAAAATACTGTCTCAAGAAGCCCGTTAAAAGAGGAATATATTACCTGGTAGGTAGAACACATTAGCCAGCACCAGGTACTGACAGCGATGCACTAAGTCGCTCACACACACACCAGGAAGCCGCTTCAAGGCTCTGTGGACTCAGAAGCCGGGTGAGTGTTCCCAGGGACTGACGGCTGGCTGGGCGGCAGGCAGCGAAGGTGGTGGAGGTCGGGCACACACGGCTCATCTGGCAAGGTTTTCCTGGGGCAGAGAGGAAACGTGACAAACTTCAGGCTAGGGCTTGGGAAAGGAGGAGTCTGGCAAATTGCAGCTGACCCTTGAACAAGGTGGGAGGTTAGGGGCGCCGACCCCCGTGCAGTCGAACATTCCTGTGTAACCTCTGACTCCCCCTCAGACTTAGCTACTGACGTGAAGCCTTACAGGTAACGTCAACAGTCGGTCAACACATATTTCCTGTGTTATATGTATTATAGACTATACTCTTGGGATAAAGTCAGCTAGAGAAAGGAAAATATTAAGAAAATCATAAAACACTTACATGATTGCCTGTCAAAAACCTGCAAACCCATGGACCCACACAGCTCAAAGCTGTGTTGTTCAAGGGTAAACTAAATGCTTCTCCTTGTTTATTAAGGCAGGGCCTTGACCCATTTGCGACCCATCTACCCACCTCCCCGGGAGAGCCGTGGAGGGTGGGAGGAGTAGAACCGGGATGAGGTTTGACAAAATTCTACTTGCTATTCTTTCTTTGCTAAAATGCACTCAAGGTGATATTCTCTACAGGATGGTGCAAGTTTACCCTTTGAAATTGCGGGGTTGAATTGCTAAAATGCTATCTTCTATTCACTCCAGAGATGCCAGAGATGCCTGGGGCCAGAGAGGGAATGTCTTTGTGTCTTTTCAGTTTGCTCTTGTGATTTCTGGCAGTGTCATGGGTCCGGGCAAGCTGCCTTTTGGGACAATGACCCTTCAAATGTCAACAAGGCACTCTCCTTGGAGAGAATAGAGAGGAAGAAAGTCAGTCTGGGCACAGCATTTGGAACACCCTTTGCCAATACTGCTAAGGCTTCTGAATGCCCTTATTTAAATCATTCAACCATTAAAATTTTCTCAGTCACCTAGGTGTGCAAAATTCAACTGTATTTTTTCATCACATCTCTGCTCTATTGGGTTCTGTATTCGGTCTCATCCCTTCCAGAGAATGTTTCCTTAGCCATCGAACGGTGCAATAACAGCACCCAACCCGCAGAATGAGGACCGGATGAGGTAGTGCTTCTAGAAATCTGGAACCCAGGGGTCTGGTCTCTGTAGCTGCAATGCTTTATGGCCTTTGGCATTTTGCATAACTTTCCTGGCTCATTTTTCTCAATGGCAAAATAGTACTGATAATTCAAGAGGATGTGTTTCATTTCACTTCACTTTTTTAAAGCTTGTGCTTATGTAGTGTTTTCAAGCTCCCTCTTGTTGTGGGAAATAAAAGCATTAAAATGAGAACCACAAAGGTAATGGCTCTAAAACCTCATTGAGTAAGAAATGGCAACTAGGAGGGTATTAGACCAGACGCGGTGAGGATTCCTCGTTGCTCATTTGGATGCAGGCCACACCAGTTCAGCATGTAATAAGATGCGGCCCTTAAAAATTCATACTAAATCTCATCGTTTCTGTCCACGTACAAATTCCATGCTGGCTTGGGGTAATTTCTGTGAAGTGACGGTGCCTTTCTCATAATTTATGTTCTCTTTTCACTCTGTGGGGGCTGGACACAGATGCCTGCAGGAGTGTGACTTTGATTAAGCCACTGCAGGTTCTCCCTGTGTGAGTGGCTCTGTGCCATTCCTGGCTGGCTGGTGCTTCCAAGCCCCACTGGGCAGAGGGCCGAAGGTGGAAAGTTCTCAGCCAGCATCCCCAGGAACCGAACAACGGAAGGGTGGCACCACGTTCCCTTAGTCAGAGGAAGCACTTCTGTATTCCTCCACGGGACACGCTGGACCTAAGCAAACCTGGGAAATTCAAAGGTTGATCCCTAGGGTCAGCGTAACAGGTCTCAAGGCTGCTGGAGAATCTCCTGATGTGGCAAGCATGGGGGTGAGACGAAGGAGGTGTGTGTGTGTGTGTGTGTGTGTGCGCGGGCGCACGGCACGCATGAGGCAGGGATAGAAGGGTCTGCCATGGCTGAGAATCCATACTCTTTTTGGAACAGGTTGCCTGTACCTGTGATGGAACAAGGCATATGTCTCAGAAGACTTAAGTCAACAACGCCTCTGGGGAGCTCCAGGGCTTGTTGGCTCTTTGACTTCCAGATGTTTTGTGGGCAGTGGGGAAGGTCTCTTCTGGCTTTGGAGTTAAGCCTCTCTGGGTGGCCTGCCTGACTTTTAAGACATTGCTCTCTGATCTCCAATTTTGGGCCTATGAAAGGATGGTCTTCATCGGCTCACAATTCTCTTCAAGTCCTTAGAGGATTCTGAGTGCTTAACTCTATGTCAGGCATCCTGCATCGGAAATTGAGGACAACGGTGAACACGATGATGGTTCCGATTTCAAGAATTTACAAAACACTGATAGCTTCCCATGTGCTAGCCACGCTCTGTCCTAAGCCCTTGATATTTAATCTTCACCACATCTGTATGTGGTAGAGGTATTCATTTTATCCCTGTTTTACAGATGAGAAAAGTGAGTCACAGAAAGGTCAGTTAACTTACCTAAAACAACACAGCTAGTTAGTTGCAGAACCAGGATTTCAACCCAGGAGGTCTGACTCTAGAGTTGATGCGTAAACTATGACAGTTTACTGCATTGGACCATGGAGGGGAGGTCTGCACAAGACGACAGTAATGTGTTCAGGGCTGTGGCATTAAGCACAGACACAGTGAGAGCAGAGGAAATCACGTGTGGGAAGATGAGACAACCAGACATCACTTCCCAGAGGAGATGAGGTGGAAGCTGAGATCGAAGGTAGGGCCCCTGGCTAGGCAAGGTGGATGGGCACAGGGGTTCGGGACCAGAGAAAAGGAAATGAAAAAGTCTCATGGTGAGAGAGGGCATGACTAGTTTATATTTAAAGAATAGAAGGAATTCAGGGTGGCTGAATCACAGATTTCGTGGCAGGAAACATTGAGAATGAGGAAGGAGAGGTTTATTCATCCACTCAGCGAACATTCATTTAGCACCTGCTGCAGGTCAGGCACTGAGGTAAGACAACATGGACTGATACAAACAAGGTGATGCCCTCCCGGGGCTGATGGTCTAAAACCTGAAATGATACCTCCTAATCTCCCCTATGAACAAACTTAATCAAACTCAGAAAGAAGACAAAAGTGAGTAGCGTGTTCTTTCAATATCAACTGACTCGCTGTGTAACAGACTCACGCCAAGATTGCTTCAGTGTCTGGAGGATGGTGCCCATGTTTGACGTTGCTATTTAACAGTAGTTATGAAATCCCTGTTGTGAAGTTAAATGCTCCATGTACGCATCCATCAGGTAGAAAAGATAACCTCAAAGGTGACAGTTTTACTGACCTAGAGCATGTTAACAAATTTTATGTGTCTCAGTGCGTTCCTTTTCTATTGTTGCCATACCAAATAACTATCAACTCAGTGGCTTAAGATGACACCAATTTATCATTTTACAGCTTTAAAGGTCAGGAGTTCAAAGCAGGTCTCACCAGACTAAACTCAAGGCATTTGTAGACTGCGTTGCCTTCTGGAGGCTGAAGGGCAGGATCCTTTTCCTGCTCATTCCAGCTGCAGGAAGAACCCAGTCCTTCTTGGGTGTAGAACAGAGGCCCCTGTGTTCTTGCTAACCATAAAGCCAACCACTCATAGCTTGCAGAGGCCTCTGTTTCTCAGGGCATGGCCCTCTTCCTCCATCTGCAAAGTCAGCAACAGGATTTCCTTCTCACATCGCATCATCCTGACCTACATTTCTGTCACCCTCTTCCCCTTTTAAAGACGTGTCATTAAAACGCGCCTCCCCAGATAATCGAGGATTATCTCCCATCTCAACATCCTTAGCCTCAGTCACAGCTTCGAAATCTCTTTGGTCAGGTAAAACCATGTGAATATGGATTCTGAGGGTCCGAGTGTTGACATCTTGGGGGAACCACGTTTCAGCCTACCACATTGTAACGACTACCCTTATTTAAGAATGCCCTCCTGTTTGGATAACGATGTAATCCCTGTTCCTCAACATGCAATTTTAAGTATCTTTACCAATCTTACGAGTTCCCTTATCGATGAGTCAGTAAATCTTTAACACGTTTATTCTATATTTGTAGGTTTTTAACTTTTTGAAAATTGTAATAATTATACTCATCAGTTCTGGAGGCTTCCTTGAGATTGCCAAGCAATCTAACCTGCCAGGGCCCATTTATCCATGATGCATGGGAAGGGGACCTCATGGGCTGCTCAGCCAAGCATGCTATTTTGGTTTCTGGGATGGACTACAAATGATAATAAACTTTATCTTATCTTTTCTAACTCTGTCTCTCTCTCTCTTAAATCTAATTCTATGTTGTTATTTTAATTTCGGTCCTTGACCAACTTGAGTTCCGGTTCTGATTAGTGCATGGCCAGGACGTTGTTGGCCATTGGTGACTACAGTGACTGGGGCCCCGGTTTTACAGGCTGATCATTTGGTGACTTCTGGCATAGTGGCGTCTATTCTCTGTCGGAAAAGAAGCCAGTTGGTTAGTCTTTTCTGTTGGCTTGTCTGTCTGGCACTTTGTGACCTCAAATCAATTAAGAAAATATTTTATTCTTCCTGGAATGAAGAACAGCCCTTTGAGGTCTGGAACAGTGAATTTCTGTATTTCGCTCTGTTCATGATCAGTGACTATGTTTCTAGAACTGAAGTTGCAAGGTCTCTGAAGGTTTGTGTGTAACTAAGAAAAGGCTTTACTTTTCATTGAGTGTGGTCTATTTTCCTTTTCCTGAAGGGTATTAATTAGATTACAATGTCTCAAATGAAATTAATTAATTGCTTTGTAGAGATTTTAAGCACTTAAATAAATTACATATATTCCCAGAATTCCCACAAATAAACTAAGCTTCTGATATTTTAAATAGATTAGCTTACCAAAATCTTTTCTTATAGAATATACTAGCTAAGAAGCATTTTTTCTAGGAATCAAAATTCTAGTAATCAAGATGAATCCTTAAGCAAAGCATACTGATTTAATCATATTGACTTAATGATAGTTATACGTATTTTCTCTGGTTTTATCAGTATGAGGCATAATATAAGAATTATTAAAAGCATGGTTCAGTATGTTTTTCATGAAAAATCTAGTTCATCTGAACTTCCAAAAATTTTTTGTTTGTTTGTTTGTTTGTTTTTGAGAGAGAGAAAGAGCAGGGGAGAGGGGCAGAAAGAGAGGGAGAGAGAATCTTAAGCTGGCTCCATGCCCAGCGCAGAGCCCGACATGGGGCTGGATCCCATGACCATGAGATCATGACCTGAGTCGAAATCAAGAATTAGAAGCTTAACTGACTGAGCCACCCAGGCATCGATGAACCTCTTAAACCCTTTATGTTAATTTACTGGTTAGATAAGCTAATATTATACCTACATAATATTGAGGATTGTGAGATATGTAAAAATTTTAACTACTTTGAAGGGTAATTCTAAAAACCTTTTTAAAAAAACTTTTTAAATGTTCATTTTTAAGAGAGAGAGAGACAGAAACAGAGGCAGAGACAGAGCATGCTCAGGGAAGGGGCAGAAAGAGAGGGTGACACAGGCTCCAAAGCAGGCTCCAGGCTCCGAGCTGTCACCACAAGCCCAATGTGGGGCTTGAACCCACAAACCTCAAGATCATGACCTGAGCTGAAGTTGAACGTTTAACTGACTGAGCCACACAGGCGCCCCTAAAAACACTTTTATATCAACAGCAACTGTGATTGTAGTGTGCCAGTTTGAACATAATTTCCAACACCTGTAGTTAACTTTAAAATCATATACTAATGTTAAATTGAGTAAGTTAATGAATAATTTTTGGATACCTAGGTAATTTCCAAAAAAAAAAAAAATAGAATACAGAAATCTTGGTTATTTAGTAGAGTCTAAAGATGAATATATCTATTTTTGCCTGCAATTTTTATGGTATAGAGTAGATATATCTTGAGGTGTTATTAATGGATGTGTTCCTTTTGCCACTTTGAGAAGATGTAAGAGGCATGTGTGTAGGCAAGAGGGTCGTATCACATGTTCTCGTGAGCTTTCTGGACTCTGTTGATAGATGGTCCTCAAAAATCTACCCAGATTTCCTTTCTCTAAGATAAAATGGAGTTTCTTTAGTTAAAAGTGTTAATCAATACAAATGATTAAGACTATATTCGGGGGGAGGGTAATGACAAAGAACTACCAGGTAAAGGTCACAGGACATGTCCCTTAAGGGAAAGAAGGGCTACGTTTGACATAAAGCGTCTGCGTGTTCCTGAGTGTGGGAAGCACAACACTCGAATAAAGTTGTAGAAGGTTTCTATAAATTGGATGTTAAGCACCTTGGCTTAGAAAACCTGCAAATGATGAGTCTGAAGTAATCAAAGGAGTGTGCTAAATTTTTGGAAAAGTGCTCAGGGCTGATGGACTTATTCCTAAGGTAAGTTTAACAGAAGAGGTAGGGGAAGCTGTGGAATCTTAATTTATTTAGATTAAATTAAAATGAGAATTTGATTTCTCTCTGTGAAAATGATAAATTGGTCTTAGAGCATGTAGCCTGCTTTTACAAGGGGGAGCACAACCTTCTGTGTTATCTGTCTCAATAGCAAAGCTCCTAACTCTTACCAGAATAATGTTCTGTGCTCTGTGCTCACTTCACCATCATCCCCTTAATTCTTAAGGAGCTAAGGTTTCACAAAACCGTGTCACCTTCTTCTCTATTTACTTAAAATATTCTATTGCCACTTTGATTAATCGGTAACCAGGCTACTGATTCAATCTTAATCAAGCTGCCAAATTTCCTCTTCTAACTCTTGATTTTGCCATTACAGAATCAGACCATCATTTAGGGGAAAAAATGGTTATTTCTTCTACCCCTAAACATCTCTGCGATGTCCCCAAGTTCCCATGGGAACTCACAACGATTTATTCTTTCATATTACATATTAAAAAATAGCTAACAATAATTAGGATTGTTTTTGCAGGTTTCTTTTAAAAAAAAATTTTTTTTGTAATGTTTTATTTATTTTTTATACAGAGAGAGACAGAGCATGAGAAGGGGAGGGGCAGAGAGAGAAAGAGACACAGAACCAGAAGTAGGCTCCAGGCTCTGAGCTAGCTGTCAACACAGAGCCTGATGCGGGGCTCGAACCCACGAACGTGAGATCTGACCTGAGCCGAAGTCGGACACTTAACCGACTGAGCCACCAGGCACCCCTTGCAGGTTTCTTAATTAGCTCCACACTTTCGTGCAAGTTAAATGACAACAAATGCTGTGTCAAAGCAAAGAACAGTTGTGTACAGGTAAAATGTAATTGATACTAACGGGTCACAAAGTGTCTACCTTACAGAAGGCAATGGGGAGCCCCAGAGATTTGTTAATGCTCTCATTGTCCATAATAAGTTCTTGCCCAAGAGAGAACATTAATTTTCAAGGAAACAGTTATGCATTATATCCCAACAGAGAATTTAACTCTCCTCTATTTTGATATTATATCTGCTGCACAAAATGACCCACAGATATATATAGTCTCATGTACAGGTGGGTTTCACTCTCCTCTGACGTGTTCCTGAGGGCCTGCAGGCTAGAAGCTGTGTCTTTGATAAAGAAAAACTCACAGTCTTGAGGAAAGCACTGTCCTGGAAACCAAGAACTATTGATGCATCAAAGACTGGGCTTCCGGGTACAAGCTCCAATGTGTAAAGATGACGTGCTCTAGACAACTGTCAGACTGCATCAGGGGACTGGCCAGGACTTCCAATATTCTGTTTCGTTCAGAAGCAGACCATCTTACTAAAGGAGCTGCTGACCTCAGACCCAGTGGAACAAATTTAACAGCATAACTGAATGAACCGATGAGAGAAAAACAGACTGGGATTTAAATGGCAGTTATTTACTTTGGAATACCTTAATTTTTTAATGTTCTCTTTACGATAATGTATATGAGGAAGTCTTTATTTTTCCTTTTTAATCAATCTCACTGTAAGAGACTATGCTTTAGGAAACTGAAAGAGGACACTTTTTAAAAAATATTTACTTAGTTTGAAAGAGAGAGGGACAACAAGAGTGAGCACGAGCCAGGGAGGCGCAGAGAGAGAGGGAGAGAAAGAGTCCCAAGCAGAGCAGTGCAGAGCCCAATGCAGGGCTCAGCTCTACAAACTGTGAGATCATGACCTGAGCAGAAACCAAGAGTAGGACACTTACCAACTGAGCCACCCAGGTGGCCCTGGAAGAGGGCACTTTTGTAACGGTCCCTGCTGCTGCTGCCGCCTCTAACCCAGAGACGAGGACGTTCACTGTGAGGCTGTACTTTGCTCACCAATATAGTTATTTGCATCGGTTCCGTGAGGATTTGGCCTCCTTGTTACCAAGATATAATCTGACAAATCAGCTGTGCTACGAAGGCCGGATCTGGAGTGTCATGTTGAAAATGAACCTCACTTAATCAAGGGTGACAAGTTCACCTTTACAAAGGTACACTTAACACATGGCATCAATGTTTACAAAGCTCTCCCAGGAAACCTGGCCTGAAACGCCTTCTCCGCTGTCCAGGCTCCCAGCCTCCCAGAGGAAGAGAAATTCACTTCCTGGAGTGCCAGTGATCTTAATAAAATACGGGCGATCTTAAAGAATTCACCAAGATTTATGAGGACTTTATGTGAGATCTATCTGGTGGAGTTTCTTGGACCTTGGTTTCTTACCTTAGAATAGAAGTCCAAATCATCAAGACTTTTAAAAGTCCAACCTGAGATTCTTTAATAAGGTTTCCAGACACAGGTTAATTCTCTGGCCTTAGTGAGGCCTCAGCAGCTCTGGCTCAAGAACATTACATGGTTGAATAACACCTCTTACTTCACCTTTGTAAACCATCAAGCGAAAACATAATAAGATCAGCCTTTGGGATGGTCAAGAAAAGTCTCTGGATATTATTTATAATCAAAAACAGGGGGACAGTTAGAAAAATCTTTTAAAATTTGGGAAAAAAAGGCAAAGAGAGGGCAGTATGTCTCTTTAATGTTATAATGGAGAATTGTTCAGAGGCGTGTTTGGGGATTTAATTAATTTTCCAGGGAAATACACCTGTATTTGGCGCTGCCGTAGGGGATTAGACCCAGTGAAGTTACGTGTACCATGTAGATTTCTCTAAGGTGAAAAAGATCATTGTACACGTTAGGTTTCACTGCTCCATAGAATATTCCAGTTTTATGTCTGACTCAGCAAGTTTATTTCGGAAAGCCTTTATCCAGTAGATGAGATCACCTTTGTTCTTCAAAACACTCTTTTTTAGAGAGAAAGAGAGAGAGCTGGAGAGAGACAGAGGGAGTGGGAGAGGCAGAGAGAGAATCCCAAGCAGGCTCCACACCCGGTGCTAAGCCTGATGTGGGGCTTGATCTCATGACCTCAGACTATGGGATCATGACCTGAGCTGAAATCAAGAGCCAGATGCTCAATTAACTGAGCCCCTAGGCGTTTCTCTAAATGCTCTTTGAATTACCTTTATCTTCTTACTGGTTCCCTCATTATTTAGTTAATAACTTCTGACATATTCATTCTATATTATAAGAGAGTCATGCTTTTCATTGTGTGAAAATTATGACTGTAATGTAACACATTACCTCAGAAGACAGAGAATGGGGCGGGAACAGCTGCTCTTTCCTTCCCAGTTCCAGGAGGTGCCATCGCCCTGGCTTCTGGCCGAACGAGTCCTCCCCCTCTCCCTCTGTTCCCCTCCTCACTCGCCAGGAGCTGGGCAGTGGCGGTGGTCAGCCTCTCTCTGAGCCTCTTGTTTACCGCCTCATGGTCCTAGGCCTGCATTACAATCCCAGTCTCACTTCTCTGGGTGTAAATCAGCGCTGACTCCAAGCGGTTCAGACACAGCTACGAAGGCACAGGAAAGGAGACTTCTTGCCATGTTACCCACTCCAGACACGGCTGTTTATTTATTTATCTATCCAATGATTTATTCATCCACTGTTGATTTATTATTTATTATTCAGTATTCACTCATTCATTAAGTCCTCACAAACTAGTATCAGAACCACAGTGGGTAGTTTATTAATATAATCAGGTGAACCCTTAAAAGCTGACATTTAAGCGACTGCATATCATGGAATAACTGGTAATACAAATACCCTTAGTGTTTGTGTACAAAGGCCGATATTTTCATATGCAGCTGGCTTGTATAACAAACGCCAAACATTCTGCAGTTGAGTGCATACATTTATTTCTTACCTTTGCAGAATCCAGTCTCTGATGGAGACATTCATTCAGGAACCCAGGCTATAAATTCTCTGTCATCTTCATTGTGTGACTTCTTCCAAAGTTGCCCTGGATATTAGGTATTCAGCTGGCTGGAGAGAGATTTGAGGATTGGGGGAGAGGTTTTCATTAGTCAGACTTGAAAAGGTATCTTCTACCCATACCCCCTGGACAAAACTCAGTGAGCGAGTCACACTGACCTGCAAGGGAGGCAGGGACACAGCCCAGCTGTGTTCTAGGTGGAGAGAGAAATGGTCTTCATAAATAGCTACCGAGTCCCTGCCACAGCTTCTAGAAGTCAGAACCCCGGAGTCCATTCAGCCCTCACTGACGCTGACTTTGGAGGTCCCTAGAAGGGGGCCATGAGGTCATGTCTGTTGAAAATCTCATTTCAACCACTTGAGCTGCTAGCTCAGGAACAGCTATGTTAGAAAGTACAAGAGTGAAAGTGACTTAATTCTAATCTACAGATCCAGCGGGCAGACACAGTTCCTTTCCTTCTTCTCCTTTATCTTCACAGAGAGGAAGTTTTCAGTGTTATTTCTAGAATTTCGTTCAGTAGGGACTGGGAAACAGGTGTCAGCCTTGGTGTGGGGACTGAGGATCCAGGAAAGCTTCTGGAAGTTAACTGAAGGATGCCATCATCCGGTAGAGGATTCAGCATACAGAAAGCACCTAGAACTACAGGGTTTCAGATGGTCTCTCCTTTCCCTATTCAGCATTCTCTTTTTGTTTGTGAGAGAGAGAGACAGAGTGTGAGCAGGGGGAGGGGCAGGGAGAGAGGGAGACGCAGAATCAGAAGCAGGTTCCAGGCTCAGCACAGAGCCCCATCACAAGGATCCAACTCACAAACTGTGAGATCATGACCTGAGCTGCAGTCAGACACTTAACCGACGGAGCCACCCGGGACCCCCATTGCCATTCAGCATTCTGAGCTCCAGGGAGCTTAAGCAGCTTTCCTTAAACACCAGACCAGTTCAAGGTAGAACGTAAACAAAGCCAAGTTCTGCCAAGCAGCGGTCCATCTACAGCGAAAGATTCACCTTAAAGGTTAACGTAAAATATAAGAGTGCCGAGTCAGCAGAAGTATGTGCATATCTAGTTTTTCCTGAATTGAATTTTCAGGTTAACTCTATTTTAGCCAGATGGCCTTTTTACTTCAACCTGTGAGGCGGAAGGGCCTCCAAGCACGTGACGCTGGCTTGCCTGCCTTAATAAGCAGGGTTTCAAAACAGGCACACAGCACTGCCTTAATGTCGCTTCATAAGGACAATTATTATTCACGAGTAGGGAAGGGGATGACGATTTCCAGTCACCTAGAGCTCAATTGTGGTGACCTGAATACACTGTGAGAACCTGTGTTCAGGTATTTTCTCCCTTTAACCACCTCTGAATTTCAGACCTCAGATCACAGTACAGGGTGCTTAGTGTATTAGACAGAGTGTTCTTGTTTCGAGCACACCTTCACCTCTGCCACTTCCCCGCCCACACTGAGGGAAGAGGCCCAGACAGGTCTGTAAGAACATACCAAAAATAACAGAGTTCACTTTGTGCTTTGTTTTTGAATAGTAACCATCATGGGGCGCTTGGGTGGCTCAGTCGGTTAAGCATCCAGCTTCGGCTCAGGTCATGATCTCGCAGTTTGTGGGTTCGAGCCCCACATCAGGTTGTGTGCTGACAGCTAGCTCAGAGCCTGGAGCCTGTCTTCGGATCCTGTGTGTCTTTCTCTCTCTATCCATCCCCTGCTCATGCTCGCTAATTGCTAATTCTGCTTTCCATATTCGTGTTTCATGATGACCATGTAAGGAAGCTTTAGGTCATAAATCCACTCAAGGACTGTATAAGGATAAATGCTTTCTTTTTCTGTTGGTTATCATCATTTCTCGCTATTTTATATTGTGCTCTTTTTTTATGTTTATTTCTGAGAGAAAGAGTGCAAGTAGGGGAGGAGTAGAGAGAGGGAGGGACACAGAATCCGAAGCAGGTTCCAGGCTCTGAGCTGTCAGCGCAGAGCCGGACATGGGGCTCGAACCCACAAACTGTGAGATCATGACCTGAGCTGAAGTCAATGCTTAACTGACTGAGCCACCCAGGCGACCCTACAGTGCTCTCTTCTTAAAATTATCTTATCATTTAGACTGTAGATAACTTCCTTCTAGCCATGGAGACACTGAGGCCTGGACATTTGAGGCTATCTTTGCAAGGTCACAGATAGAACTGGCAGCAGCCCAATTCTCCTGACTCAAGCTCAACGTCTGTCTCTGTATTTGGAATAAGAATTTGCAAAAAGTCGTCCATTTTCAACTCAAACCTTAGAATGTATCATCCATCTTTCCCTGGTACTCTGACAATAATTATTTGTCAGGCAAAACCCCATGGCCATAGCATTACCAACTGGGATACTCTGATGGAATCTCCCCTTTGGACATGGGAAGGACACCAGAAACGAGAGATCTGGTGCCTTATTTGGGCCAGGCAGCTCTGCTGGGCTGTACTGCTTTATTTTCACAGTGTTATAAGAGATGTCTTCCTCTCCACCATACAGATGAGGAAATGGCGGCTCTGAATTACAACCTTTCCCCAGATCATGAAACCGGCACAAGGAGAAACCAGACTGGAACCTGGCCTGTCTGGCCACATCCTAGAGGATGACTCCTCCTTCCCTTTCAAGACAACAGAAGATCCTATATATATATATATACATATATATATATATATCCATATATATATATATATATGGATATATATATATATATATATATATATATATATATATATCCCATTTCCATTAGTCCTGGAGTCCAGGTTCCTCAAAGAGAGTGTCTCTCCCTCCCTGACCATGAGGCTTCCCTGAGACAGAACGCTCCCCAAGGTGCCCCAAGTCCTTCTGCTGCCTAAAGAAAGACATGGGTGGCTTTTCAAGGACCCAAGAAGGTGGAGGATGTTCACCCAAACCTGACATCAGTGTGCGTATCCTCATGAGAAAACGGCTTTGGAGAGACCAGTTAGTAACCCGGGATGCGAGTGAGTCTTTGAACTTGCTCAGACCACTGCTGCTATTCTTAGCTTTCAAAAAACATCTTGTGAAAATAGTTTGCACATCCGGTTTTTAATATTCAAGCTAGCCTTTTGTCATGTTTACTTCTGATTTTTCTTTTTAAAAAAATGTTTATTTATTTTGAGAAAGAGAAGAGAGAATGCATAAGCAGGAGAGGGGAGAGAGAAGGAGGGCCAAACTCATGACAGGGGGCTTAACAGGGGGTCGAACTCATGAACTCGCAGGTACATGACCTGAGCCAAGATCAAGGGTCAGATGCTTAACCAACTGTGCCACCCAGGTGTCCCCTGATTTTTCTTTTTTAAAGGAAAATCTGAGCTTGATGTTTATTCTTTCATCCATGTTTTTATATTATTACTACATAAATAAATATCCATTTATGGCTTTGTTTTGTCTTTTAAAAGTTCACAGTTTTATCTTTTGCAACTTTCTTTTGGCAGTGGACATTATGTTTTCCAGATACACCCATGTTGATATATTTGGCTTGAGTTCACACATCTTCACCATAAGATAGCATCCCAATGTATGAATATACCACAATTTATTGATCCATTCCCCCTTCTGAAAGTTGTTTTGAATTATTTTTGCAGTGATAAACGGTGATGGTCAGTTTTATATGTCAAGCTGACTGGGCCATGGGGTACCCAGACATCGGACCAAACATCATTTTGAGTATTTCTGTGGGTGTTTTGGGATGAAACTAACATTTAAATCAGTAGAATGAAGGCAGATGGCCTTCCTAATCAGGTGGGCCTCATCTGATCAGTTGCAGGCCTGGAGAGACCTACTCTCCCCAAAACAAAAGAGAATTGCTCCTGCCATTGACCTGGGACATCTGCTTTTTCCTGTCTTCAGACTCAAACTGGAGTACGACCTCTCCCTCAGTCATGAACCTGTTAATCTCTGGACTGAAACCACACCCCTGGGCCTCCTGGATCTCCTCCAGCTCACACTGCCAAGTCTTAGGACTTGGCGGCCTCCACAGTCATGTGAGCCGATTCCTTCTGATAAATCTCTCTCCATATATACACACCTCCTAGTGGTTCCATTTCTCTATAGAACCTGGACTAATACATGAATCTGTGCCTTTGATGCAGGTCTCCTGTGTCTGCAGAGAGTGTAGACCTAAGAAAGGGCCTCTGAAACCATCCACCTCTATGATCTCCGACTCCCTCCTTCATGCAAGCCACCAGCCCTGTAAGCAAATCTCCATTTCCTTGGTGATGCTTCACAACTTACTCTTGTGTCCCTCCTGCCCTCTCCGTAACAGCAGCGGTGTCCACACAGCACCAGGTGGCCTCCTTGCTTCTCCACCCCAAGTCATTGCAGGTGACTGTTGCCTTCTATCCAGGCACTGCTTCCATTTCTCCAGCCCTCTTTTCCCCTTCCTCCCCGCCACCCTCAGCTGCTGACTTAGAGCAGTGCAAGCACTCTTTAGGTGTGGGAGACTCAAATAAGCATAAGCATTAACATAGCTTGCCCTCCCTCACCCCCATCCCCTTGAGCGGCTAGCTCTGAGCTCAGGAGAAGATGGAAAAGGCAAACCAACTACCATCAAACCCCCAAACTAAGGCCTTGCCTACAAAAAGAGAGCCACGCCAGGTGCCGAGGGAGGTCCTGGGGAGGAGATCCGGCCAGGCCAGCTGCCAGGAAGGGGAGGGCCGTAGGCAGGAGTCCAAGGGAGAAGTCTGCAGCCAGGTCTGAGGGAAGTGTGCTGATCTTGCAGTTACACCAAGGAGAAGTCAAAGAAGCAACGACATTCTGGTAGAGAGAAGAGGTGCAACAGAGCATGCGGCTGGGAAAGGGTTGAGCAGGATCAAGTCAACAGGAGCAGAACGAGGCTGGAGAGGCAGGCCGGCTTCTACTGGCAATGATGCGAGCAGCCGTGGGAGGGGTGGGGGGACAAGTCAGAAGCTTATTTTATTTATTCGAGGGGATGTGATATCTGGGGCTCCAATTATTAATGGCACCAGTCAATCTCCAAAGTCTCCAATCACGATAGGTATTACTACAAAGAAAATTATTATGAATGTATGAGCCGTGACAATTACATTATGGATTTGGTTGTCTCCTAGGAGGGTGCTGGGTTGGCCAAGTTCGGCTTGAATTAGAAGGCTAAGGGCAGCTCCTCCTCTGCCAGCTCAGGCACCAAATAGGCAGAGAGTGCCGATGTCTTTGTGGTTAGTAGAAAATAATCAGCAGTGTATGAACATAGGTAAAATGGCTGAGGAAAGCATTAGACTGTAAATCTAAGAAAAGAGGTTCAAGCCCTCTTTTCACCAAGCTCTGTGGTGAAATATCACATTGAATTGCAAATTCAAAGAAGCCTCTTCAAATGCTGCCACTGCTGGGGCTTCTCCCACCTTAATTTTTTCCTAGACTGCTGGAGAAGTAGACTGAAGCCGGTTGATTAAGGTATTTAGCTGTTAACAGCCCTCTGAGGGCTTCGAGCAGGGCCATGTGGGCCTCTCCCTCAGCCCTGGGCCACACGGTCACACAGGCCACCTGGTTGGTCTAGCTTGTATTCACAAAGCTGTTGTCCATCATGTATGACAAAACTGAAATAAGTTGTCTGAAATGCATGTCCACATGGGTGAGAGTCATAAACAACAGAAACAAATTTAAGCCAGAAACTCTCTGAGGTTTTTTCCTTTTGGGTTTTCAGATTTTCCTTAAGATCACATTTCTTTTAACTTTTTTATATTTTTTTAAAAATTTTTATTTAATGTTTATTTATTTTTGAGAAAGAGAGACAGACAGACATAGAGACAGGGTATGAGCAGGGGAGGGGCAAAGAGAGAGGGACACACAGAATCTGAAGCAGGCTCCAGCTCTGAGCTGTCAGCACAGAGCCTGACATGGGCCTTGAACTCATGAACTGTGAGATCATGACCTGAGCTGAAGTTGGACACTTAACTGGCTGAGCCACCCAGGCACCCCTATAATTTTTTAATATTTATTTATTTTTGAGAGAGAGAGAGACAGAATGTCAGTGGGGGAGGGAAAGAGAGAGAGGGAGACATAGAATCTGAAGTGGGGTCCAGCTTCCATGCTGTCAGCACAGAGCCTGAGGTGGGTCTTGAACCCATGAGCCTTAAGACCATGACCTGAGCCAAAGTCAGATGCTTAACTAACTGGGTCACCCAGGCGCTCCAAATCAGAGCTCTGACGGTCTAAACCCAGCAGTGAATCTGGCCTGGGTTTGCCGCATCTGTCTTACAGTGAGGAGAGACCTGGCTGGGGTCCTGTGACCTCAGAGGAAAGCTTCCTTTCAACAGGAAGGGCCTGGGGCCTCACGTCTCTGTCAGAGACACCAGCTTTCTTATTTTAGACACAGAGCTAATTGATCCTACTCAATTGATCAGCTTTGTCCTGAACGAGGAAGGAAAAGAAAATCCATTTTGAGAATTTGCTCCTTTAATGTGGTTTTCCTGGCTCATTCTCCCAGGATGGAGATTCCCCTATTTTAATCCTATCAAGTTGGGATTCAGCACTGCTGCCAGGAAGGAAGGATTTCCCAGGACAGCCTCTCTGGCTGCACAATGCTTCGTTACTACAGTGGAATTAATTTAGTGTAAGAGCTTATTTCTACCTGCTGTTAAAATCACCTCCATACCGACACGAAGTAACCAATGCATGTTGTGGGCTCATGCGCTCTTTTTCCCTTGCATACCCTCACCTGGCTGTTTCTTGGAGGAGGAAAACGGAGGATGGTAAACAGTGAGCGCTAGCAGAGCTACATGTCCCTTTACCTCTGTGTTCCTCTGTCCCTTCGCCGCTGGTGGTGGTCTATTTACGTGAGTTTGCCTGGATCACTCCATTAGATTCCCAGAGCCATTCTTCTTTTCCTCTTGTCTCTCTGTACCCAGAACTTCAAGTGTAACAGGTGATTTTCTTCTCTTTTTTTAAACATTTGTTTACTTGGGGTAGTGGGGAGACAGGAGAGAGACAGAGAGTGCACAATCAGGGGAGGGGCAGAGAGAGACAGAGACACAGAATCTGAAGCAGGCTCCAGGCTCTGGGCTGTCTGCACAGAGCCCGATGCGGGGCTTGAACTCATGAACCGTGAGATCATGCCCTGAGCCGAAGTTGGAGGCTTCACTGACAGAGCCACCCAGGAGCTGCAGGAGAGGGGATTTTCAGTATGCTACTCCTACCCCTGGATACTGGTCCAAGAAATCCCACCTGGAAGCTGAGTTTCCGCTCACAGTAGTTAGTTAAATAATGAACTTACTAAATTCTTACTGGAAACATTGTAATAATTATAGAGGAAAGTGCAATGGTTCTTGCTCTCTCCTTGCTTCCAGACGACCAAAGGAGAGTAAGTGAAATGTATCAAAAAGTCTCCCAACTCTCCAAAGACCTGTAGGGCTGGCTGACTTTTATTTTTTATTATTCATTTTGAACTTAAGGGGAAAAAGCCATAAAATGGGATTTTTAAGAGTCCAAACAACCAGCAGAAAGGCAAGATACCATCTCCTGGACAAAGGAACACCAGATAATAATACTGTTTATGTTATGATTTTTCCCTCTCTCCACGATGTCTCTTTCCTCCTAGAGAACTTCCATATAATTCTACCAGTTTAAATGATATGTAATTCATTACACAAAGCTAAGAGAGTGCAATATGTCTTCAGGGTATTGAATAAACTGACAATAACCATCCATTTTTGAGGGCCTACCATATGCCAGGGTACAGTGTACTTTGAGATGCACGCTCCAAGTCTAAGCTCCGCAAGGTGAAGGGCATGTATTTCCCGTTGACTGCGATACTGAGAGCATTTAGTTCTGCTTCTGGCCCAGAGAGGTGCTCAGGATGCCTGTGGAGAACAGGAGGAAGAAAAGAGGCTGCACATAACCTTGTCTGGTTGGTTTGTTTTCTCCTCAAACCTACCCTTACACATATTCATGGTCTTCAAATTTCATAGGGACATTCTCTTTTGTGCCCCATTTCATCTTTCCACCAAAGCAATGGGTTAAGTGATAAGGATCTTGTGTCTAAAGCTGCATACGTCCATAGTAGGATTTGATTCTGATAGATTCTGTTGCCAAAAGCTGTGTTCGTCCCAGTGTCCCAGCTGCCTCCCAGCAAAGAATGACAGGGGTGTGGCTGCAGGAGGCCTCCCTGGACAGAGGTGGGCCCCAAAAGCAGAGTGTGGAGGGAAGCCAGGCTGGGTGGCACCCGGGCCGCGCCCTCACGGCAGTCCTTGCACTGACGATGGCACAGGCCGAAGAACGGATATTTCAGGGAGAGGAGATCCTTCTGCAAAGTGAAGAGAGACTCAGTACTTAACAAATACCCACGCCAGTTCCAGCATCAGAGATGGGAGATTTCCTAGATGTCTGATGCTTCCCAGGTTACCTGTAAGCACCAACTGATAAGAGAAACCCTGACGTTCAAGGTCAAGTACAGACATTGTAAACTGAGGCCATTACAATGAAGTGGAAGAGTCAGGTCACTCGGTAGGAAGCTAGACTGCCCACCTCTCCTTCCTGGCGAATCAGCTATCATGTGAAATGGGAGAGCTGTATGGAATTTCTGTAGGAGCAAACAGATATCACGGAGAGAGGTGAAAATCATAACATAACATAACATAAACACTATGATTATCTGGCATTCCTTTGTCCTGAAGATAGTATCTTGACTTTCTGCTGGCTGTTTAGAATCTTGAAAATCTCATTTTATGGATTTTTTTTTCTTAACTTCAAAATGAGTAAAAAGAAGTAAAGGCAGCCAGCCCTAAAGTATTTGGAGAGTGGGGGCCTGGACGGAGAAGGCCAGGGTGCTTGGGAAGCCGGTCTCAGAGCGCATGCTGCAAGCGGGGAGGTCGTGCGGGCACAGGGGAGCTCAGTCAGTACTGTAGGAGGGGCTGAACGTGGTCTTCTTTTCATCTACGAAGGTACCTGGATATTGGTCATGTCTGCGGTTTTCAAATTTAGCTTCAGGAAGAACGACCACTTTAAAATTCATGACAGAACATTTAAAATGTTTGTGAAATAAAAGGTCCTTGCTAATGTGTATATCTTTGACCTAAAGAAGGGCTGTGGTGCTCAGTTTACCCCTGCACAACCAGGTAATGAATGCATTTCCTCCACAGGGATGTAGGCCCCTCCCAGGGTCCTCACACAATGGTCATGTTCTTGATGGTGTTAAGGGCCCAGCACCTTCACCGGCAGCAGACACTGGCTCTGGATGTCTGGAACGTTAAGACCACAGGAGGTAGAAATTCTCAGAAGGAGAGCGAGAGATTGAAGAGGACTTTGGCCTCTGGCCTCCTATCCCCTAGAAGTGACTGTTCTCCTAGCAGGCCAAGGATCTGTCCTGAAAGCTGGCCCTGACGGCCCAGCAAGCTCTGGGTGCCCTTGAATCTGACCCCAAATTCCAATTTCCTCACACTGCTCAGATTAGATGTCTCTTGTGGAGCTGACCTGGCCTTGGACTCCAGAGCTCTCCCTCCTCCATGCCCTGCTTGGCCTCATTTCATCCTCCCAAGCCTGACACTCAGTCCCGCCCTGCCTCCCCGGCCCCCGCGCTCCCACCCCGGCACTGGGCTTTTCTGCCTCAGTGCTGACGGTGGCCGTCACTGCCTCTAACTGATCTGCTAAAGAACAGAAGCTTCTTCCCACCTGGGTACTTCTGAGTTGCTTCTGCATCTTGCCCAGAGTCCTAGAAGAGGCTGTGGGGGCAGCCTCATCCCTCCAAGCTGTGCTTCTGCCAGCACCCAGAGATGAGACCAAACCAGTCTCCTCTGCTGGGATGCAAAGTGCCATGATCCTCTTCAAAAGGACCCACATTTCTCCACTTAGGAGGAAACCACACACGCACTTACTAAATGACTCAGAATGGGGCATCTTAATAGCATTGATCTATTTTGCCAAACCCTTACATTTTTTCCTTAAAAACTTGTTCACTAGTTCCTTTTATTTTTCTTCTCAGTATCATATCCCCCCCTTCCCTGCCCCCTCCCTACTAGGGATGCTGAAGTACCTGTGGCTCTTTATCAGAACACGAGTTCCCCAAAAAGTCATGGCTTGTGGGTACCCAGGGGTCACTCTTCCCAAAGCAAGGTCACTTCTCTGAGGCCTCTCTCCCAGAGCTCTGTATGTGTTTCCCTTTTCAAGAGCAGATGTACATTTCTTAAAATCACTATGGCTTCAGGGTGCCAGATGGATCAGAAGAAGGCGACGCTGGAGAATTAGAGGCTGGTGAAGAGTTAATTTAAGAGTCCTGATAAGGGATTTTCAGGATATCTATTGTCTCAGAACATCTGCAATGACTTAGTTGAGCATAAGTAATTTAAGACAAAAGATGACACACAGCAGCCTGACTATTCCCCACCATCTACTCCCCTAGCACCCAAGTCTTGAATCTTATTAGTATGCAATAAAGACATCCACCAGCTACAGGGTGGAGGGAAACAAAGAGAGAAGCTGCCTGTCCACTGTGGCTTGTGTATGCCCTTGAGGCTTGTCACCTGCTGGAAAACGAGTCTCTGAAATCTGACCAATCAAATTAGTACCCCCTCAGAGTGCAATCAGTGGAGTTTGAGGGAAACATTGATTTGAATTCCATCCTCTAAAGGAAGCAGAAATTATCAGTCAGTTTCTGAGAGCCCATTCACTGGTATCCTCCCTTGACTTTCTTCAAGGGCAATTAGTGGAGATTCAGGCCCAACCTGGAATCCAAGGGGGAGATACGGTCAAGCAGAAAAGGGAGATTTTCTGAAGGGGGAACGGAGGTTTGAGGTTTCACTGGAAGGAATATTATTTAATAAGAGCCTCAGAGACATCATGAGATATCGGGACGTAACATATCCCTATAACAGTGGATGACAGTATTTTCAGTTATAAATTAAGAGACACCAGACTCAGAGATCTAGGAGTGCATCTGACACGTAAGCCTCTCTGGGTTATTAACAACAGGAGAGAAGGTTTAAATTAGTTTCTGTTTAACCTTTCCAAGACTTGATTTTTATGAAATCCATTAGCGAATATGAGCTGGTCAGGGAGAGGATAAGCAAAAGATAACCCAAACAGAAAAAGCATAACTCAGACTAGAGTGAGGGAGAAACACAAATGGAAGACCAAGAGAATGCAATGCTCTCTCATCACTTGGTTGGTGGGAGTTAAGAAAAAAGGAAGAAAGGAGAGAGGATACCTGACAGAGCTTCAGCGATCCAAATCCAAGTACATGATATCTTTGTTTGTAGTGTGAAATCTATGGGGCTACAGTCCAGCCAAGAGCAGCAAGACAAGGACAGTACAAAGCGAGGGTCACTCATTCTCTGGGCCAAAAATGGCAAATAGGCTTAATCTTTGTATTAATTTTATCAACTAGGAGTTGCTTCTTTAAACTTTATCCTCAAAGTCAGATGCTAGATCTCAGATCAACAGTAGAGTACTATGATTGAATAGTGACATTCGCCCTTGACCCAGGGCTGGAGTGGGCTCAAGTAATGTGGGAGAGAAGAGTGCTATCTGCGGCCCAGTCTGGTTTACTGGCATTCTCTGTACTGGAGTTCAGAGTCAAAGGCCCAGTTACACTACAGTAAGTCTTTTATCTTTGTCCTGTACATTATTTCTCATGAGGATTTACATGGAGAGTGATGTATTATGGGTAGGTAGTGTTTCAGGATCCCTTGGTACTGAAAAAAATCTAATAGAACCTACTCTTGAGCAGAGAGGTTTGAAATTGGGGACATAAAATTTTCCCTCGTAGGGTCAGGTAAAGCTTCCAGAGGTCTTGTTGGTCACTTGGGGAATAGGCTGGGGATGGGATCTCTGGGTGGGCATCAGTGAGCAAAATTTGTTCCCAGGCTCCTGCCTTCTCTCTCATCCAAGGGAAGAGGTGCTCCAGTTCCTGGTCTATGGTCCAGGACACCACAGATCCTGGATACCACTGGCCCCGCCCAGGAGGAAATGTAAGGACTAGCGTTGAGATGACTTGATTCACCTTTGCTTAACACACGAGTGTCAAGTGGGGGACGTTGACATTATCTATCTGCATCTAATGATTGCTTTTTCCTCTGACAGCCAGAGATAGATGTTCAGGCATCTATGTGAAAAGCTTCTTGGCATAAAAGTAGATTGAGTATTGATTCTCATTTATGGTTTCAGGGGTCTCCCTTCAGGAAGCAGGACAAAGAATCTACCCAAAAGCTTAACTGCAAAGACTGACCTTTGTCAGAATGACAACTCATGTAATATGGCCTCAGTGTGAATACAAATAAAACAACGCCCAAATGCCTTCGGGTCCGAGCTCATTCTATATTGTTCATAAGAACATATAAATCAAAACTTCGGTCAAGTGCTAAGTCAGGAAGACTGGTTTCATTATAATGCTTGCACTATGTCATCGGGAAGATAAGACAAATAAAACAATGATGTTTTTCTTTTGCAAGCTAACATTAGAAAGTCCAAAGGCTGACATAATGATTTGTGCCTGTAGATAGTCTCTCTCCCTATGTAACAAATACACTGTCACATTATATAACTCAGTCCTGTATTCCCCCACGTCTTGGGCATGGTAGGAATGCTTGAAAGAGTTGTCAATTTAAAAAGATCAGTTGCAGTGTTCAAGAGTGGAGAGACACCTGCACTTACACATTTCCTGCTGTATTCCCAGCTTCTAGAATAAAACCTCATAAAAGCTCTTATCAGCAATATGAGCAGCATGGTCATGGGCAAGCTTTAACGTGTCGGAGACTGAGCTTCCTTGTAAGTAGAACGGGGTGAGCACGTCTGCACTGCTTCATGTCTTTGCTCAATCTTGCTTCTTCTTCCAGAAATGTCTTGACCCTCTCATTTCAAAACCCTGCTCAGGGTCACTTTCCTCGACATCCTCTTCTTTCCCAGGAAAAAGTGACATCTCCTTCCTGTGGGCTCTGCTAAATCCCATAATCACTTTCACCAAAACACTTACAGCCTTTGTGACATATATCTACCTAAAAGTCTATCTGCTTTTGCCAAACAGTGGTTTTCTAGAGGGTAGGAACTATGTCTCATTCATTCCTGTATGCCCAATACCCAGAAAAGCAGAAAATTGATGTATAATTTCTGAATGAATAGGGGATGGGTAACAGAGGACTATAATCAACCAAATGATGCGACCCATTCTGGGTTTTAGGCAAATCCCCCTGGCATGATAAGGCACACAGACTAGAGTTCAAAAGCATCAAGACTCCTTGGGATTCAGACACTGTCTCTAGAATGCTTCTGTTATTATCAGAAGCAACCCCAGGTCATGCGAGCCATTACTGTCTACCACTACATTATCTTAACGCTGAGTCCACTGAGCCTAAGGAGAGAGAACACATCATGAGGGAGTCCAGAACAGCACAGTAAATGCTGAACCGTGAAGCCCCTTGGGAAGGGATCAGCCTCAGTGGGATGCTGGGGGAGTGGGAGGCTATACTGTTGAGCAAGTGGGCACCTGAGACCCTTTATCCACTATACATCTCTTCCAGGGCCCTTTGGAAAAAGCTTATGTTCAAGGGTATGTGGTAACATGGACCTATTTCTCAAAAGCAGGGGCAGGTCAGTCTTCTGTTTGGGTTGACAGAGCCCTTACAACCAAGTAGAGTACAGGGTGTCACCAGTGCCCAAAGCTGACTGGGGAAGAAGAGCAACCAACTTGGGCTCAGTGCACACAGAGGTGGCATCCAGTCCTATCCTCTGGGCCAAGTCACAGAGACTCCAAGGGAGTGGTGGACTGGGGGAAGGGTGGAGGTTCCTGCTCTCACTGCCACCCTGAACAAGTGACCTCATTACTCAACTCTAGGGTAAAGACCAATGTCTTCCTCCCTCCCTCCCTCCCTTCCTTCCTTTCTCTTTTTTCTTCCTTCCTTTCTTCGTTCCTTCCTTCCTCTCTCCCTTTTTGTAAAATCTGTATTAAATCTACAGCATCAACCTCTGGTTGTATCTCATCTATTTTTTTTAATAGAACTTTATGGAAGCATAGTTTATGTATGTAAAATGATTCACTCAAAGTACACAAATTGTTGAGTTCTGACAGATGTATACACACATCGCTATGGATGAATGGTGTCCACCAAAATTCTTATGTTGAAGTGCTAACCCCTCCTGTGACTGTATGTGGAGCTGGAGCCTACAAGGACATAATTAGGGCTAAATAAGGTCACAGGGTGGGGCCCCCAATAGGATAGGATTAGTATCCTTATAAGAAGAGTAACAGATATAAGAACTCCCTTGCTCCCTTGCACTGTGCCCACTGATCCTCTCCTGCTTCTCTCTCTCTCTCTCTCTGTCGCTCCTCTCTCCCCTTGCTTTGCGAGTACATAGTGAGAAGGTGGCTGTCTATAAGTCAAGAGGAGGGCTCTCATCAGACCTTGGACATCCAGTCTCCAAAACCAGGACACATAAACTCTCGGTGGTTAAGCTTCTCCGACTATGGCATTTTGTTATGGAAGCCTGAGCAGACTGATACACCCGTGAAAGTAGTCATTGCACAGAACAATTCTACCACTCCTACTCCTTTTCACAATAGATTGGAAACTTTTAACCTTTAAACCGGGGGAGAGAGAGACGTCTGCTGTAGGAAAATACACAACCCTTTCCAAAATGCCTCTTGACATGTTTAGTTGCCCATCATGTCATTATGCCAAATTTTAATGAAGAAAAGAGGCCATTATGCAATTAAGGCAAAGAATTCATGGTAATTCAGCCCGGAGTATCCAATTAAGCTTGGCACCATCGCCAGTCTCAAATGTTTCTGGTCACCTGCATAAATTTTCTAGCTGATGCCTGACAGTTATTCACCATAAGCAACAGGTTCTCTGAACATAGAGGATTCCAGAATGTTTTGGAAAAGGGAAGACTTTGATGTTCTCTGGCATCTTCCTCATTCCCCAGGAGTCAAATTCCCTTTTCCTCCCTCTGGAAATGGTTTTTCAATCCTTATCACTTCTCCATTCCTCCCACCCCAGGGAGGGTCAATGCAGCCTCCAAAGCTGGTCAACTACCTGAGGGGCTGGTCTCTTGTGGCTCCTGACTGGGCTCCGGGGCCTAACACACCCAGGAAGAGCTGCTGCACAGGAAAAGTCTGTGGAATGAATCCTTGATTAAATGAGGTGAAAAGAATTGACCAAAGGCATGTGACCGTTTGAGGTCACAGTGCATATTAAGGCAGCCTGGAATGTTGTCTAGTGATGCGGCTTTTTGATTCTTCTGAGACCTCTGGGCTAGCAGGACCAGCAGATGAGAGAAATTATTCTCACTGACGCCTAGAAAAATGGTCTGACTCTGCGTCACATCACACGAGGCCCATCTCTGCCTGGTCTAATCCACATTCGCAACCCGTCCCCCACCTACGCTCTATGTAACTGACAGTCCAGATCACCCTCAGTCTGCTTATTAGAACTTATACTGTGTGTGTTCTGTCTCTGCTTTTGCCCATGTTGTTGCCCTTTATGGAACCAAACTAAAATGGAGTCACGCATGTCAGGGACAAACTGGACTTGGCCAATGCAGGTGCATTAAAGAAAATAAAATCACCTTACCCAAGTTGCAGAAGTTTACAACTCTCCTCAGAGGTCAGTAGAAGATGCCGGCCAATCCTCACACAGCAAGACTGCTCACGCTGTCCCGTCCCTGGACTTCTTCTTTCTCCTGATCAGCTACCCTGATCCAAACAAGGAAGAAGACAACCAGGTAACCAATCAGCTGAAAGAGCCACACATTCCCACACTCACCTTGTGAAATCCCTTGGTTTGTAAGCAACACGGAACTCCTGGTTCCCGTAGCCTTGAGCTTCCTGGTTTGCAGGTCAAAACTCTAGCAGTAAACTGCCTTTCTGCTTTGTCTTACTCGCTGTGCAGTTGGATTTTGATACCTCTCACATATGCACTTCCCACGTTGTCTGCTCTGGCCTCCTACTCAGTCTTCACATCCAAGCTCAAGTCTCCTTCCCTTTGGAAGCTTCTCAACTACAGCATCATACTGGCCGCATCTCTGCCACAGGCTCTTGTATGGTTTCGACCTGGCCCTTGTTTGCCTTTCCCACCAGACACGGACTCCTCGAGGGATGCTGTTGAGTCTAAATCATCTTGTAAATCCACTGCTTAAGCAGTGGTTAGTACATAAAGGCTCTCGATAAAGACTCCTGGAATGTACTTGTCTGGTAAGCCTTCCTTACATTCTCTTCCCCAGAACAGGCAGCACTTACAATGGGAGAAGCATGGTCCTAAGTCCAGGTACCCTCCAGTTTAAGTTTTGGTTCTTCATCTTCTGTATTCATTATCTATCGCTGTGTAGTCAGTTGACATAAAGGAAGCACTTTAAAATACCACCTATCTGTTATCTCCTGGTTCCCGCAGACCAGAAGCTAAGGCACATGTGGGCTGGATTCTATGTTCAAAGTTTCACAAGATTGACTTGAAGGTGCCAGCTGGGTTGAGTTCCTTTCTGGGGCTCAGGACTTTCAAAAACACACAGGACTGTTGGCAGAATTCAGTTCCTTGAGGTTGTAGAATGGTGGTCGCATTCTACCGCTGGCTGTCGGCTGGGAATGCTTCCCCGTGGCCTTCGCCACCTTCAAAACCAGCAAGGGAGGGTCTCCCTCACGTCCGTTTGGCCTTGTTCTTCGAAGCCCTATGTCCTCTGTCCCTGATCTCTCTGTGCAGATTTAAAGGGTCATGTGATTAATCAGGCCCACCTGGATAGTTTCCCTTTTGATTAGTTCCAAGTCAGAGGATTATAGCCTTAATGCCATGTGTACAATTCTTTTGCCATGTAACAAACCCTAATTACTCATTACCTTCATAGGTTCTACCCACACTCAAAGGGAAGGACTTATGCACAAACAAGGGTCATTGGGAGTCACCTTAGAATTCTGCTCACCCACCTCCTCAGGATACATTACCCCCTTTACAAGATTAATTTCCTTAGATGGAAAACAGGGGGGAAAAACTTGCCTCCCAGACTTGGGGTGAAGATTAAAGACCAAATGTGCAGATCTCTTCCCATTCTGCTATCCCTGGGCTGCTACTTTATCACTGTTCCTGGGGTATCCGGACACAGAGACCGCTGGACTGGACGCCTACCAAACAACTCAATGACATCCTCAGTAATAAATGCAGGTTGAAAAAAAATGATAATGTCCAGTGATGTGATTTCTGGAAGGTGGTAATAGCTGAGATCACCCAGAACCAGCCCACGACCCAAGTTGTGATAATTTCATAAAGACTGATAACCAAGCTCTTCAATTCAATTACTTTTATAAAAAGGCTTAGACCATTATTTATCTTGATAAAACAAAAACACCTGTCCATGGTGCTTGAGTTTTAATAAATGAGATGCTCTGACAAAGAAAGCCCATGGCACTGGGTTTTAATATACTAGAAGCTCTGAGTCCAGAGACAAGGATGCTCTTGGCTCTCAGGATGCAGCTGACACACGAAGAAGCCAAGTTTGTCCTCTTTGGCTCTCCTTCTCAGAAAGTCCTTGCTGCTGGTGTCTTCTGCCCGTGCTGATTCCCAGCCCTGCTGCCTGGGAATCTTCAAAGTGCTGTCCCACCTTGGCAAATTCTCCTCCAGACATTATCTGATTCTTCCCCACAAACCTTAACAGTCCTGTGTTCTATCCCTTCGATGCCCGTCTGGGTGCCTGCCCAGGTACAGGAAGAAGAGAGACATCTGCCAATAAGAATGGCTACAGATGATGGGCTTTTCCTAGGTATATCCACAGGGTACGGGGTCTTCAGTGCTATTCAGCCAAAGTACACTTCCTTCCCTTTCAGGGTTCTCCAAACACAGTGAGCCACTGCTCTATCCGCTAAGGCAGAGACACTGCTGACAGAGCTGCATCGGTGGATTTTTAGGTGAAGGAAAAATTGCACCTATCCTCTAAAATGTGTATTTGACAAAACTTAGATAATGGGGAAGAATAAAATGCCAGTGCTCTTCCTTTTTTTTTCTTTTGTCTTTAATAATGAGTTTAGAGATACAAAAATTCAATTAACCCTCATCAAAGGTGTGCATGTTTCATCCGGGCAGTGGTCAGTGACCCGCACCTCTGAGGGCGAGCTGACCGGCAGCAGCCTCTGCCCAGGCAGGAGCCCGGAGGCATCCGTACTGATGAGGCCAGCCTGGTTTTCCTGGGAGTCAGAGGCCATGGGCGCGTGGTCACAGAGGGCTAAGGCTTAGCAGCTTGAGCTGTGCAGCTTCAGCGTCTGCTCTGGGGACTCTGGGTGCCATCTGGAATCAGTGCGTGGCACCTGCTTGGAACCCTGAGGCCTTGTGGCAGGAAATGTTGCGCCAGAGATCTTTCTTGACATCTTGCCTTCCCCACAGCCCATCCTTGGCTTGGGCCACCATTTCCCACTTCACTTTCCTATGTGGCCACAAACATACCCAGGGTGCACCCCGACTGTGCTCTTCTCTACCTTTCTCAGAATAAAGTTAATTGCTAGGTTCAGTTAAAGCCACTTAGAAACTGTAGCCTTTCCATTTTTGTCTACTTCTTGTCTTGCTGTGCCCTCACTCTGACACCCACACACACCCTCAATGTACTCTCAGAATGGCTTACAGTCCCTTAGGCATGTCACGTGCTTTCTTACCTGTGGCCCTTTGCACAAGCTGTTCTCTCCGCCCAGAGGGAAGGCCCTCCTTCTTCTCCTCATGCTTCACCTGGCTCATTCCTACTTGGTCCTCAGGATTTGATTTAGAGGCCACCTACTCCAGGAAGCCGCTCTCCTCTGCAAGTCTGTGACTAGTGTTCACCCCTGGGTTCACTCAGCCATCGCAATATTTACCACACTGGTGGTGACACAGCTTGGGGGCTGGTCTGTCACTGCAACGAGGAGGTGAACCCTGTGAATCTCTAGCAGCGTACCTGACATTTGCTTAACATTCAGAAAACTTGGTGGGAGGAAGGAAGGAGGAAGGGAAGGAAGGGATAAGGAAAGGAATGGAGTAGGGAAGGAAGGATGGAAGGAAGAAAGGAAGGGAGGGAGGAAGGAAGGGAGGGAGGGAGACAGGGAGGAGCGAGAGGGAAGAAAGGAAGGAAGGAAGGAAGGAAGGAAGGAAGGAAGGAAGGAAGGAACAGAGGGAGGGAAGGAAGCAAGGAAAAAGGGAAAAGACACTTGGAATGCTGTGGCCTTTGAGACAAAGCCGTTGGCTGGGGAATAAGAGGGGGGTCAGGCCATCCGGAGCGCCTGGAAATCCTGAGGAAGGGCAGTCACAGACACTCTGTATCGAATTCCAGTCTAAAACCAGGCAGGCGGCCAGTCCGAGCCGACAGGCTGTGCCACAGACTCAATGCAAGACGCTAGATGAGTCCTCTGCTCACAGGAAAGTCTCAGCTGCCTCCCTGAAAAACGTGTGGTTCGGCCGGGATCTCTGGCTTGTGCCGTCTGTGAGAGGAATCAGCAGTAGTGCCCTGACCCACCAGACTCTAAGCATCCTCTCTGCCCAAAGCCTCATCCTGAGCTTTCTGCTTGTTACTTAGTCTGAGGAGCTCGTGACTAGGTCGAAGAATGAGCTTCTCAGACCAGAGCTTTCACCAATTAATATCAAAGCTCATCACAGCCCTTAAAATGGCCAAACAAGCCATAGCAAATGAAAACTGACTGGGAATGAGCAGATGCTTTCTAGGTCAGAACCGTCAATTTCTCCATTAATTTGCTCCATCAGTAGCAATGATTCAAGGTTCTGAGGAGAGGAGCCAGAGGGCAATGGAGAGGAGCCAATGCTGCCTTTGCCCACGAGCGTCTGCCTCAGTGAACTGGTCCTCATCAGGCACAGATGCCACAGCAGGGCAGTTCACGGGCAGCATGTGAGCTGTCAGGGTTCCGTGCAGGCCAGGGAAGGGGAGGGTGCACAGCCCACCCTTTGCTCTCCCCTCCCTCTGCAACAAAGCAAGTGGCTCATTCCATGTAGCCAAGAGTTGTGCCCGATTAAAGTGGGTGGCACGTAAAGTAGGAACCATGCCCTCAGACTATGCCCTCAGACCATGCCGTTTACTTTTGAAACTGTCAGATAGAACATGGGAAAGTGTTTAGAAGATACTGTTAAGTGAATGAGCGAGATACACATTTGTATGTATAACATAGTCATCATCTTGCAAACAAAAGCAAAAATCCTACAAATCTGTGTGTAAAGACAGATGACAGCATAGACATCTCTCTGGCCAGTCAAGTAATTATCAGTGAAAATGTCTATTTTCTCTACTTTTCTGATTTTTCTTTAAAAATGTCTGTATTTTATGTTGTTATAATATAATTGTTTTATTTTTTAAAAATTTCAAATGTTTATTTATTATTTTTGAGAGACAGAGGCAGAGACAGAGCATGAGCATGGTAGAGGTCTAAAGGGAGAGACACAGAATCCGAAGGAGGCTCCAGGCTCTGAGGGCTCAGCACAGAGCCCGCCCGACACAGGGCTTGAACTCACCAGCTGTGAGATCATGACCTGAGCCAAAGTCGGACACTAAACTGACTGAGCCACCCAGGCACCCCCTACAATTAAATATTTTAAAAATACTTCTATGAGAAAGAGCCCTTTTAAAAGGCCATTTAGTTCAGTGCTCCCAAAGGGGGGTTTGATGAATGCCCAGCATCTGCAGGGAAGTTCACTAAATAGAGCCAAAGACCCAGGTCACAGCCCCAGAGACCCTGACTTAGCAATCCTGGCACTGGCCCCAGAAATCTGTACTCACTGAGTTAAAAATAAAAAGCTTTCCAGGTAATATCAAAATGAAGCCAGGGCCAGAGGTGCTTATTCTGGTGAAGTCCACCCTCTCACTCTGCAGAATGAGGAAACTGAGGCCCCGGAGCGGGGAGTCTCCTGCCAGGCGTGTGCCAGAAGCAAGACCACAGCTCAGGACCCACTCTGGCGGATCACAGTGGATTCTGTAACTACACAAAGCATTTCGAGCTGTGCAAAAACTCTTTGCCTCTCCTAGTTTCTGGTCATTGTGCAGTGTAGCTTTGCAAAGGCCAACCCTTCTGGAATGGCCTGACCGATGAGACTATTTAAGAATGCTTATTGGAGTCAATGTGCTCTTCTTGTGACCTTTTATGAACAGAAGCATCCAGCTCTCTGGATTTGAAATGCTAATATGGAGGAACTGGATAAAAGGGCTCTGATTCTGCACCACCAACCCCCCTTTTCCTAAGGGCTGGCGTTATAATGTCTGTTTCTTCTGGCCTTCGGGGCAAAAAGTGAAGTTGCTCATCCTCCTTTGATGTGCAAGGTTGGTGTGTCTAAACGGGATGCTGGGAGGGCAGGCTGGCCTCAGTCTCCTGGCCAGACCTCCCCTGGGTCAGGAGGGCTAACCTTCAGCCTGAGAACGGAGAAGAAAGGGCAGGAGCAGGAAGAGATGGCCTCGGAGTCGGAGCTGCTGAGTCAGTTCCGGAGATGTTCCTAATAACGCACTCGTTCAGCCAGGCTCTTCCCGGCGGAGACCCGTCAGGGCCGCCTGCCTCCGCACACATCTGTCATTAAAATAGAAGTCATCAAAGATGACGGGTGTCAAAGTCTGCATTCTCTGCCTCCTATGGAAACAGCTATACCTGGATGGCGTTTCCTTCTCCTGCAGCATATGCTGTCCCCACCTCGCTGAGAGAAGGAGATGCTCTGTGTGTGTGTGTGTGTGTGTGTGTGTGTGTGTGTGTGTTAGAGATCAGCTGGTGTCCCGGCCAGAGGCTCATCAAGTTACTTCACAGGAGAAGTGTGTTTACTGTTGTGATACCCAGTGTCTGGAGAAGCAAGAGAAAAGCAGTCAAGAAGCAGGTGAATCTAGGTGCCCGCAATAACAATAACGACAGCAGTAATAATAGCTAGCGTGGCAAGACAGGGCTTTCTTTCATCTCCATGTCCCCTCCCCTGCCCACTCCTTGGGGAAGAAGGTGTCTGTGCGAAGACAAGGTAAAGGCACGGAGGCTCTGCTGGAAGCATCACCAGGCTGAGAGGCCGCCACCCTGCACTGTCCAGATGCACTGAGGGCAGCCAGGAGGAGGTGCCCCTGCAGCGGCAGACCTCTGCAGGGGGAGTCCGAGGAGAAAACCTGCACTGGGCTGGCAGGGTAAAAACAATAGACTCAAGCTCACAGTGAGTGGGGAACGGGAAGAGGAAGAGCCTCCCGGGCAGCCCTCCAAGGCAGATTTTATTTATACTGTAACTGACTCAGGAGAAAAGTTAGGAAATACTCTGCACCACGACCTGAATTCTGGGTGTTTAATCTACTCCTCTTTGGGGGAAGGGGGTAGACTACACAGATAGACTGAGGGGTCACAAACCATGTAAGTCACCTACTCCCTCATATGGTTCAAATTCCAAACCCAAGTGTACAGTGAAACTCACAACTCCCGTCACCACGGCCACCAGCACCGCCGACTCCTCTGGAAATTCCCGAAAAGCACTGCTCTGTGCCAACGTTGAGCAGATAGTACAGGGAGTTTCCATATCTCCCTTCCTCCCATGAAGACTTTCCCCTATTAACACCTTGCATCTGTGTACTACATTTGTTACAATTAATGAATATTTATATTTATACAGTGAATTAGTTTATATCTTTCTCTCCCGGTATAGTTCTATGGGTTTTGGCAAATGTGTGATGTCATGTATTTGCCATTAGTATTGCTCAGGGTCCAACTCTTGATTTTGGCTCAGGTCATGATCTTCTGGTGTGAGTTCGAGCCCCACAGTGCAGAGCCTGCTTGAGATTCTCCCTCTTTCTCTGCCCTTCCCCCTTCACCTCTCCCTCTTCTGCCCCTCCCCCTTCACCTCTCCCTCTGCCCCTCAAAATAAATAAATAAACTTAAAAACAAAAGCTGAGTGCAGTCAGCCTAAATCTAAAAACCACTCAGTCCTGCCTGGAAAGCAGTAGGTGCTTAATATACCTCTGCATGCTTTCTCTTCCACGCGTTCCAAAAGCTAGAGGGAGGGCCTTGCTGCCTTCGTGAGGTGCTGTCTAGGTCTCATCTGCTTCTTGTTATAGAGTTTATCTTTCCACCTGTAGCAGAATGGCGGGGGTAGCCAAAGCCTGACTTGAAAGATATTATAAGACCTACTACTCAGTTCGGCTCAGCTCACCCAACACTTGTCCACACCGCCTCCATTGCCAACACCAGTCTCAGAATATCTTTTCCACTGGCCAGAGACATGCTTCGAATTTTAAGGACCCCAAAAGTGGGCTGCAATAAAGTGAACTAAAGGCGTCACTGAATTGAACTTTGTTATTAGGCAGAGGGAAGAGATTACTACCCTCTGGTAAGAACCAGGAAGAATCAATGTTTAGGGAAGATGTAATGGCGGAGTTAGGATTTGGTGGAAGAAAGGTCTATGGCTCATGAGTGGGATGCACAAAGCTGACGCTGGGGGGCCCTTTGGATCTAGAAGCCACATGTGGACTTCATATAAAGAGTGTGGATTTCTAAAGACAAACTTGACTGGCTCTCCATTTGTTCATGTTTTATTCGAGACTCTGAAAGAATATTTATCTTGATAACTTTAAGGGAAAAGTGAGGAGATTTGGTCACAGTTACCAAATGAATTCACTGTAGGCCAAGGACCCTTGTGTCTGTTCTTCCTTGGGGGACATTTCATCTATACTATGCAACTGTTAACTTCACTGCTTAGAATGTAAGTAATCTCCCAACTGGTCCTTTTAGGATGTGGTGGAAGCATGGGTGGAGGACTTGAAAGTGCCTTGGGGTGAGGAGAGTAAAGAGCAAGAGAACTCTGAGATCAGAATTTGGTGATAAGACAAGACAGCTTGCTTGAGTCTGAAAAACAATAGACCAGAAGCCTGGGGGAAGCCACAGGGTTCACCGGGTGGCTGGCGTGGCTGGCATGAGAGCAGTGTGCCCCAGTAGGGCCTCAGGTCACTCAGGGAACTGGGGGAGGCCGGCTCTCAAGGCCCAGGGGAGCCTGCGGCCGCTGCCCGGGCGTGACAGTCCAGTCCTGGCCTGTCCTCACTTGCTCGTTTCTACTGACAGACAACCTGAGGCTTCAGTGAAGCATTTTTCTACACTTCAGGTTAGGTGTTTTCATTCCATTCTGGCCCAAATGAATTTTATGTTTTTCTGATATAAATTAGGTTGGAGCACTCTGAGAAGCAAGCTCTGTCTTCCAGCCTCGGTTTTCAACACTCCTAATATTTTAGTTCCTGTAACTGACAGATCTAACATGACTGGCTGAGCATGAATCACCATCAACCTGATAACACACACAATTTTCCTTGAAAAAAGGCAAGAAGAGTAAGGATTCAAATTATAATTCACTATGTTGATTTAAATTATAATTCACTGTGGCTATGGAGTCATATTTACCAGGGATATGTATACTTAGATGCATTCTAGGATAAAAAAACATCACTAGAAGAAATGCGGAATGTAGATCTTTACAGAAAAACCTCATTTGTCAATCACGATAGCTCAAGATAGCTTCTCTACATCATCTAATGCACTGAGAGTATCTCCGAATGAGTCTTCCATTCCAAGAACAAGAGCAGACTCCCAGAGGTGGGGTTTGTTGGTCCACAGCGTAGATCAAGTTCCACCGGATGGAAAGTGGAGACTTGACTGCTTGACCCAGACAGACAACAAATTTCTTTTGTAAATCTGACCACACGCCCCCTCCCTCTATACCACACTCCTCCCCACACTCCTCCCCTCTGAAGCCAGGTGACAGAGCAGGTGCAGGGAGAAAACCAGGTTTTGGCTCTTGTCCCACAGGTGCCAGGAAGAAATAAAGTTTAGGCCGAGGTGGCAGCCAAGGTCAATGGCTTGGCATCTTGCCTTGGTCATGGAAGGGCACTTGGGTCAGGAAGCTAGTGGCAGGACTAGGCCATGGAATGAACATAAAGAAGAGACAATTATTTATTAATGATCCCCATCATCCCATCTGTACCCTCTGCTCCCTCCAGACAAAGGAAATTTTACCTGAAGCAAAGGAAGCTGACGATTTAGGTCCTGATTCAGGTCTTGAGGACCTAGCAATGTCTTGGCATTGTCATGTGTTTATGCAAAATTAGAAAAAAAAATCAGATATGTGAACCTCAATCAGCCACGACTGTGCTCTCTTCCCAAGGCAACGTCCCTTCGGTCACTTATCCTCCTGTTTTGCACAGTGTCGGAGAAGCTTGGAGAGCTTTTCCAGATCCCACTAAGGAGAAGCTGACTTGTGAACACCTTTAGTTTGGGTCAAGTGGGATACGTCTCTGGACTGTGCTACCCTCTCTGTGCCTCGTCATCCCCTGTCCCCTGCTGTTAGACCAGCATCCAGGCACACTGCTGGGCCCTGCCCACTCACCTGGCCTCATGGCCACAGAGGTGGGACCGCTGGCCCAGACACACACAGGCTGGCACACAGGTGGGGGCCTGGCACCGCTTGTGTGGGAAGAGCAGAGGGGGAAACAGACCGGTAAAGCCCTACACAGAGGACTTCGTTCTCAGTGACACCCTGGCAAAATGCAAGCTCTCTTTGTCAGGAAAGTGCCATGCCCACACGACACGATAACTGTGCTGGGCAAGTTATCTGAATGGAACGGTGTGGGAGAGAGTTTAACGGGATGCCCACGATTGTGGGCCCGAAAGCGGCGCGTCCAGCCATGAGGACGTGTGAGTGTGAAGTCACAAGCCTCACGCATCCCGACCAGAATGAAGAATACTCCTTGTTCACCGGCTAGGCTACTGAATTACCCTTTTGTGCTCACTATAAAAAATAGTGCCACGTCGCCATTAATATGAAGAGGTATTGAGTGTACAGGCAAAACCTGCAGGAGGAATGATTAAAGGGGCACGGCAGCCAGCTAATAAAAACAATGTCATTTTTCCAAATTTCTGTCATATTCCTAACGTTTGTAACTGACTTGGGTTTCTTTCTGCACTCTAAATGAATATTCGCTTTCAAACTTAATTTTATGCCTTTTGTACATTTTTAAAAATGTCTTCTTAAAGAAGTCCTTTCCAACTGCGCGAGGCCCGGATCCCCCACAGCCTGGCCTGAACCCTAGCCACGGGCCCTCTGCCTCCAGGTTTCCTCAGCCGCGAAGTCTCCCTTCTCCCCCGACTCTACATAACGTTTCCCCTATGAAAATAACAGTCACAGAGGGTCTTGCTCCTGCTCCCTGTGTGCCCCCATTTCCCATTTCCTTTCCATTTTTATTCCTTAAAATGGAAAAAATCCCACCCCTTTGCCCTGTGCTTTCCCTTTCTTGCGAGGCTGTTTTTTTCTTCTGCTGTCTACACCTCACGCTAAGGCCTCTCAACCAAGGGATCAGAAATTTGATGCACGTCGTGAAGCCTTACTTAGCGTGCCTCCAAAAGGCTTCCATGAACATCTGGCCCCGGCCCCTCCCCTCCTCCGGTGCTCCCCCTCCAGAGCGCTGTGGCAGACGCCCTTACCTCAGCCCACCCCGTCGTCCTCGCAGCCAGAGCGGCACCATGCTGGCAGCAGGCGGGCAGCAGAACGCCTGGAGAAGACTGGCATTTTCACATCCAGTCGCCTCCACTGGAGACTGCGCTGGACACGGGTATGTGTCCCACTCTGGCCAGTGAGACTAAGGGGACATCTACTGAGGGACCTTCTCTTTCATAATAAAAGAAAGAATATTGCAGGAGGAATGGCCCCTTGGCTGCCCTCGCCCTTACCGCCTGCCTCGGATTATATCACCTATGAATGTGTTGCTTAACATTTCACTGATCAGCTTGTCACTCTTACTGAAAAGCCAAGAGCATCCCAGGGTAGTGTCACAGAGGACTCCCTGTCACTGCCAGTCCTTTCAATCAACCCTGGGATCACCTGTCTCCAGACTTGTAATTTGTTGTACACAATAAATATCCTTATAGATTTAAGCCACCTTTGCTCTGTTTCATCATTACTTGCAGCCTGAGATAATCCCAACATAGCAGACCAAAGTCACTCCCAGCTTGGCCCAGTCCTCTGTGTCTCTCAGTTAGGAGGGTCTGTTACCCCTGTTTAGCAAACGACTTACTCTAGTCCTGCAGCTGGGGAACACTGCTGAAATGCCGCTGACTGTACTTTAGGGCCGAGACGATGTGCCAGAGGAGGCTGGTTCGTTAGCAGACGTGGTAGAAAAATGCAGGCTGTTGGTATGTTGTTTAACTACTGCTATTAGCCATCAGCAAAGTCTTACAAGACATAAGTTTAGGCTTAAGTGAACTCTAAAAGCAGAGAGAGAAAACAATGTGGCTTTATTAAAAGGAGGCCTTTTGTGCTCTTGCCGTAAAATCCAAGTTGAATGAAGAGCCAATAATTAGGGGGGTGAACACGGCACAGAGGCAGAGAAGACACCTAACTCTGGGTACTGGAGTGCCCAATGAGCCTAGAAGCAAAGAGATGAAACTACTAAGTTTACAAGGGACCTCCACTGCCAAAGAAAGCCCTGGGTTGGCGGACAATAGCCTACAAGGCTAACTCCTAAGCCTTGACTTTGGTCTTTGTTACATCAGGAAGTGGATCACAAAAGCTGTGCCTTCCCAAAAGGTGCACATATCATCTCCCAGTAAACACATCAGGGGTGACCATGGAGGAAACTAAATAGGAACATCACCCGATAGAAGATTCAATGATGGTCAAGTTGGCTGGCCAAAGATTCATTCCACTGCCTGGGCAGAAGGTTCTTAACACTTCTGTCCAGCAGCAGGATATACTAGTATTAGCAGCCATTATGTCCTGCTGCCTTTCTCTCCTTTCTAAGGAGAAAGTGTTAGGATTCTCTATTCTATTCCATTTGTCTATGGGTCTGTTTTTGTGCCAATGCCATACTGTCTTGATGATGACAACTTTGTAGTAGAGGCTAAAGTGTGGGATTGTGATGTCTCCTGTTTTGGTTTTCTTCTTCAATATTACTTTGGCTCTTTGGGGTGTTTTGTGGTTCCACACAAATTTTAGGATTATTTGTTCAAGCTTTGAGGAGAAATCTGGTGCAATTTTGATTGGGATTGCATTGAATGTGTAGATTGCTTTGGGTAGTATTGACATTTTAACAATATTTACTCTTCCAATCCATGAGCATGGAATGTTTCTCCATTTCTTTGTGTCTTCTTCAATTTCCTTCATAAGTTTTCTATAGTTTTCATCATACAGATCTTTTACATCTTTGGTTAGGTTTATTCCTAGGTATCATATGGGTTTTGGTGCAATTGTGAATGGGATCAGTTTCTTTATTTCTCTTTCTATTATTTCATTATTGGTGTATAAAAATGTCCATCAACTGATGAATGGATTAAGAAGATGTGGTTTATATACACAATGGAGTACTACATGGCAATGAAAAAGAATGAAATCTGGCCATTTGTAGCAATGTGGATGGAACTGGAGGGTGTTATGCTAGGTGAAATAAGTCAGGCGGAGAAAGACAGATACCATGTATTTTCACTCATATGTGGATCATGGGGGAGCGAGAGGGGAAAACAGTTACAGAGAGGGAGAGAAGCAAACCATAAGAGACTCTTAAATACTGAGAACAAACGGAGGGTTGATGGGGGATTGGGGAAAGGGGAAAATGGGTGATGGGTATGGAGGAGGGCACTTGTTGGGATGAGCCCTGGCTGTTGTATGGAAACCAACTTGACAATAAACTCTATTTTAAAAAAAAGTGTTAGTTCTGACTATTAACCCTCTCCTTATTCACTGCTGATTAAAGTTTGCTTCGGGAATTTTAAAATTAATGTCAGCTATCGGCAGAGATCCTTACTGTGAAGTTCATGAAGTTTTGGTGACAGGGACCCTCACTTCCAAGTGTGTTCTGGTGTCGCGGGAGAGACAGGATGCGGCAGGAGGCCCAGGACGCTATTCAGTCTGGAGTTTTAGTCTCTGCGCCCATGTGTGGCCCTAAGGCTTCAGGCAGAGTTAGTGGCTATCAGCTCTACTTCCACAGGGAACACTTTCAGAGTCTGAAGCTATGTGATTTAATTTTATGTATCAACTTGGCTAGGTCACACAGTACCCAGATACTGGTCCAACATCAGTCTAACTGTTGCTGTGAAGGTATTTTTAGGTGAGATGAATATTTAAAGCAGTAGACTTAGAGTAAAGCACAATACTCTCCATAACATGGGTGAGCCTCACCCAATCATTTGAAGGTCTTCAGAGACAAAAGATGGTGGTCCCCCAAGGAAGAGAGAACTCCCCCTCCAGAATGCCTTTGGACTCCCAAGCTCTGACACCAACTCTGCCCTGGGTCTCTAGCTTGCCTGCTTGCCCTGCCGATTCTGGACTTGTCAACCTCCACAAATGTGTGAGATGATTCACTAAAATAAATCTCTCTCCCTCCATGTATATACACAGTTCCACTGGTTCTGTTTCTCTGGAGAACCCTGATAATACAAGAGCCTACCTTTAACCCAAAGGAGAAACATCCCATCAAGAGGCTGCTCTGCTCCTTCTTCAGAGGCCAGGACAACCCAAGATTCCTCACTACCTGGCCCGTGGAGCGTGGTGGGAAGACTGCAGGGGCCAAGGGCCAGGCTGAACCGGCTGCTGTGGAGGCTGCAATGTGGACCCGAGTCCTGTGAGATCAAGGGCTAGGATTCTCTTGCAGTTCATCTCGAAGCAGAAAGATCTACCTGAGGAAGAAAAAGTGAAGGGTGTTACTGCCGTGGTATTACAAATAAGTAAACAAGGTGTAAAGGTGAAACAAGTTTTCCAAACTTTCAAATGAAAACTTAAAGGCAGCCTTATCCTTCTATTACCTGTATAATCATTTGAATCACGAAGTCGTTGTCATACGAAGTGGTGATTAAAGAAAGACACAGAATGTAGTAAAATAATTGGGTTTGGCACTTAATAAACATATTCATTATACAATACATATTATTTTTGCTCTTTTTTTGATACTTGGAATGGCAACCTTTTAAATTTTATAATTTCTGATGATTTTTTTCTCATTCTAGATAAATAGTGCATTTGTATGCCTAATTCTGTATTTATAATTTAGTATTTTTCTTAAATAAGGACTCCCAAATGGGGTAAGCCCAACCCACAAAGCCTGAATCTCTCCCTGATCCCCTCTCATTCAGATCTAAGGGGAAACGTCGCCCATCGCCCAGAGGTCTTGGAGCTGGGGCCGGACACCTCAGCGGGATGAGACCGAGGCATGTGAGTGAGTGTTTCATGCACGTGTCTAGCTAGCTGAAGTGTCAGTGTGGGAAGACAGGTGGGTGCGTATGTCAGGAACCACAGATGACTGTGGAGAACACTACTGCTTTTTCACTAAGCACCCATTTGCCCTGCTTTCCTTCCCAACACAACCACAACTGTACTCAGCTATCCACTCTTCTCCCACATAACACCCAGTAAACTGACTGGCTCCATCCTATAGGCCTCGGGGGAAATTATGATTAGTTAACAAAGAAGTACGGCTGTCCTTGGCAGGTGTTAGGGCTCAGGAGGGGGTGCAAGAGTGGACATTGTCCATCCAAGCGAAAGGAAGGACTGAGGTTCCACAATCCAGCGGGGATTCACCCAGAAGCTCGCTTCTCCAGCTGTAGCTGGCATCCTAAGACCGGCCTTAGGCTGAATGTGATGTTGTGAAGCCAGTCCAGATGGAGGAAGAAAACACGACCCACCATGATATGGCTGACCTTCAACTCCACCAACCCTGAACTCTGCCTTACCTCTTGATCTGTTACACAAGACCAGTATGTTCCTTGTGTCTAAAGCCAGCTGGCATTGATATTTCTTACATTTAAAATCATCTTAATTAATACAGTGTGTGGCTTAGATTCAATACATCAAGGTTCTTGTCAGCTTGTTTCCTTCAAACTATATCATTCAGGAATTTTTCAATTTTCACACAGTATGTTTAGCTAACTTATAGTCTTTTTTTAAAAAGTTACACTCTATTTCACTGCTATACCATGTGTGCTGATAAGATGGCTTGTATAACTCACAGCATCGAAAGTACACGCATTTCTCGCCCTCTCGATACTACTTGGTGTAGTGTTCCTAGTTAATTTCCCACACCAGTTTTTTTCATTTCTGAAAAAGCAGCCACTGATTGTTAACCTTTAATGGTTTTTAGGAGTTAACTAAACTGCTACACACTTTAAGACTTACTTGAATGAAAACTGCTTATTTCTTTTCTGAAAAAAAAAATACTAGCAACTCTATTTTTAAAAAAATTATGTCTTTATTTTGAGAGACAGAGAGTGAGCATGGGAGAGGAAGAGAGAGAGGGAGACACAGAATCAGAAGCAGGCTCCAGGCTCTGAGCTGTCAGCACAGAGCCTGATGCGGGGCTCAACTCCATGGACTGTGAGACCATGACCCGGGCTGAAGTCAGACAGTTAACCGACTGAGCCACCCAGGAGCCCCGCAACTCTATTTTTTAAATAGTTTTTTAAAAATCTAGAGGAAGAAAGTAAGCTTCATCATTGTTTCTGTAAGTATCCTAAAGGTAAGATTGCATGTTGTGAGAGATCTACACAATTCACCAGGAATCGAAGGATCAATTCCCCTCAAATTGTTTCTGTAAAATGCAAGCACCCAAATTCTGCAGGGTTATTGTGCTCCCAAATAATCTGGGACAGAAACAGGGTGCTGAAGACTAGACTGGCCATGGAGGTGATGTGAAGGAGGCATGAAAGCAAATCGCTTTCCCAGTAATCACGCTTGAGCCTTTAAGACTTGGATCAGATGCCTCAGGGATTGCAAAATCCAGGCCCCTGACTTGCTAAGCTCGCCAAGAAACGTGGTGTGTTAGTTTCCTCTTTGAAACTGCCAGGGTCCGAAATCCCTTTTCTCAACAGCATCCAATTCTAGGGTTAAACCTCCTGACAGCCAAGAGGCTCTACTTTATACCTTCCTTGAAGTTTCTTCCTCTTTCATTAACATCAATTCTCATCTGCTTTGTTCTACCTGACCCCCACCTCAGCAATGGAAAAGAAATGATTCCAAAACTCTCTGTGTAAAGCACTAGGTAAGTAACCTATCTCTTTATACGAGGCAAAGCTGGAAAGCTTAGACAAGGTTGTTTTCTTTCCTTTTTTTAATTTTTAAGTTTATTTATTTATTTTGAGAGAGAGAGAGAGAGAGAGAGAGAGAGAGCGCGCGCGCGCGCGCACACACAAGTGGGGGAGGGGCAGAGAGAGAGGGGGACAGAATTCCAGGCAGGCTCCACACTCCATGATGAGCCCAATGCGGGGCTCCATCTCATAACCATGAGGTCATGGCCTGACCTGAAATCAAGAGTCAGATGCTTAATCAACTGAGACACCCAGGTGCCCCAGGCTGTTTTTTTTCTAGTTTCTCATTTATATCATATAGAGTCACAAAGCTGGCTTCTCCTTTATGTGCACTTTAAAACAAAAAAAGATTTATTTATTTTTGAGAGAGAGCACACAAGCAGGGAAGGGGCAGAGAAAGCAACAGAAGATCTGAAGCAGACTCTGCACTGACAGCAGTGAGTCCAAAGCGAACTCACGAACCACGATATCGTGACGTGAGCCAAAGTCAGATTCTCCACCAACTGAGCCACCCAGGAGCCCCTCTATGTGCACTTTTATATTCTGATTTCTTATGATTAATATCTTGGTAAATACTTGTCCTGGATGATATTAAATATTCTTGTCTGAAAACATTTGCAGAACTGCACAGGTGGTCTGTCGTATGCATGTATTTATTTAACGACATCCCCAAACTTTAGCTAGTATAAATAAATATTGCAATGCATATATATGGACACAAATCTTTACCTGGATTTCTGTTTCCCCAACAAAGACTCCAGAAAGAGCAATTACTATTTCCCAAGAGGTGAAAAGTTCTACAGCATATTGGTTACGGTTGTACATTCTGGAGTCACAGATAGAGACTTGAATCTCAACTTAGCCATTCTTTAATGAATGACTTTGGGCAAGTACATAAATCCTCCAAGCCTCAGTTTCTTTATCTGAAAACTGATGAAAGCAGTCTGTACCTGACAGGAGTGTTATCAGAATTAAATGAAATGATCCATGTGCTAGTAGGGTCTTTGATGCAGCACTCAATAAATGATGTAAGAATTGCTGTAGCAGAATAGGAAAAGAGTAACAGAATATCTATCTGTAGGATTTGAAAGACGCAGAGGAGTAGAAAGAAGAAAATGTCTATCGCCCATATTCTATTAATTTTTCACATCAAGGGTTTGTTTTTTTAACTACTCAAGTATGATATGAATATACCCTTCCCTGTGAAAAGGACATTGCAGATAAGAAGAAAGACAAGGTATAACCTTCCCAATCTTATCACAGCTCCAAACTCAGTTGTATTTGTTTTCCTAAAATCACCCTCGTTCTGACAGTTTGACTACCTTAGGATACTCAAGTCACTTCTATTGTCGCCTATACTTTAAGTTACTTATCTGGGCCTCAGTGACACCAAAATAGACATCAAGCCCACTGCCGCCCTTCACTTTTGCTCTTATTTCTGTTTTTCTCTCTTGGACCATTTCTTCCCGTTCTGGCGTGGAAGCAGATCATTCTCTCAGTTCCTCTCAAAGAGAGATCTCTGTTCTCTGTTGCTGTTAGGATGAACTGGGAGTAGGAGGTCAAGGTCATATAAAGGATCGTCAACTGCATCGCTGTCAAGAGGCCTCCCCTGGGGAATGCTCACGTTGCTCAGGGGTACCCACAGTCCATGGGCTGGCCTTCAGATGTACAGGTTCAAAGACCTGATTTTAAGCAGGAGAACTGCCTTTCAGGGACAGATTCCTACCACTCCAGCTCTTGTCCCCTGAAGCAGACTTAGGACCAACTGTTAAGTTTCCAGTGAAAAATATCACTCTCCTTGTGCTGTGCCCAGGGCTGTCTCTCCGCCAGAGAGAGACACATAAGAATCCAAATTTAAGTTAGAAGCTAAAGTTTGCATGTATAAAATCAAGATTAAATGCTCTTGGAACATACTGCCCAGTCTGGTACCAACTGAAAATTTCACCGGTTGTCTATCAGTGCCTGTGTTAATACATTCTTGACAACATTGGTCATCAATGAAATATTTTGAGCTAATTTGTAGGCAAACGCCCATTCTCATTGTCTCCAGTGGCATGAAATGACATTGTGAATGTTCTTTCCATCTTCTGGGGATATTAACAGTATTGTGTCACTCATGCCATATACAGTTCTAATGAAGGGGTGTTAGTCTTGGTGAGGCTCCAAAGTAAGACAGCTGGATAGAACTGACCTTTACAGGCCTTATGTGAGGGATAGCTCACTGGATATCCCTAAAGTAGGGAAACTTCTTACCAGGGGCAAAAAAAATACTGTGATTCTGATTCTGACTTTAAAGCACCAGGTTATGTAGGATCCTTTCTAAACCACATGCACATCATATGCTTAAAATACTAGAGCACAGAGCTTTGTGCCAAATTTGATACATCCATAAGCACTTTGGTCAGAGCAGATGAGTCACTCCTATTAGCTGTTATCATGGAAAAGACAGATTAGGGTTTGGGAACAGAAAAGAGAGAAGTAGAATGGAGGTTTTTGGTAAAGACTTGGGAGGATGGAAAAAGCCTGAAGGAAGCCAACCGAAGCTCAGACCTACGCCCTGATGCCTGCTGGGAAGACAGCTGAGTACAAGCCTCTCAGAGCATTCTGGTGGGTATGCTGCGCTTCCGGCCCACTCCCCGGCCCCTGCAACAGACCAGGGAGATGGGAGTCAGCAAGTCTGAGTCATCACATCACAAAGGAAATCAAATCTTTGGGTTAACAATCAAATAGGAAAAAGTGATATGGTATCTGTGACGAAGCATAATGAATTTCCAGGCACTTTTCTGAAGCTCTAAGAAGGGTCATATTACAAATTTTCCATGCCACAGAAATTAATTACATGGTGGTGATTACTCCTAATTTAAAATATATTAAAAGCAGTTGATATTATTCTTATTGGGTTAGATTTATTTCACATTGACAACTGTGGAAGTTTTATAAGGGTGTTCACAGAGTTTTCTGTGACATTGGTCCTCTTAACTCTATTTGTCCTATGGTCTTAAGATTCTCAACCATGCATTTTTCTTTAGCCATGAAAGTTTTTAGAGAAGCCATGCTGGATTTCCACGGTTTTCTTCCTCCTGGTGCAATTCATTCCCACAAGGACCAGAGTGTTAGAATCCAGTCATCATAACGCAATCATGTGTTTCCATTTTTCTCCTAAGAGCCTGTGGAGACCATGGATACACAGGTGCTTGCAGAAGAGACCTCTTGGGTAGATGGGTGGGAACTTTCTCTTGCCTTATCATGTGACTTGCTCAGTTTCCTCAGTATAGTACTCTTACTTGCCTTCATGTTGGTTTTCTAGCACTCCTTCCTGTCCCCCTCCAAGAACCACCCCCCACCTTATCCACAGTCATTCCATCGACAGCCACTTCACAGAGCACTCCGGCACTATTAACTTCTGTCTCACCGATTCCTGCCCTCAGTCAGCCTTCCTGTCTGAATTCTAGCTAGTCTCAGGCCACTGCGCGTCACTGGAGAAAGTCCCCAAACAAAGGGATGAGTCGATATAGCAGAGTGGTTAATTCAAGAGCTTAAGTATCAAACTGATTAAGGCTTCAATTAAAAAATGAATGTTTTTAGTTACATGACCTTAGGCGAGTCACTTAGCCTGCCAGAATTCCAGCTCCTCATCAGATATAATAAAACAGATATAATAAAAGCACCTACTTAGAATATTAAGCCAGGTGTCAGGACTACAGTTGGCATTCAATAAACATCAAATGTTGTTATAGCTACATGATGATGGTAATGAACAAGATACTCTGCTAGCCACTGTCCTGGGTCACTTAACCTTTGTGACAACTCTTTGAAGGTGACGGTGCCTCCATTTTAGAGGTGAGGCAGATGAGGCTCCCAGGGTAACTGGGAAACAACTATTAAGCAGGGTCCCTGGTTCACTGAAGGACTCCAAAGCCTGTTTTCTTTCTCCCAAAGCACACTGTGCTCTCAGCATTCATTGTAAAAGAAAATAGAAAGGGTTTTTTCCCCTTCAACCATCATTTTCTGAGTTAAATATCAGGAACTGTGCTGGCTGCGTTCCTTGCAGCATCTCGTTTAAATCCTCACTACACCTCTCTAACTTATGATGCAGCTATTAATTATGTACATAACTTTAGAAAACCTATTCATGAGCTCAGTGAGAGCTCTAGGCACATAGGAAAATCACTTTTCCTGTCCAACACGGGCAAAGTTCTAGTGGTTTGGTGCCACTTGACCCTTCTACAGCCTAGCAGGTGCTGGCAGCCAGATGCTGTAATTCCTACTTCCTTCCCCCCGACACCGACTCTACTACCAGCTTATTTTGTGCCGTTTTCCCATCCCCCTTAGGTCGGGGCCCTTTGAATTACTGCCACACAGATGCCAATGTTTCAGTGGTAAGACTGCAATTAGAGCGAAATTAACAAGTATGTCAATAGTGATGCATAATGGAAGGATTACTGATGTTTTCCAGTTAGATACTGTATTTTGTTTCATTGTGGGATTCAAATTAACTCATAAATATTGGATGGTATATGATAAATAGCTCTTCTAAATAAACAATAGAGATTCTTCGTAAGTGCCAATGAGATGAGGTTTATGTACCTGTTTGGGAACACTGGCTTTATGTACACTGGGCCTTTGTGCAGGGCCATGCCTAGTTCACCGCAAATCCTCAGCACAGTGGTTAGGCTGCTCTATTGAGTTCACAACTGCTCTAACGTAATTTAGGTGGGATTTTAGGGGAACACTTAGCTGGGGTACTGAGAGTCAGGAGGACAAAAGTACATTTGGATGAGGAACTGAAGGTCCTACTGTGAAAACACTCATCCAAAGGGAAAGTGGAGCCAGGCTCCATGAGCTTCACCCAGTTATCAAGCTCTGTTACTGGACTGGAGTGCTGCCTGCCACTTAATGTCTTGCCCTCCTGCATTCATGTCTGGGTTTTTTTCTTTAATTTTTTAAAATGTTTTTATTTATTTTTGAGAGAGAGAAAGACAGCATGGGTAGGGGAGGGTCAGAGAGAGAGGGAGACACAGAATCCGAAGACAGGCTCCAGGCTCCGAGCAAGCTGTCAGCACAGAGCCTGACGCAGGGCTCGAACCCACAAACCATGAGATCATGACTAAGCTGAAGTTGGACGCTTAACCAACTGAGCCACCCAGGTGCCCCTGAGTTTTAAAGAGAGAGGACACTGTCAGCAAATACTGAAAGCACTATATTGCTAAAGTAAAACAAAAACAAAACTCACAATGGGTAGCCTGTTTAAGATAATTTATCACCATAGAACACTGGAGAAATATGCCCCCGTCAGCCCAGACTATCACCCACAGCTCTGGCGCCGCAAGAGCTCCAGTATGGTGCTGATGGTCGCATGCAAATTGGTGAAAGTGGCAGCAGTGGATTATGGGAAATGACCCTGTTTAAAGGCAAACCTGGCAGGAGAAGGCAGAGAGGTCTGGACAAGGCAGTAGCATCCCGTGGGGTGGTGGTACCCAGTCCAAAGGGATGGTGGTTTGTGTCAGTTAACTACAGTGGCTGACTGAACTTGCAGGAGTACACATGTGAGGCCCCCATGGTCCTCCCAGGAACAGTGCAAGGACTTTACAGGAAGTTGTAGCAAAGGAAGAAAGAGCCTGGGAAAGTTAGCTCATTATTGTAACCATGACACCAGGCATGGGGGATCAGGCAAAGTCTGGGTCTCAGGCCACAGGGAACTATGGCACAGAATAGTATTAATTATAAGGGTGCCTGGGTGGCTCAGTTGGTTAAACATATGACTTTGGCTCAAGTCACAATCTCACAGTCTGTGAGTTAGAGCCCCATGTCACCTTCTGTGCTGACAGCTCAGAGTCTGGAGCCTGCGTCACATTCTGTGTCTCCCTCTCTCTCTGCCCCTCCCTGGCTTGCACTCTACCTCTCTCTCTCTCAAAAATAAAGTTTAAAAAAAATTTTAAAGAGAATAGTATTAATCATAAAAGTATGTGCCACAAAATGTATCAAAGTCCTAAATATAAGACCTGGAACTAGTAAGTTCTTAGGAAAAAGCACAGGGGAAAAATTCATGGTATCAGATTTGGCAAGGATTTCTTGGCTCTGACACCAAAAACTTAGGCAATAAAAATAAACTGGACTAGATCAAAATTAAAAACTTACTGGAAATAAAACAACACAATTACCAGAGTAAAAAAGGCAACCTATGAAATGAGAGGAAATTTTTGCAAATCATATAGCTAATAAGGGGGTTGGTATCTAGAATATATAAAGAACTCCTATAATTCAACAACAACAACAATAAAATAACCATTTTTTTTAAATGGGCAAAAGATTCGAAGAGACATTTCTCCAAAGATATTTAGGCCAACCACCACATGCAAAGATGCTCAACATTACTAATCACCAGGGAAGTGTAAATTGAAACCAAATGAGGTATCACTTCATACCCATTAGGATGGATATTGCAAAAAGAAAGAAAGAAAGAAACAAAATAGTAAGTGTTGGCTAAGAAGTAAAGAAATTGGAACCCTTGGGCACTGTTGGTGTGAATGTAAATTAGTACAGCAGACACTAGGGCAGTTCCTCAGAAAATTAAAAATAGAATTACCATCTGAGGGGCAGCTGGGTGGCTATGTCGGCTGAGTGTCCTACTTCTCCTCAGGTCACGATCTCATGGTTTGTGGGTTTGAGCCCTATAGTGGGCTTTGTGCTGACAACACAGAGTCTGCTTCAGATTCTTTCTCCTTCTCTCTCTGCCCCCTCCCCCACCTCTCTCAAAGATAACTAAATAAAATTTAAAGAAAGAAAAAAAAAAGAATTATCGTATGATCCAGCAATTCTACCCCTGGGTATCTGCCACCAAGAATTGAAAGGAGAGCATTGAAGACATATCTGCACACCCATGTTCATAGCAGCACTATTCAAAATTGCCAAAAGGTGGACGAGCATCCAACAGTGAATAAATGTACAAACAAAATGGGATGATCTCACCTTTGGTGAGTTTGGGCTCCACACCAGGCCCTGGCCCCGGCCCCGCACTGACAGTGCAAACCCTGTAGGATTCTCTCTCTCCCTCTCTCTGCCCCTCGTCGACTCTCTCTTTCAAAATAAAAAAAGAAACTTCAATGAGGATGAATGAAATCTGGCCATTTGCAGGAAAGTGGATGAACCTCGAGGGTGTCATGCTAAGCGAAATAAGTCAGGCAGAGAAGGATAGATACCATATGTTTGCACTCATAGGTCTAACAGGAGAAACCTAACAGAGGACCATGGGGAGAGGAAGGGGGAAAGAGAACTGGGGAGAGTGAGGGACACAGATCAAGGGAGACTACTGAATACTGAAGCGAACCATGGACTGAAGGGGGAGGGGGAGGGAAGGAGAAGGTGATGGTCATGGTGGGGGGCACTTGTGGGGAGAAGCACTGGGTATATTATGGAAACCAATTTGATAATAAACTACTAAAAAAAAGAAACTTAAAAAAATGCATAAACAAAATGTGATATATATTCACAGTTGAGTATTATTCAGTCTTAAGAAGGAAGAAAATCTTGGCTCAGACTACAATATGGATAAACCTTGAGGGAATTATGCCAAGTGAAATAAATCACAAAAAGACAAACACTATCTGATTCCAATTACGTGGGATATCCAGAGTAGTCAAATTCACAAGGACAGAAAGTGAATGATGATCACTAAGGGGAGGGAGAAATGGGGAGTTGCAGAGTTGCAGTTTGGGAAGATGAGAGGATTTGGGGATTCGTGGTACAATAGTGTGAAGAGATCTAACGAAACTGAACTGTAAACTTTCAAATGGTTAGGGAGATAGTAAATTATGCAACGTGTATTTTAGCACACTTTAAAAGAAATGTTTATTTTTGAGAGAAGGCAAATACACATGCATGCGTGTGAGCGAACGAGGGGCAGAGAAAGGGAAGGAGAGAGAGAGAATCCCAAGCAGGCTCCGAGCAGTCAGCGCAGAGCTGGATGTGGGGCTTAGAGCCACAAAGTGTGAGATCATGGCGTGAGCCGAAATCAAGATATGGATGCTTAACCGACGGAGCCACCCGGGAGCACTATATTTCAGCACAATTTAAAACAAAATTGGGCCAACTTGAGGGCAGTATTTGGAAACAAAAGCTTTTTCCAATGTCATCTGAGGCCGGGGTGGTGGGGGCAGCAGCTCCTTCCGTCCCCCTACCCACACTGTTGGTGAAAGCCTAGCTTCAGAGCAGGGCTTCTCAACCGGGAGAGACTGGCCATGTTTGGAGACATTTTGGATTCATGACTAGCGTGATACTACTGGCATCTAGACACCAGGGACCCTGCTAGACGCCCTACGATGCTCAGGACAGTCTCCCAGAACGAAGAATCATCCGTCCTTCCTCCCACAAGCTTTCAGACAGATTTTCATGTACCTCCAGAAAGATGTCTCCGAAGCATCATCTGTCTCGTTTTGTCCTCAGTGAATATGCTCCAGCCCAGCCACCATCTTTTACTAATCTTCAGAGAGCCGAAGCCTGAGAAGAATAAAAAGGAAAGAGCTGTTATCTTTTAGGCACGCAGTGAATCTGTCCTGGCCACGTGTGACAATTTTATCCACACGTCCAGATCGCTTAGTCACATGCTCAGCTTCATGGCACAGATGTGGCCTGTCCCCGTATGAAATCCTCACATTCACCTCTCTGTGAGCTAGAGGAAACCGTGGCTCACCTCTGAACAACCGACCGGCCAGAGGGCTGCTGGGCTGAACTATGTGACTGTGTGGTTCACAAGGGGAAGTATTGGTGTAAAGACAACAAATGCTGTTTACCCGGCTCATGTGCAGATTCTCAAAACCAGACGATTCAGTCAGGCAGCCAATTAAACTCCTGCTCGTTGTGGCTCCCGTTGAGGCGGATACTAGGGGCCGTGTTGGCATCAGAATAAACTGTTTCTCAAATGAGGCAGCGCTGGGGGATAGGATGCCTCTGTCCTTCTTCCTGTCATAGGGTAATCACAGGGGCAGTAGTTTATGCTAATTCTAAAATTACTAATCTTTCAGCGGGTAGGGCTGAAAGGGTGAATTGTGGCAACCCCTAATTGTGATGGACAAAGCGCAAAGCCCAAGAGGGGAAATGATTTGCCTGAAGGTAAGGGAGCTAGTAATTCAGGGAGGGCTTTTGTCTACCCTGAAGGGTGGCAGGGCCCCTGCATCTGATGCATGGATCTGCATGCTATTCCACTCACTACGAGAGCCTGGGCCAGTCAGGATTAAATGACAGAGAGAGATACAGCATGTGTCACATTTAAGTGACCAGCGTGTGATTTAATACTATTTTGAATTCCCCTAAGTAAACTATGAGCTCTAATAAAGTTAAAAACAGTGCTTTCTCCTTTGTGACAGCATTCGCGGCTGGGCACGTAAGTTCTTTCCAACATTTCATGAAAACTGCAAACATACACAGCATGGTTTAATTTCTGCCTCTTTATTCCATCATTGAGGGAGGGATTCCTGCCTGGGGGTGAGAGGGATGGCCTACCACAGAACATCAGACTCTGGACAGATAAAGATCTATTAGTCATGGATACAGCCTGGGGAAGGAGGCCACGACGAGACACGCAGGGCCACATGGGGGCTGTGTTCACGAAGAGAGTAGACAGGTAGGGGTGTAGGAGTAGCAGCAAGAAGACGGGGTGCCCCTTGGCCTCATGGGAGGATGTAACTGACCTTGTTGAATGATTCTGTGGACTGGCAAGGAAGTGAAATCCCCTTCTCACGGATATGCAGGGACTGTGTCTGGTGTGCTGGATGAGGAGGGTTATTCGGCCAGGGAGCCTTATCCCAGGGCGCAGGGTGCAGAGGGAAGCTTGCGGTAAGGCCATTGGAGGCCTTCTTGATTTAACCAGATGCTTAGGCAGCACGTAACACTGAGCCTTACTTTTGAGCCTCATACCACACAGCACAGATGAAAGAATTTTACAGCGAATAACTAAATCTTACCACTTACACTCTACTTGCTGTATTACACATTTGCCTATCTATCCATCCCTTGTTGCATTAATTTATCTTCTATTTTATGTTTCAAAGTAAACTGCAAACAAAAGCGTACTTCCTTCTACATACTTCAGCATGAAAATCATTAAGTTGGATATCCGCATAGTTGTTTCTTTTGATGAGAATCTGCAAATGATGAAATGCACAAGTTTTAAGTGCACCATGTGAGTTTTGATCAAGGCATACACCTGTGGAATCAAAACCCCTATCAAAATATAGAATATTATTGCCATCATCCCAGAAAGTTCTGTCCTGACCCCTCCCAGTGGAGCCCAACTTTCAGCTTCCTCAGAGGACACCACCGTTCTGATCTCTTCTAAGTTAGTTTTCATATGAATTGCACACAACCTGACAATGTGTCCTCTTTATGTAAGTCCCCTTTTCTTCAACATATGTTTTCCGGGGTTCATGCCCAGTGTGCTCTGTGCCAGCTGTGTGTTCCTTCTTATTGCTGGGGAGTAGTGTTTCATTGCAAGAAAACACTGTGAATATGCAGTTTGTTCATACATTCTTCCACTGAAGGACATTTAGGCTGCTATGTATATTTAAACAGAAGTCATTCCATGGACATATTTTCATTCCTCTTGGATAAGGGACCAAAATCACAGGGGAGAAGATACGAAACAAAAGGCCTTTTTCAAAGTGGTGGTTGTACAAAGCGGGTCTCCGCCAACAATGTACGAGAATTCCTGTTGTCCCAAATCCTCATTAACATTTGGTGTTGTCTGTCTTTTTCTAACTCACTCTTGAGTAGAGTTTGGAAATTGAGGTGTGTGTGCAAGAAGGCAGGACACCAGGGACCATACAGAAGTTTTGTAGAGCATCGCCCCAAGCGATGTCAACTGTCACCAGACATTTTCCTGGCTGAGTCCAGGGCAGCATCGGTCCCCTATTCTCTGACATTTAAGAGCTGTGATGTCCCTGCAACCCGGCAGAGGTACTTGAGATATGACTGGGAGCTGCAGTGCTGGAACCATGCCGTTGAGAGGCCACAGAAACGCTGTCCGACACTTCATGAGGGGTGCTTTCTGCACGAGCTAATGACGTGCTGAGGCCCCGGGCCATGTCCAGTTGGGAGCCTGTGAGCCTTCAGGGTTCACACACACACACACACACAGACACAGCCCCTCGGCTCCCTTCGCTGGGACTGGGTCAACAAAAAGCTGGCTCGCACCACCAATGTGTGGCCATTAGCAAGTAGAACAGGTGAAAATGGAGCTGGCCCTCCTCTACCTTCCCATCCCTGAGGAACTGAGCAGCTAACAGTGTGGAGGGGACACTGTAGATGCATCGGCAGACAGAGCCCTACATTCTGATAGAAGAGAACACTGGTACTAAAAGAGACAAAGCAGGATGAAAAAGAAAGTAGGCACACAGAGGTAAGGAATGACCGTGTCTCTCCACTCTGATCCGCTGCTAAGCTGATAACGCTCCATGAGGAAGGGGCGAGGAGGGGAGAAAAGTACAGCCACAGGTCTTCCCCATGACCCCAGGACTAAGATGGGCAGCAGCAGTGAGGAATAAGCTGTGGTACAAGTAGGACAAGGTGCGTGGCAAAGATAAATATTGAGGCCGGAAGTAACCGGCACGAGGAATTTGCCCTTGTCCTTCACGGAGGGGAAACATCACTCGGTTCTGACAGGCAGGGCCGATTCTGAAGGCAGGAAACAGGAGAGCCAAGGCAGTGGTCAGAGAGTGGTCCTTCCTGGTCAGTTATCCAGGGGACGGAAGGAGACGAAAAAGCAAGAGGCACTCTGAGATCTTGAAGGTCAAGTTTAAGAACTTCAGTTTAATTCATTCTGCAATGACAAGCCATGAAAAATCAGGGAAGTGGTGTCCTGAAGGCTATGATTTGGAAAGATGAGTCAGATTTCAAGGTAGGGCCTGATTAGCAGGAGATAGCAGAGGTCTCAACACTGGTGGGGAGGCAGTTAGAAATGGACTGCAGCGAACCGGGTCAAAGAAGGTCAGGGCCCGAACTGAGATGTCAGCAAGGCTGGAAGAAAGGAGATAGATGGGAGAGATACTGAAGGTAAATATACTCCAGTGTTTGCTCACTACCAAAGGGCACAGGCAGGCGGCAGGTCCCCAAGGACTAAAATCCTGCAAGTCAGTGTGGAAACCAAGGACCTGTCACTTTGCTATGTCCCAGAGGCTGGCCTGGATGACAGTGGGCAACACGATGGGCCAACCTCCACCTCGGCCATCTCGTTCCTTCAGACACAGAAAATACAAGTGCTGATGTACAGTGGACGCACCTGCTGTTCCCTTACCACCAGGATGCAGACAAGAGGAGGGAGGGTGAGGTTGATCGGATGGGTGAGGATGCTGTGAGCCGTCCCCTCTCACCTTCTCTCTGGCGACTTCACATCCATTGGCGCTTCTTCTATCTGTCCCCCTGCTAAAGACCAAGAATGGTCATGCAACCTCCCCTAGGACTCCCCCCACCAGACCCTCACTCAAACTGCCCCCTCTTGGTTTGCAAGGCCCTGATCTGACCTTGATCTCACCCTTCCACTTCTCCTAGTACCCTTCCTGTCCTGCCCGCTGCCTCCAGTCATGCGAATTCCTTGAGGAAAATGCTAAGCACTGCCCAATCATGCCGCCTTCCTGGAAATACCCCTCTCCCCCTCCCCCAGCCATGTCCCAATCACCTCTTGGGCCCAGGGTGGCTGCCCGGCCCCTCACTCATCATCCACTGTCAACAAGATTCCCTCTATTAATTTCTCTCATAGCACCTTTTTTCTCCTTTCCCAGCATTTACTGCAATTTGTGGTTATATATTTGACTTTAAACATAACATGTCTATCCTCATTAGCCTGTGAACTCCATAAGGCAGAGGCCATGCCTGCCTTGCTCACTGCTGGCCCTAGGGCCTTGTAGCTGCTGGGGCAGGAGGGTGCTCAGGGGCATGAGCATGGTAGTGGAACGGATGTGGGAGTGAATCCCGAGCTCTGGCTTTCCACGGCCACGTGTCCATCTGCAGCAGCCCAGGAAACACTGCTCACTGGAACCCATCTGCATTTCAGACTCTTTTCTAGAAAGGAGGTTAGCCGTCCTGGAAGGTGCAGGGGGTCACTTTCCCGGGAGTGACAGAGTCTTCTCACAAGCCCTCACATATGCTTTCTCCACTGCGATTTTACCTGTGAATGTGAAAACTATGAGTGCTACACACTTGCCTGGCCCTTCTAGGTGGGAAAGGCTGCCCAGCAGCACCGGCAGGTGTAAAACAGAGATAAGTAAGTGGGTTTTCTTTACTGGAGTTGCACAGGAGCTGTGCACATCCTACAGTTCTAGTTAGCACGGACTTCGAAAGATAACGCTATTTTTGGAAGAGCCCTTCATATTACAATGGCATTTACTGGTGACGTGACAGCTTCAACAGCTGTAGGATTAGTATAAATAGTCTGAGACACGACACCACGCTATTACACCTCAACACATGCCCTTCAAGGGCCCAGTGGTGAAGGACATACCAAAGATAGGGATCCGACAGCTGCTGGCATGTGTGTGATGCGGTGTTAAGGGACTGTGAGGTACCTGAACTTCCCCTTGAGGAGTGTGTCCGAGCTGACACATTTGTGTGTGTGTGTCTGCTTGTATCATCAACACCTGGAATTAAAATCAGGTTAGATGGAGTGAAACTGTCCCTGCCTGCAGACTCAGTGGATGGTCAAGTTTATCAGCCAGGAGTTCTCAGTACCATTGCACATTAGAATTACCTGTGGAGCTGACATAAGCCCTGGGGCCCAGGACAGAGCCCCTAAAACACTCTCAGAGATTCCCAGTTAAGCCTCAGATAAAGCTCCCCTGGTGACTGTAATGGGAAGCCAAGGCTGAGAATCCCAGCATCAGGGTTTTTGAGATTCAGAGAAATGGCTTGAACTAGTCAGGTATTTCATGACTCCAAACATAAATCAAGGCTGCACTGCCAGCACTGAGTTGATTATCTAAAAGGAGAGAAAGGGAAACTGATGCTGTCTGAACACTTAAGAGGCAGGGACAGGGTAGTAGCTAAGAGCAGTCACTCTAACTAGGCTTCTTAATGTCAACTACTTCCCAACTGTGTGACTTAAAACCTCTGTGCTCCATGTCTGTCCTGTTTCAAAGCAGACATGCAGCCCATAAGATTCCTATATTCACCCTGCCTCGTGCACAGAGGAAGGTCAGGTGCTGGGACGAGGCCTTCCCAGGAGAGCGTAGAGGCCTCACGGGCCCAAGTACATGAGGAGAAAGATCAGGCCACATGGACGAGGAGTCCAAGTACTTTCATGAGAACCACATGAGAAATCAGAGATAGGAGGTCTCGTGCCTGAATTAAGGTTCTGATAGGACTCGAGTGATTGCCTGCACTGAACGCCTTACATGCATGGGGGCCAAGACAAAACAAAGCTGGCGGAGCTATAAAATAGGGTTTCATTATGAGATGCATCCAATTTATAAATGCTAGATATACATATAAGCTTGGCACACACAAGCTTCTCTCATTTCCCTCCTCTCTAAATTGTTCTTTTTACTAGAAATATACTGAGTCTACATTCTGGAGCCTGCATTATTTGAACCAAGAACATCCTTATCTTCTCATCCCTGAGCTCAGCAAGCCAGAGACTGCTTCTGACTGCCGTCAAGAACACAGGGCTCCCTCCCCCCCCAGCTCTTAGTCAGGAGGTATGGCAAGGCCTCAGTACCTATTCAGCTAGGTCCCAGTTGAGTGTCGTCGACAGGTGGGGGTTCCCTTCTTCCACCCGATCCCCGTGTGTGGACGGGAGGCTCTCCCCTGACCACAGAGAATTCTGATCTCATCACTGTCGCCAGCTCGTGAGGCGGTACTTCCATGGAAGGAGAGGCAAGTGCGAACAGCCCGCGCACATAGAGTGAACACCCAACTCCTAGAGCAGGAGCGTCACTTAGAGTCCAGCCTGTCACCGTCCCCACCTCCAGCTCTAGACTCCCGGCTGAGACATTTTTGCCTGAGGTGGGAAGCAGACCATAAAACAGAGAGCTCATAAATTCTGGGCAAAGGAACTGAATTCGTTTGCAACAGAGATCTGAGAAGTTCAAAGGTGCCTTCAAGACAGAGGAGGACGTGATGGAAAGCGGTTGGGGTAGGTGGGGATTGGTGGATTTAGTGAAGATACAGCCCGGACTTTAGGCTGGCTGGTGTGTGGTAGAAACTCAGAGAATAAAAGAGCTGGGAGGAGCCCTCCTGGGGTCAGAAGAAATACCAGGTATTTAAGCTACCTGTAGTCAACTGCAGTCAGGAAGCGGCTGTTCCTCCTTCAGAGGTATCCAGAAAAGCGATACTAGCCTAATGCTTTGGCACAAGGTCTGTGTCATGCCCCTCATTCCTCTCACCACAAAGCCATTTTCCATGTCATGTCATCAATACAAGAAGGGTGAACACAGTATGAGGAGTTATTCTGAGAAAGGTTGAGAGAGAGAAACCACATTCACATAAATGTTTACTATAGCATAGTGTTAACTATTTTATTTTTAGTTATTGTTGCTAATCTCTAACTGTGCCTAACTCATAAGTTAAATGTTATCTTAGGTATGCATATAGGAAAAAACACAGTATATATGGGGTTGGGTACTGTCCGGTTTCAGGTGTCCACTGGGGGCCTTGGAATCCATTGCCCGTGGATGGGAAGGGAGGGGATGCTGTCCCAATGTCAGAAACCACTCCACAACTCAACAGGATCAGTTTGTAAAGCAGTTTATGCACAGGGGATTGTTTAAAGTATTAAAGCATTCCAGGGAATGTACATTTGGATGTGATCAGGGGAAGAGAGAGCGGAGCCCTAGGGATAGGATTCCACTGTATCCCCATGGGCCACGGGCAAACCCAAAGCTGCACCTTTCTGTGGAGCACCATCAGAGGCTTCGGTAACACTGGGTTGTGTGTGTGTTGGGGGCAGGTGGGTGGGATAAACTTCACTACAAGAATCCAGAAAGGCATTAAAATATCAACAAGTCAGTAACAACAACAAGATGCCAAGGAGGAAGATTAGCACCCAGAGGTGAAATGCTGAAGAGAAAAAAAGAAGAGAAGGAAGCATGAACTGCCTCTGAAAGATGAGAGGTGAGACTTAGCAGGAAAAGGCTTCAAAACAGCCCTTTAAAATATGTTCATGGAACTAAAGGATGGCATAATGAAAGAAGTAAAGGAAGATATGGTAGCAATGTCATATCAAAGAGAGAATATCAATAAAGAGACATAAATTACAGCAAAAGAAAAAAAGATCCCAGTATAGTAAATGAAATAAAAAAAATCATTAGAGGTTGCAACAGTAAAGTTTACCTGTCAGAGGAAAGAATTAGTGAACCTGAAGACAGATCAATAGAGATTCTACAAGCCAAAGAAATGAGTGAAAAAAGTAGGGGAAAATGGAGAGAGCCTCAGAGAAATGTGAGGGACACCACCAAAGGCATCAACTACACATAACGTGTATCAGAGGAAAGGAGAGAAAGGAGTAGAGGAAATATTCTAAAAATTAATGGTAGGAAATCTCCCAAATTTATTGAAAAACAACCTACAGATCCAGGAAGCTCAATCGACTCCAGGAAAAATAAAACCAGAGATCCACAAACAGACATACCATAGTAAAATTTCTGAAAAATCAAAGACAAGGAAAAAATCCTGAAAACAGCCAAGAGAAAAATGACACCACTTACAGGGGAATCCCAATAAGAGATATAGTTGACTTGCCAGGAGAAACAAGGCAGCCAGAAGTTAGTGGGACAGTATTCAAAATCCTCAATTAAAAAACCAACAGCCAAGACACCTACATCCAGCCAGGTTATCTTTCAAAAATGGAAGTAACGAGCACTGAGTAATATATAGAATTACTGAATCACTATATATAACACTGAAACTAATGTAACACTGTACGTTAATTACATTTGAATTTAAAAAGTTGTAGTTTTGCAGATATTGGATGCAATGTTTTTAGTATATGTCAATTAAGTTAAACCAGCTTTCAAAAATGGAGGTGAAATAAAGACTTCCAAAAATCACAAAAGCTGAGGCTAATTATTGCTAATAAGGCTGCTTTATAAGAAATACTGAGGAATTAACCTCAAACAGTAATTCAAATCCAAATGATGAAGGGCACTGGTAAAGGGAACAGTACACATGCATATCTTTCTCCTTCTGATGACTGATTTAAAAAGCAACTGTATAAAGTAACATGTAAGGACACCTGGTCACGATCTCACAGTTTGTGGGTTCAGGCCCTGCGTTGGGCTCTGTGCTGACAGCTCAGAGCCTGAAGCCTGCTTCAGATTGTGTGTGTGTCTCTCTCTGTGCTCCTTCCCTGTTTTCTCTGTCTCTCTCTCTCTGTCTCTCAAAAATAAATAGACATTAAAAACAATGATAATTAGAAAAGTAAAATAACATGTACATAATGTAATGTTGGGTTTGTATCATACCATGGTGTAACCTGTGTATACTACACTTGCCAACGGTAGCACAAAGGAGGTAGGTGGGAGCAAACTCCCAGGGGCCTGAGGAAATTGTTACAGCTGGTAAAGCAGCAACTATAAGGACGTATTTTGGGGTTTGTAACATTAGTAGATATACTATGTGTAACACTATACCACAAAGAGGAGGCAAAGGGAGTAGAGCTATACAGGAATGACATTTCAGTGTAACACTGTAATTACACTAGTACTCTGGTGAAGCAGACTCTCCTAGGTGGATGCAGATAATAAACCCCAGAGCAACCAATGAGAATACAGGGAAAAGAACATCAAAGAAATCAAAATGACATTTCCAATTTATAAAGCGGTAAGACCTTAGAAGTTGAAAACGGGTAGGGAATAACTTTAGGTCTTAGGGAATTTGTTTGTTTATTTATTTATTTATCTTTTATAGTTTATTGTCAAGTTGGCTTCCATATATCACCCAGTGCTCATCCCCACAAGTGTCCTCCTCTACGCCCATCACCCCCTTCCCATCTCTCCCACCCCCTCACCCCTCAGTTTGCTCTCAATATTCAAGAGTCTCTCA
>PJEM01000642.1:172203-438171 GCA_004023845.1 Helogale parvula | reverse complement strand
CCCCGTCCACATCCCCCCCCATCCACATCTTCCTCCATCCACATCCCCCACCAGAGTGGTACATATCTTATCATGGATGAATCTGCACTGATCCATCAGAATCAGCCCAAATCCATGGTTTTCATCAGGCTTTGCACTTGGTGTTGTACATTCTGTGGGTTTAGCCAGATGTGAAATGACGTTACCAGTGGACAGAGTCGTTTCCCTGCCCTAAGCATCCTCCACAGTTGTCCGTTTCTTCCTCCCTCCTGCTAACCTATGGCAACCACTGAGCTTTTTACTACCTTTATCATTTCGCCTTTTCCAGAATGTCCTGTAGTTGGGCTGTCATCTTTTAATAGACATGGAAACCAATGCAGACAGGTGCATGGTGGCACCGTGTGATGTGGCCAGACCTACATCTTCGGACACCGGGCTCCGTACTCCCACTGCGGAAATACTGTCTGTGACTCGCCTCTGCCGTGATGATTTCATGGATGAAAGTAAAGCGACAGTTTCAGTGAATGGCAGAATTTTAGAGGATGTTCCAATTAGGCTGAAGGTCCCTATTCTTGACTTCTACCTCAGGGGATCTGACAGATGGGAGCTTGAAAGCATTTTAAAACTCAGGCCAAAAAAAAAAAAAAAAAGACCTTGTTTTAAAGATCAAACCTTAATTCTTAGGACAGCAGCCTCAAGGTAAATGCTCAGAAATTCCTCCACTAATACCTGGCTTTCTTATCAGCACTGGGTTGAAGCACGCCCAGGGGAAACAAGGTTTTGACAACCCAAGCGTGTGGTATGAATGCTCTCGACTTTTGACCAATTGTGTTAAAAATAAGCTCAGTTCCAGTTCAATTAAAGAAGAAAACAGAAGTGGAGGGGCACGTAGAGGAAGAAAGCACACCCGTCATCTGAGACTGATTGCCGAAGTCTCTTTCTCCTCAACACTGGAATTCAGGATGCTTTGTTAGAGTGAATGGCTAAAGGGAAAAAAGTTTCTTCCCCGGAATCTCTTCTTCCTAAGCTCCTTGACCTTGAGCTGTCACTTAGACTCACTGTAAAAAGACATTTCAGCAGTTCAGCAGTGGACCATAGAACTCTTTTCTGGAATTGTCCGGGCTTGATGTCTAGATAAGATGCTTTCATCCCCCATCAGCCTCAGGGAAGTGAGGGTGAGTCTTGAGAGCACAGGGTTTGGAAGTAACAGTCTGAGGCTCTGGTTTGACACATCGGTTGGTTTTGCAGGTGACCTTAGATGGTCACTTCACTGCTCTGGGCCTTTCTCTGACTTCCCTCCTTTTCGACAGGAGGTGGCTGATTCCTTACACTGGATCTTCTCGAGGATGCCTGCATGGTCCAGGGGTTAGTGTCTCCTCTGGCCTTTCCTTGGGCACAAGTTTAGAGCTTCGTGAGATAGGGATGAAGCTATGCTGTCTTGACCTTCATGTTTTCTTGGGGACCAGGAGGAAGAAAGACCTCACTTTTGCATGACTCCTTGGTGAGAGGGCCTTATTGGTGGCTCAGGGCTGATACCCAGGCACTACTAGGACTTTGAATCAATCTCTCTCTCTCTCTCCCTCCCTCTCTCTCTCTCTCTCCCTCTCCCTCCCTCCCTCCCTCCCTCCCTCTTTCCCCCCAAATGCCTGGTTAGATACTGAATTTAGAATCATCCCGTCACTATTTAAAGTCCTGGTCCCAGGGACCTCATTCACCTCTCGTCTTTAGTTCTTCCATCTGTCACCTTGTATGGCAAAGGCACCTGAGAGGTGATCGAACTTCCCTGAAGTTCACAGAGTTCTGGAAGTAAAGATTTGCAGAAATAAAAACCATCATCCACTCAGGCAAGGAAGGAGGCAAATATAGAGGACCAGTATTATTTTTTTTTAATTCTCATTGATTATTTATTTTTTTTATTAGGGAAAATGCAGCTTTTACAAAGTGGGAAGAATAGTTCAGTGCGCCACCATGTGCCCGTGATCCAGCTTCAACAGTTAGCGGCTCGTGACTGGTCTGTCCTGGCTGTCCTCCCGTCCCACCGCACCGCCTGGAAGACAGCCCTACATGCCATCTCACTTCTTTTGAACTATTTCTAAGTGTATGTGTTTCTAAAAATAAACATAAGCACCCTCTTTTTTAAAAAACCTTACAAGACCTGGGCACCTGGGTGGCTCTGTCAGTTGAGCATCCTACTTCGGCTCAGGTCATGAATTTCCAGTTTGTGAGTTCGAGCCCCGCGTCGGGCTCTGTGCTGACAGCTCAGGGCCTGGAGCCTGCTTCAGATTCTGTGTCTCCATCTCCTTCTGTTCCTCCCCTGCTCACACTCTGTCTCTCTGTCTCTCAAAAGTAAATAAAGATTTGAAAAATTAAAAAACACTTACAATACCATATCAATTACTAGTGTTCACATTCCCCAAATTATCTCATAAATCAATTTTTTTTGCAGTTTGTTTGAATCAGGATTTTTTCTTATATTTTTTCCTAAATTCCAGTTAGTTAACATCAGTGTAATATTGGTATGAGGTATAAAATTTAGTAATTCAGCATTTACATCCAACACCCGGTGCTCATCCCTGTCACCTGTTTTACCTATCTCCCTGCCACCTTCCCTCTGGTAACCATCATTTTGTTCTTTATAGGTAGGATCCTGCATCTCGGTTTGCCTCTCTCTCTCTCTTTTCCCCTTGTGCTCATTTGTTTTGTTTATTAATTTCTACATATGAGTGAAATAATATAGTATTTGTCTTTCTATGAGTGACTTTGCTTAGCATAACACTCTTTAGCTCCATCCATGTCATTGCAAATGGCAATATTTTCTTTTTGATAGCTGTATAATATTCTGCTGTTTGTATTAACTACATCTTTATCCACTCATTATTTGGTGGACATGTGGGCCTTTTCCATAATTAGACTATTGTAAATAATGCAATAAACACAGGGGTGTATATCTCTTTGAATTAATATTTTTGTATTCTTTGAGTAAATACCCAGCAGTGCAACTGCTGGATTGTAGGCTGGTTCTATTTAAAAATTTTTGTGGAACCTCCTCACTGTTTGCCAGCATGGCTGCACCAGTTGCATGCCTACCAACGGTCTGTAAGAGGGCTCCCCTTTCTCCACCGCCTCACCAACACCTGCTGTTTCCTGCGTTGTTGATGTTAGCCATTCGGACAGGTGTGAGGTGATAGCTCATTGGGGTTTTGATTAGCGTCTCCCTGATGATGAGTGAAGTTGAGCATCTTTTCATGTGTCTGTTGGTCATCTGAATCAGGATTTAAAAAAAAATTTTTTTTTTTTGCCTTGCAATGTATTTGCTGAAGAGAGCAGCTTATTGGTCTTGAGAGCGGTTTCCATAATCTGATTTCTTCAAATGACGTCTGTGATGTCATGTAACGTATTCCTTTATCTTCTGTGCTTCCTGTAAACTGATTATTAGATATAATAGATAAGAGCTGGGTTGGACTCGTGGCTTATTCTCTGTGTGCTTTTGTTTTTGTATTTGTTTTGCCAGAATAATTCCTATGTGGTTCTGTGTATTTTCATCACAAGATACATACTGTCTGGTTATTTATATATGAGCAACCACTATTGAATTGTCTAAATCCATTAATTCATCAGAGACTGCAAAATAGGGATATTCTATTATTTTCTTTTTTTTACTCACTGGACAACCTCTGTAAAGAGAAACTCCCCTTCATCAACTATTTACTTTCCTAGAGTAGTTCACATGGGAATGGTGAGAAAAATTAATCCTTTCCTGTTTTTTTAATATTTTTATTTATTTTTGAGAGAGAGAAAGAGAGAAAAGGAGAGAGAGAGAGAGAGAGAGAGAGAGAGAATGAATGAATACATCAGGGGAGGGGCAGAGAGACAGGGAGACAGAGAATCTGAAGCAGGCTCCAGGCTCTGAGCTGTCAGCACAGAGCCCGATGTGGGGCTCGAACTCATGAACCATGAGATTGTGACCTGAGGCAAAGTTGGATGCTTAACGAACTGAGCCACCCAGATGCCCCAATTCTTTCCTGTTTTTTAAAATCATTTTTTAAAAATAGTAAGTTGGCTCCATTCTCCAAAGGTAACCAAGAAGTTTCTTTCCAAGTGTTTTTACAAATGAATGGATTGGAACATACCAGATATGTTTGAATATGTTTGAATCCCTTACGGTTATTATCTTTATTGATAATCCACTGTTCCGTCCTTGGACAGAGGAACCGTGTGTCCTTCTGACCTGGCTCTTTATAGCTTGCTTTCCTTCTGCCGTGACAATGTGTTCCAGAATCATTGTGCACATTTATTTCTCCAGACTCAGAATCAGCCATTTATCTGAGGAGCCCTGCATCTTTTATTCAGAAACAGTATTTTGAGACCTGAGTCAAGGCTCAGGGAGTGCTGATTGCTTCTGCAGCTCCTTGAGACTCTGCCATGTGATCATGCCCTGATTTCCTCTCCATGCCCATCATGGTGAACACTTGAGTTCTTTCCAGTCTTTTGCTATTACAAATAGTGCTGCAACAGATGCCCTGTGCAAATGTCTTTTGGTATCTCTTGGGACTGATTGCTGGAAGTGGGATTATTAGAATAGAAGGTAAATGCATACGTCGTTTCGCTGAATGAGACCCAGCGCCCCTTCAGAGGGTTTCCGCCATGTTACAGCTCCACAGCAGTGACTGATGGAGCCCATTTCCCGACAGCCTTGCCAAGTGTAGTCCATTGTCAGACCTCTGGACTGCTGCCAATCGGTAAGTGACAGCGTAGTTTTAATTTACATTTCTCTCATGAATTTGATAGTTAAGTGTCACCTGGATTTCTTTTTCCCCCAGTTTTATTGAGATATAGTTGACATAACATTGTATATACAAGTTTAAGGTGTATGACGTAATGATTTGATATATACATATATTAAAAAATGACCACAATAAGTTTAGTTAATATCCATCACCTCACACAGTTACAGTTCTTTTTCTTGTGTCGAGAACTTTCAAGATCTACTCTCTTAGCAACTTTCAAATATTTCAATTATGGTCAGCGTACTGTGCATGACTTGACATTCCCAGGACTTAATTTTATATGCATTTCTTTATCTATGAACTGCCTGATTATGCTCTAGCCTGTTTTTTTTTTTTTAATTGTTGGTCTTTTGTTTTTCTCTTTTCAGAACCTCTTTTATATTAATGATATGAGCTCTCTGAGTTATAATTTACATAATTTTCCCAATGTATTTGTCTTTCTACATTGTTTAGGGTGTTTTTTTAAAGCAATGCAAACGTTTTTATTTTTAGATAATCAAAGTTATCAGTCTTTTCCCTGGTTTTGTGTGATTTGTCAGAGAAGCAGTTCTCTTAAGAAAATATATTTTTATATGTAAATACCCCAGAATGGTGTATTTTAATTTTAAAAAGGGAGTTTTCTCGTTTTATTGTCACTGTGAAAATCTAAAGCATTCAGGGCCTAACATGGCATTCATAGCTCCCTAAGTCAGCAATGTCTGTACAGAGTTTGGTCAGGGAAGGACTAGTGACACATTGTAGGGCCCATTGCTCAATGGTGATTGTGGCCATATGAATGTGTTTGTCTCCTTTTATAAAACTTCTAATTTAAGTGAAGAACTTCACATTGTAGGCCCATCCCCAAAGCTGAGAATTCCCTGCTCATACTTCCATTCACCCATCCATTCATTTGTGGTTGAAAACCTTGCTTCATTGAATACCTCCTGTGTCCCGGGCCTAGGAAGAGCAGTTCACAATTTACTATTTTTATTTGTCTGTTAATCTGCTCTCGTTATAAGAGGCATCGGCTACAACAAAAAGGGACATCAGGGAGCCCCTGGAGTGGCTTCTGTCCTGGAGGCCGAGGGCTACCCCCACGGCCGCTCTGCAGAGCCCATCCCACTTTAGTGGTCATGGGGTTATGGCTGGGGCTTGAGAGGGGATCTCTGAGGAACCTCCAGTGTGCACCTAAAGTGTTCATCTGAAGACACTTAACACTTCGGTACCAGTGTCAGTACCCACCGAATCCCGGTCCGCGCTGATAGTGGTGCTAGTACGTGTTCACGCGGTCAGTACACTGAAGGTGAGATTCCCCTTGACTCCAGCCCTGATTCCTGTGTCCCTCTCCTGACTGAACAGCTTGTGTCCTGCTGGTTTTAATATCCACTGCCTGGGAAAAGGAGATTTCACAGCGCCCCCATTTTACATTCTTCCTAACATAGGCTGGGTGCTCTGTGGATACTTGGCACGAGGGTGACATTTTACGGGAGGTCCCCACTGACAGAGATGAAACGAAGCACAGGGAAGGGCGCCCATGGTCCTCTCAGCCACGGGGAGGCTGCCAGCTCACGCAGTCTCCTGTGGGTGTTTGGTGTGTGGCCCACCAGCAGGGTGCAGATCAACTCGGCCGGCACATTGCACGCATATTCCTGACTTGCTCTAAAGCATTGCTTGAAGGTGCAGTTGCATGGCAATGGCCAGATGCTCCTCGGTTTGGCTGCTGCCACTAACCAGACTTCATGCTGACCAGCGCTTGGTTCTTAAGACGTGGCCTGCAAGCAGCCAGTGTAGGGACGGAAGCAGAGTCTCAGTGGGTGCTTAGCAAAACCCAAGCATAGGGCTGACTTGGTCTCCACTCAGAGAGTGGGTCTGGCAGGGTACCCTCTCCTAGCCCTGCTCGCTCCTCCTGGTCTTTCAGAGTCTCTCTGTGGGCCAGGCTGATACCCCCTGTGGGCTGAGATGCAATGTCCTGACCCCTGGGAAGGGTCCACTGGCAGACAGAGAGGGTGGACATGCCATTGGGATCGCTGGCCATGGTACTGACTCTTCCCCATCCCTCTGGTCTCAAATACTCTGTTCTGGCGACGCATCTGGAGTGCAATCATGAGTCCACCATTTCAGCCATTATTTTAAATAACAGCAGTAATAGTAGTGACTGACTAGTGCAAAGTGCTGTGCTAGGTACTTTAGGAACATGCCTCATGTCAGCCGACAGCACCCCTGCCTTGATGAGAATAGCACGGCAGGGGGCCTGGGATGAGCCCAGCGTGAGACAGGCTCAGGCTTTGGAGGCTCTTCCCTTCTGCTTTGACTCCCTCTGCTCTCTGGGCCAGCTCTGGGTCCTACTTCCCTCTAATGCATCCTCCTCATCTCCGACTTCCTCTTCTCCCTTGTGGAGCTGGCTCTTCTGGCACTGGATTCCAAGGGAATTGGCCTGACTCTCTTAGCAACTCCCCTACCAGGAAGGGAAAATCAGTGGTGGGTCCTCAGGTTCTGATTCTGGGGCCCCTCTCCCCATTGTCACTTTCCATCAACCTCTGCAGGGGCCCCCCACCATTGCCTGCCAACCCCACACTGTGCGAAGAAGCAGAGCCAACCGCCACACCAGTGTTGAATATACTTTTTAAGTTTATTTTTATTTTTGAGAGAGATAGAGACAGTGTGAGCAGGGGAAGGGCCGAGAGAGAGAGGGAGAAAGAGAGAGAATCCCAAGCAGGCTCCATGCCGTCAGCACAGAGCCTGATGTGGGGCTTGAACCCACAATACCATGAGATCATGACCTGAGCCAAAACCAAGAGTCAGACGCTTAACCAACTGAGCCATTCATGCACCCCCAACCCCCACCACACCAGTTTTTAAATCAGATGTTCTTCCTAACATTTCTTCCTGGGCAGAAGAAAGACCACCCAGCCATGCCCATGTAAGCACAGGGATGTCAGGGAGCTATTCGACTGGAGAAGAAAAGAGTATTCCAGACCAGGAAAGCAAAATGAAGGAGCAGCTCCTGGATACATGGAGGGTCAACAGGACCCCTTTGGGGCTTAGGAATGGATATGGGCACCAGCGTAAGAGACTGTCCGGACATCTCCAGACCCTTTGATGGAAGATGACTCATCTATTTCCTCTAGTGCATCCTGGTCTCAGAATGTTCCAGTTCTGGCACTTTTTAACCCATTTTCCTGTTTCTGTTGATATTAGCCCACCCCATGCCCAGTCTACGGAGAAGCAATTAGAAAGACAGATAACTGCCTTCTGTGGGGTTGGAAAGAACACACGTAATGGGAGCCACTCTTGGCCCCCAAACTTTCCATGTCCCTCCTTCCAGCTTTCCAGTGAGCGCCGCCTCAGACACTTCTTTCTGAGTGAGGGGTACAGCAGCGGCTCCACATCCCTGCCTCGGAAAACCACACACAAGGAAGACCCACCACACCCTGGAAGCAATGAACACCTTGGGAAGGTGTGACCAGAAGACACGTGTGGTCAGAATCCTTCCACCGCCTGCGTCTTCCTTTGCCCCCGCCGCCCTCCAGACTAACCCCCATCAGGAGTTGCCAAGACGGTCTTTGTCAGAGAAGTTACAAACCAGCTCACCCTCCTCCAGTCCCTCCAGAGTGATCCTGAGCACCACAGTACAAGTTCATGTCTTGCCTTATTTCCATCGAATTTCCACAGGACTGTTTCTTGATTGAAACTTGACTTTATTCCACCCGATCTCCCTTTCTTTGGGCTCCCAAGCATGACCCAGGCAGGGGCCAGAAGAAAATAAGGGAATGTTTTTTTAAAATCCAGATTTATCAAGGACTCCAGCCAATGTGGTGTTGGGTTCCTACCTGCTCTTCCAACCTCGTCTCTCAGTGTGCTTCCTGCTCATTCCCTTCCGGTCACACTGTCCCTCTGTCTTGTGTCCCCTCTACCTAGAACTTTCTTCAGTCAGCTCTTTAAAGCCTGGCTTATTCTTCCTGTGGTTTCCAGCTCAGTGTTCACTTTCTCAAGGAGACCACCCCTGACACCCACAGACCTAGCACATCTCCCCTCCTCCTCCTTTTACGTGCTCATTGTCACTGATAGGGAAGCTGCAGGAGGGCAGAGGCTTTATCTTGTCCAAGATGGACACAGCCAGGTGTTAGTAAAAACAGGCTTCTTTTTTTTTTTAATGTTTATTTATTTTTGAGAGAAAGAGCGCGAGTGAGGGAGGGGCAGAGAGAGACACACACACAGGATCTGAAGCAGGCTCCAGGCTCTGAGCTGTCAGGACAGAGCTTAACATGGGGCTGGAACCTAGAAATAGTGAGATCATGATCTGAGCCAAAGTTGGACGCTTAACCAACTGAGCCACCCAGGTGCCCCAAATCAGGTTTCATTCAGTGACTGCTAACAGTAGCAGAAACTCAGATTTGTGCAGAGGTGACCGACTGACCGAGTGATTTAAAAGGAGAAGGAGGGGTTAGGGAAAAGGGCATGGTAGAGTCAGGAAGGGGAAAATTTCTGAAAGAAGGAAGTAGGGGCACCAGTTTGTACAGAACTGATTCAGGTTTTGCTAACTGCTACTTACCAAGTTAGGCTCCTACCCTCCCACAGAGGTTAGACAATGGGTGTTGGCTAGAACAGAGTCCATTCTTCTGGCAGCCTTGAGTCTTTTCATATGGGGCACTGGGTCATCACAGAGAGGTAGGCTTTAGGTGTGAGAAACTGTTAGTGTTTGCTCAGGTGTTTTTGGCCAAGATTGAGGCCTCAGGGCTCAGTGGCACCTAGCTAGAGTTTAGGTAAGAAGGGAATCTTCGTCAGTCCTTAACCACCAGTACAGTGCTTGGCACCTAGGAAGTGCTCAATTAGTATTATTGAGTCAGTGAACAAATGAGTGAAGATGTAACAAGAGGGGATATGGATAGAGGGGTGGGTGCAGAAGAGAGGGAGAAGCTCTTTCGCCCATGAAGGACCCCAGGGTGGGGGGTGACCGCTTAGCAGACCTTTAGGTTATAAAATCAGGCCACGTGCCTGCCGTGGCTCACGCACAGAGTCCTGCAGTCCCTATACAATGAGTGTCTGCAGAGATGCTTTAGAATCTTCACTGACCTTGACTCAATATCATTGACTTGAGGGGAAAGAAATTTCAAAAGAATCAGCCTCAGGTGTTAATGTGAGCATGTTTGCAGCAATAACACATCTGGTGTGTTGAAAGACCAGCCAGCAAAACAGAGGCAGCTGAACGGCACCCACATTTCTTATTCTTAACAAGATCAAATAGATTTACTCCTCTGATAAGCTATACAAACTACGGTTGCAATTAACATTGAGCTGTTGGAAATCCCTGCCAGGTCTTTCCTTCACCTGTGATATACTGTAAATATAAATACAGGAAGATGTGTTGGCATATGGAAACCCACTTGAACTCCAGGGACATTGGCAAGATGTTTAGTGGGTGATTAGCCTGGTGAATGTCAACGCTAGCCGCTGAGTGACTTCAGAGGAGAAAGAAAGGAAGCATCTAGGAGGGCCATCAGTGGGTATTCAGATACATCGGTGAGCACCTTCTGCTGCTAAGTAGGAAAGTAGTTCCTGCGAAGACATTTTGCTCATTTTCATGTTGATTGCGTGGATTGTGTGTTTCTTTTCAAAGGTGCAACTGTTCCTGGGAAACTGTTGGATGAGAGAATAAGACATTAGTGACAGTCACATGGGGGCGGGGAGAGTATCTCAGCTGCTGTGGAGTGGATCTTAATAGGAATGGGGCAGGAACTCAGCAACCCATTGAGCAAATATTTTGAAAAAGCAAATGCCAGACACTCCCAACTGTTAGGCTTTTCAGAAAAAGAAAAAAAAAATCCTAAGAGGGAACAAACTAAGTATTCAGCGATTTGTTCGAGAAACACATACTAATTGCCTAAAGTTTGCCAGGTAGCAAAGATGGAAAGCTAAAACAGGCTTGCTTCATTTTTTGTGCCTTGCTTTATTGCACTTTGCGGATGCTGCATTTTTAAAAAATAAATTGAAGTTTTGTGGCAAACCTGCATCGAGCAAGTCTATAGAAACCGTTTTTCGAACAGCATTTGCTCACTCCATGCCACTGTCATGTTTTGGTAATTATCATGATATTTGATACTTTTTCATTATTATATTTGTTACAGTGGTTTATCATCAATAATATCCAATATTATTGTATTTGATATGGTGGTCAGTGATCAGAACTCACTGAAAGCTCAGGTGACGGTTAGCATTTTTTTAAGCAAATTTTTTAGACAATACTTACTAGACCACACTTAATAGAGTGCAATATAGCGTGGACATAACTTTTATATGCACTGGGAAACCAAAAAATTCATTCAACTGCCTTTATTGTGATGGTCTCTTTATTGCGGTAGTCTGGAACCAAACCTGGAATACCTCCAAGGTGTACTTATAATTACAGCAACTCCCACTGTACAGTATTGGGCTGGGGGAAGTAGGTCTGTGATCAAATAAGCATAAGAGGCAGTGGGGTAGATCGGTTTCAGCAGGTTTTTGTTTTGTGTTTTGTTTTTTTTTTTAATTCTTATTGTAGGTCTTCCCAGAGGCTTTCATAAGCTAATGTACCTTGTGGATCTTCAAGGGGGGGATATATGTTGTGCCACATTTCCCATTTCCTGTAGTCCACACCCGAGTAGCTAGTGTTCCCTGGAACACCCTTTGGGAACTACACATGCCATCCTAAGTTCTACATACACTCAGTGTTGATGGAAGCATGAAAGACAGCAGTTCTGCGTTGGGGAATCAGGAAAGTCTACTCAGAGAAGGGGGTGTCTGATCCGGGTCTTCGAGCAAGGACCAGAGGGAGGGAGAAGTGGAAGGAGAGCATCTACATTGTAAAATTGATTGTAGAAGACCGGGATGTGAGAGGTTGGGTGGACGAGAGAGGTTGGGACACACTGGGTTTATCCTGTTGATTCTCTGCAGCAGAATCACCAGGGATGCTCTTTAGGACTGTAGGTACCCAGGGGTGCCTCAACCCCCAAGATTATTTAGTTGTTCTGAGGTGGGGCTTCAGCATCTATATTTTCAAATAATCCAGTGAGCAGCCAGGGTTGAGAACTCCCATTGTAGATGGTGGGGAACAACCAAGGGGTTTAAATATAGGTCCTTCCTCCATCCTTCCTTTTTTCCCCCCCCTGGGTACCCATTCTGGCCCAGCCTTTTATCTGCATTGCAGTGGAGAAATATTTTTTTTCTTTTATTGAGAAATAATTGACAACACATCACTGTATAATTTAAGGCATACAGCGTGATGACTTAATTTATATATATTGTGAAATGTTACCACAGTAGGTTTAGCCAATATATCTACCTTCTCATGAAGATATAATTTAAAAAAAGAAAAAGAAAAGAATAAAGGGCAAAAACCTCCTTTTGATGAGAACTCTTAGGATTTTTTCTTTAACAACTTTACTATATATCACACAGCAGTGTTAGCTAGTTTTCATGCTGCCCATTACATCCCTAGTACTTATTGATCCTATAACTGGGATTTTATGCCTCTTTGACCACCTATCTCCACTCCCACTCATCACCATCCGTGCATTGCCTCTAGTAACCACAAACCTGATCTCTTTTTCTATAAATATTTCTATAAATTTTCTATACATTTTTTTTAGATTTTACATGTAAGTGAGATAATAACAGTATTTTTATCTTTCTCTGTCTTATTTATTTCACCTAGCACAATGCCTTTAGGATCCATTCATGTTGCCACAAATGGTAGAACTTCTTTGCTTTTTTATGGCTAAGTAATATTCCAGCATGTATACATACATGAGTGTTTACAATGTGTGTGTGAGTGTGTGTGAGAATATTCCATACATTAATGGACTGACTTAGCAACATACTGTTGGATCTTGTTTTTTTGTTTTTTATTTTTATTTGTTTGTTTTATCCATTCAGGCATTCTGTATCTTTCGATTGGATAATTTAATCCATTTACATTTAAAGGAACTTTTGATAGGTAATGACTTCCAATTGCCATTTTGTTAATGTTTTCTAGATGTTTTGTCATTCTAATTTTCCTTATATCTTCATCCTGCTGTTTGTGTGTGTGTGTGTGTGTGTGTGTGTGTTGATGTTTGATCTCAGTACGCTTTAACTTTTTTATCATGTTCTTTGGTGCAATCACTACAGAATTTTCCCTTATGCTTACCATGAGGGTTACATAAAATACTTTAAACTTACACCACACTATTTTAACCTGATAACTTCTGTTCAGTAGAATTTTAAACTTTACACTTTTACTTCTCCCCCTCACATTTTAGGTTATTGCTGTTACAATATACATGGTTTTTTTTTATATTGTGTAACTTACAACAGATTGTTGTAGAATGGCTATTTTTACTCCCATTTTTTAAAACTTTTTAACTAGAGTTATAAATGAATTATGTACCACTGATATCATATTGCTGAATGTAACTATGACTAGGTGTTTACCATTACTAGTGAGATTTACCTGCCTTTTATGTTGTTACCTAAATTAGCATTCTTTTACTTCCACACAAAGAAATTCTTTAAGTATTTTTTGTAAGGCCAGTCTGGTAGTAATGAACTCCTCCATCTTTTATTTGTGAAAGTCATTATCTCTCCTTTGTTTCTGAAGGACAGCTATGCCAGGTATAGGATTCTTGGTTGACACTTACTTTCTTTCAATATATTGAGTATGTCATCCTATTGTCTCCTAGCCTGAAGAGTTTCTGTTGAGAAATCACTGCAGGCTTTTGGGGACTCCCTTGAATATAACCTCTCTCTCTTGCTACCCTTAAAACTCTTTGTTTTTGACTTTTGACAATTTAATTATAATGTATCTATGTGTAACCCTATTCAGGTTCAGCCTGTTTGGGATCCTTTGAACCTCATGGAGCTGGATGTTTATTTCTTTACCCAGGTTTGGGAAGTTTTTAGCCATTATTGCTTTAAATACACTTTCTGACCTGTTCTTTTTCTCTTTTCCTCTTGGAATTCCTATAATGTGAATATTGTTTCTTTTCAGTGTATTCCATAATTCCTGTAGGCTTGCTTCACTCTTTCATTCTTTCCTCTTTTTGTTCTTCTGAGTGGGTAATTTCCAGTGTCCCATCCTCTGGCTCACTGACTGTTTCTTCTGCATGGTCTAGTCTTTTTGAAACTCTGTGGAATTCTTCAGTTCAGTTACTATATTTTTCAGCTCTCAGATATCTGTTTGTTAGTTTGCTTCTTTGTTGATTGTTGCTCTTTCCTTTTTAAACTTCTCATTTTGTTCATGCCTTGTCTTCCTAATTTCATTTCATTTCATTGTGTGTGTGCTTTCTTGCATTTCGCCAAGCTTCCTTAAGGATTATTCTGAAGTCTTTGTCTGACAGTACATCGTTGTCCATTCTTTTAGGGTCAGTTATTGGAGCTTTATTAGTTTCCTTTCATGGCACCATATTATAAAATCATATCAGATTTTTCATGATCTTTGATTCCTCCCATTGGGAAATGTGCATTTGAGTAATGGAACTCCTCTCCCAGACTTTACAGGTTTGCTTTGGCGCAGACAGATCTTCACTAGTCGGCCCAATTTAGGTTTCTGAGTGTCTCTGCTAGCAATGTCCTTGGGCAGGTAGGGCGTGCTGTATGTTCGGTGTTTAAGTGAGGCAACTCTTGTGTTTGAGCTGTGAGGACAAGGATAGGGAGGTGGGGCATGCCGCTGACTGAGAACAGTTGGCTAGGCCTGCTGGTTTCTTTCTCTGCCCAACTGAGGCCATAACACGAGCTCCGTGGCTGCCTAGATTCTCTGGTCAGCCTTTGTTAGTGGTTAGAACTAGGTCCTATAGTCAGTAGATGTTAAGAATTAGCCTTCCGGTCCTGGGAGAGAAACAAGCCAGGACCCACGGCCTGTCCATCTCATTCTTAGAGAACCTGCATCAGGCCAGAGTGTGCCCTGACCTCCCTGCTCAGATGAGGCCTCAGGTTTTGTTCCACAGATGGGGGAAGCCGAAGGCTGGGCTCTCTGTTCAAGGGCCACTGTATGTAGGGCTGTTGAATGGGCTTCCCAGCTTCCCATGTGCTCTGGTTAGGTTCCCGGGTCAGATGCCCTGAAGGCTGCGTTCAGCAATGAGCAGGGCTGTGAGTTAGAGTCCCTGCCCACACACCACAAGAGAAGCAGCTCTAAAGCTGGTAAAGCTCTTTCTCGCCTTAACTCAAGCTGACCCAGACCCCGAGTTCTCTGGCCAAACAAGGCCACTGGCTTTGTTCCGCAGACTATCACCTGGCCCCACCTGCCTCTCAGCTTGAGTGCCCGTGGGCCCTATAGCTTCTAGGAATTGTCTCCAGCCCTTCTGGTCCTGGTCGGATGGGGCCTGAAAACATTCTTCACAGCGAATGGGGTTCTGTCTTGGCTCCCTTCTCTGGGTGGGAAGAGGAGGGGCCACTCCAAGCTACTCTTAAATTTCCCAAACAGCCTTTCCAGTTGGGAGGGGCCGGGCGCTGCCCTCCCCTTTGTCGATGAATAATCCCCCTTCCGGTTCACAGCCCAGGAACGTTCCACGCTAAGCACAAGCTTTGCACTGGGGGCAATCAGTCCTGCCTGCCTGCCTTTTGGCTGGAGTGCACGGAGCCACACAGCCTCCAGGACTCGTCACCAGCCCTTTGGGTCCAGTGGGGCCTGGAAGGCACTTTCCGCAGCAGGTGGGGCTGTGACTCAGCAACTTGGCCTGGGCGTGGGCAGGCCGGTCTCTCCACTGGCACAACTCATTTTGCGGGTCTGGACCAGGCAGACTTGTGCGGTGCCAAATTCCGTGGTCATAGCACATCTCCCACTCGATTCTGCAGAGGAACAAAGCCACTGCTTGGGATTACCACTCAGGTGCTGCAGGAATGAACTTCATCTGCCAGGATTCGCATGCTGGTGGTGACATGCCCCTCCCCCCTCTCCGGTCCCAGTCTGATTCCCAGTGCAGATTCACCTGCAGTCCCCATGGCTCCAGGAGATCAGAGTGGTGGCTTCTGCAAAGTGACCCACAGTGCTGGCAGGGGCCGGTTTTTTCCCCACTGGGTTCCAGTGGGCCCAGGAGAGACCTCCCTGCATGGGGTTCCTGGGGGAGGGGCATCATGGTCAGTGCTCGGCCACTTCTCTTGACCTTGTAACGCAGTCTGTTTTAGCCTCTGCAGTAGTGGGAGGGGGGTTCTTCAGTCTCACTTGCATGTCTAAGAGTCTCTCAGTGGTGTCTTATTCTTGAATAATTGTTGGTTCTTCTTGGGAGGGGGAGTGAAGTCAGGAACAATCCATGTCACCGTCTTGGTGACATCAGAAATCTGTTCCTCCTTCCTTAATGCCTCCCCTCTGTTCCCACACCAATGTTTCAACAGCCCCCTCTGTGCCCTGCATCCTGCAGGCCCTAGAGATCAGGCTGTAGACCAGGCTCCTGTCTCCTGGAGCTTACTCAGAGGAGAAAGACCCAACACTTAGCAAATATGGGCACAGCTACCGATCAAGGGAAAGAGCAAATGCCGCAGGAAGGGCCAAAGCTGACCACTCATCAGTGACCACCAGGACACCGACTTACCCAGGAGGTGACAGCCAGGGGAGGCATCTTTTAAAAAGTGACACTGAGGATCAAAGAAGGAGTAGGAGTAGAAAGGAGACATAGGTCAGGAAGAAAGCATATTTCGGTCAGCAGAGATGAAGGTGCCACAGGAAGACGAACACGTCTGCAGGAAGGAGGCGGGTGGGTGATGGGCAGGGACTGGATCACCTGGGTCCGGAGGGCTTACACTCTAGAAAGATTCCTTTCGAGGAACCTGGGTGGCTCAGTCAGTTAAGCATCCAACTCTTAATTTTGACTCCGGTCATGATCTCACGGTTTGTGGATTCAAGTCCTGCATTGGGCTCTGTGCAGACAGTGCAGAGCCTGCTTGGGATTCTCTCTGCCCCTCCCTCACCCAGTCTCTCTGTCTCTCTCTCAAAATAAATAAACTTTAAAAAAACGAAAGGAAGGAAGGAAGGAAGAAAGAAAGAAAGAAAAAAGGAAAGAAAGAAGGGAGGGAGGGAGGGAGGGAGGAAGACAGACTCCTCTGGTTGCTGTGAGTACAGAAGAGAGAAAGAAGGACTCGATGCCCAAGTGGCCAGTTAAGAAACTTTAGCAATGGTGCTGGCTCATGCACGTTGGAAAATGAATTGGAGATCAATTAGAATAGACACAGAGGAGAGACAAGAGTGTTTAAGAGACAGAACCAGCAGAATTTAATGAAAAGCCCCATTAGAAGGAAGAATGTTTAAGACACACTAGACTAGATTACTGCACACGGCCGGGCCCAGTGTGATTAACACCTGATGAATAACAGATAGGTCACGCATCAGAGTCTGAGGGCCACCGTAGCCTGTTAGGATTAAAGAAGTCCATATTAGTCACATCACCCATCCCTTTACTGATTCGTGCTTGGACTGGGGTGCTACAGTTCCTGAGCTGGGTGGCCTAGAATTTTATTATCATTAACATGTCATTAAACGCACCTGGCAGTGTGCCGATGCTCATGGCATGACATGGCGGCTCATACCATCTTCTTCCAGTTACATCTCCTCCCAATTTCAGGTTCAGTGACAGCACATTGATAACTCAAAATCATCAGTATTTACACCAAAGCAATTGAAAAATGCCACAAATCAGGGGTCTTCTTTTCAGAGCTAGTTTAGCACTTCTCAGGACATATAGTACATCATCTAGATTGTTCTGTGTGTGGCCTTCAAGGATTTTGGGAAAGAAGTACACGTAAGACTCTAAGACATTTTCTTGAATGCTTGGTTGTTCAAACCTCATCGTGTGTGGTTCTGATAAATGAGTTCCCTTGGGAAGCCTCCTGCTGGGGGACAGAGGAGACGTTCGTAGAAGGTATGAGTTCTACTGAGCTTGACTCCAGTTCTAGGTGTCTTTGTGAAGGGGTAGATGTTCTCATTCCAAGAAAAAATAATAACAACAAAGCAATTATGCTTTAGAAAATCATGCCCTATAGGAAAAGGGAGAGTGGGTCCCTATTTTTTTTCAATATCTTCCTCATCTTGGCATGTAGGGAAAATATACAGAGAGAATATAAAGTCTAGGATGCGGGTTGGATAGGAGAACACTTGGAAATCTCGAGCTGCCCTTGACTTAACTCTTGAATGTCAGCTGTGCGGAAATACCCTTGGTACCCAGGGACGTAGACACCTTGTACTTTGCTGGGGGATGGAGCGGACAGCACCAGCTGCCAGGCCAGCGGCCAGCAGCCTCACCCAGCCAACAAGTGAGCTGAGCATCCAGCCCCCACACCAGGTCACTGCAGTACTTCCCCCGTGGAATCCTCCCCACCGCCAGGCAAGGAGAGCCATGCCCACTCAGAGGCAGGAGCTGAAATACTTAGTGTCATCATCATCTATAGTAATTTAATGGGCTCTGAGAACAAATACTACAAGAATGTCAAAGGCCAAAGCCATCCATGGTATCAAGCATGTGGATTGAACATTTGGCCTGAAATATGGTATGGAGTCATCTGTAAAACCTGGCCAATTTCCCTTTATAACACTTTTAACACATATTTGCCTAAGAAAAATCAGTCCAAAAAAAAAAAAGAACAAGAGAAATATTTTTAAAGGTCACCTTTGGTGCCACCAAATACAATAGCTACAAATATTTTTGTGAAAACCTTCACTATTGAATAATAGATACCAATAGATATATATGGCTGTAGTTCAGAATAAACTTTTTATCTTAGGTTTTAAGGAGCATAGAGTTTTAAAAATAACAGCTTTATTGAGATAGAACTAACAGACCACACAGTCCACCTATGGAAAGAGTTCAACGCTATGGTTTTTAGTATCCTCACAGGGCAGCGTAAGGATTGCCATGATTGATTTTAGAACATGTTTACCACCCCGAAAAGAAACTCCATCCATATGAGCATTTACCCTCAATTCTCCCTTCCCCTCTTCCCCTGCCAACCACCAGTCTACTTTCTGTATCTATGGATTTGCTCTTTATGGACATTTCATGTAAATGGGATCCTACAAGATTGTACCCTTTTGTGTCTGGCTTCTTTCACTTAGCATACTGTTTTCAGGGTCATCAACACCATGAGCTATAGCAGTGCTTCATGTTTTTATGGATGAATAAAAAACCATGTTGTCTGTATTCATTTATCTAGTCAGTGGACATTTGGGATATTTCCATGAATAATGCCGCTATGAACATTCATGTACAGGTGGTTCTAGCGACTTGGGTTTTTATTTCTCTTGGGTAGAATTGTGGGGTCGCATGGCGAGTCTATATTTAACCTTTGGAGGAACTGGGAGCCCGTTGTCCAGAGTGACGTACATGTCACAGTGCCACAGAAGTGTACCAGTTTTTCTTCTCGATTTCTCCACGTCCTCCCCTATGCTTGTTACAGTCTGACATTTTGGTGCTAGCCATCCTAGCCGGCGTGAAGTGGCATCTTATTGTGCTTTTGATTTGTCTGATATCTTTTGATGTTGTGTATCTTCTCACGTGCTTATCATAAATCTCATGATTTGTGTATCTTCTTTGGAGGACTATCTATTCAGGCCCTTTGCTCATTTTTCTAAAGACTATTATTTTAGAGCAGTTTGGGTTTAAAACAAAATCGGGAGGAAGGTACAGAGATTTCCTGTACACGCCCTGGCCCCAAGCATACATAGCCTGACCATCATCAGCATCACTCACCAGAATGGTATCTTTTGTACCAAGGATGAACCCACATTGACACAGCATAGTTACCCAAAGTCCATAGTTTATCTTAAGGTTCATGCTTGGTGCTGTACATTCTGTGGTTTGAACAAATGTTTAATGACATTCGTCTATTACTACATCTACTATACAGAGTATGTTTGCTGCCCTAAAGATGCTCTGTGCTCTGTTTACTCACTTTTCCACCCTTGGTAACCACTGATCCTTTTACAGTCTCCATAGTTTTGCCCTTTCCAGAATGTCATATATTTATATGTCATATAGCCTTTTCAAATCAGCTTCCTTCACTTAGTGATACACATTTAGGGTTCCTCAGTGCTTTTCATGGCTTGATAGCTTTTTTTTTTTTGGCACTAAAGGATATTCCATAATATGGCCTTACTACAAGTTATTTATCTGTTCACCTCCTGAAGGACATTTTGATGGTTCTCAGTTTGGGCAGTTATGAACAAAGCTGCTATAAACGTCCACGTGCAGGTTTTTGTATGGACATAACTTTTCAGTTTCTTTGGGCAAATACCAAGGAGCATGGCTGCTGGGTCAGATGGCCAGAGTATATTTAATTTTGTGAGGAAACTGCCTAACTCTCTTCCAGTGTGGTTGTGCCGTTTTGCATTCCCACGAGCTGTGAGTGACCGTTCCCATGGCTCCATGTCTTCACCAACATCTGATGATGTCAGTGTTCGGATTTGGCCATTCTGACGGGTATGCTGTAGTATTTCATTGCTGTTTTAATTTGCATTTCCCTGATGATATAGATGAGGAACATCTTTTCACATGTGTATTTGCCATCTATCTATCATCTCCAGTGAGGTATTCATATGGTCTTTAGCCCATTTTAAAATCACCTTTGCCTGGTTTTTAATTAGGGTTTTGTCTTTTTTGTTGTTGTTGTTGAGTTGTTAGAGTTCTTTCTATATTTTAGGTAGAAGTCCCTAATCATTTATATAATCTACAGCTATTTTCTCCCATTCTGTTTCTTGTGTTTTCACTTTCACCACTTTGTGGTGAGAAACAGAGAAGTTTGCTATTTTGCCTGTGCCTTACAGCCTTTGACAGAACTGTCTCAGAGCCTTTTCCAGATGCCCTAATTCACCTTCCATCTGCTGCAAGACTCCCCTGGAGTTAGGAAGCACTCACATGTCTTTCATTTCTTAAGACTGAGGGGTTTTATGTTTATTTGTTTTCCTCGAGGACACCTTCCTTTCCTGAAAAACAAGGAATTGCTTTGAAAGCACTCTGATTGCCCTGAATCTTGTCCAAAGTTTAAAATTGAAGTCTAAAAAGGAGTGGCCTCTTTACTTAACCTCCTGATGAGTCTCAGAAATGTAGGCAGGTCCCATCGATCTAAAATACTCTCGGCTTCATAGCAGCAGCGGCTGCGAGATGGACCTCGTCATTTAGTCCTTGTGCATTTCTGGAGGTATATTTCAGTTGCTTCTCTTTAGTGTTCCCAGCATGGCCATAGTTTTTTGTTTCTTATCATCCTCTTAGTTTTATTCTTTCCTGGACCACTCCACCCTGTGGAGTCTGTACTCTTAAACAGTGTCCAGGCCCTCCTTTTCATGGGCACAGAGTGTCACCTAGAAGTCGCATCCAGGGTCTACTAGCAAGCAGGGAGCATTGTCACTCAAATGCAGAAGAGACCTCATGGCTGTGAATTGGCTGGGCCCATGGACTCTGAATCCCAGCGTGACTTGATCACTACTATTCAGATTCATAGAGAAGTTTCCTGCAAAGTCATGTCAGGTTGAAGATAATCACGCTTACCTTATCATTTCTGGGCAGGGCTGTAGGTAAACATTTTGCAGTGAAAGTGATTTTTTTATTCTAGCTTATGCTGGCACATAACAAATATACATATTTGTTCATCTTCAGTTAGTTCCAAGGACAGTTGTGTTGAACCCCTTGTGGTATTTTTTCTCCCATGTCACTAACGAATCCAGTACCGTTTCAGGGGCCAGGGATGAAGTGAGCCTTAAGTTCTGCAAATATCACTGCTGGAAACATGTAGGGGACCGCCATGTTTCTGTCTGCCTCAAGGCTAGGATATTCACTCAGCAGAGTGAGCCAGTAACAAGATTTGCATCAGGAAGCTAGAGATGGTATCTCTCTGGCATGGCATGACCTAAGGTGCATTAAGATCAAAACCCATTCAGTGTTAATTCTCCGCCTCCCAGCTTTGCTGAAGGCTGATTGGGGCATTTCTTTTACCTGGTATTTCTGACGTAAAGTCATATGCTTTGATCTCTCCGCCCTGAGATTGTACATATACAGCCCTTTTAATAAACTCGCTCTCTCTCTCTCCACATAACCAGAAACCGTGAGTGTTGTGTTTTATTTTCCGTACGTCCCCCTTTCCCCTTTTCTCTTATCTTCCCTCAGGAAAAGAACCCGTGCCGGTTCTCCCGCACAGGCCAGAGCGGCCGGGGAGGGTCACGGCAGAAACAGATTTTCAAGCTATGGTTATCCTTTATGTCTCAGATATTTTAGGTTGTTACTGATCCCAAATTAGAATTCTGCTATCAATAGAGCATTTGATGCCAGCTCACTTTAAATAAGCAGTCAAGGTTAAAACAAAGATCGATGGGCTTGTCTTGCAAGTATGTTTCCCATAAGCTAGGCTCCACAGAGCTGCCCCCGCCATCGGTCCCCTCCGCAAGGAGCAGAGAGCCTGAGACTTGAATGGATTGTACACGCGTGATGACTTTCTTTTGATGGCATGTTTTTTGTCTTCTGTTTTCATTTGTGTAGCTTTGCAGAAAGGGAGGGCTTAGAGTGGGGAGTAAGGTATAAAGAGGGGCCAAGTTTTAGACAGTAGAAAGAGAAGAAAGCTGAGAGATGTGGGTGAGATTGAGTTGCGTCACGTTTTGTTCATTTGAGTTTTCAGGAAATGGCGAGAACGTATCGGACCAAATAAATCCCTGCCAAGAAGTATTATATTATATTTTATTAATACAAAATGTGGAACGGGTACACAAAAATCCAGTGATAAAAACTGTGTCAAATCATTTTTAGCCAGTGCCCTTCCCTGAAGCTGGCAGCTGTGGTTGATGTGTTAAAAGGCATGGAAGAGGTCAGTCTTGGGCTGCTCTGTCTTGTTCCCGCCATCATGCCATCATGCGGGCCTCCCTCGTGTGCTGGAGCCCTCTGGGGGCACCACATAGCCGACCAGGAAGCAAGGAGATGACAGTCCTCCCGTCTAAGACAGACCGACACAGTGGCCTTTTTAGTCACGTACACCCAAGGGCAAGATCTAAAACTACATATGAGCCAAAGTGAAGATCTGAGGGAAAGGATTAGACAAGAGTTCACTGAGGTTGGAGCAAAGACAGAAGCATCCTGAGGAAGAGGTCAGAAGGGAGGCACCTGGTCTTCACCAAGCCCACAGGGCGCCCCTTCCCCCGACCCAGGTAGGAGAGCCGCCAAGGACTCTTCAACTCAAAGCTGAGGGTGTCCCTCTCTTTGCTCTTGCAGGAAAAAGCCAACACTGCTCCTCACTCTCCCATCTCTGTCTCATTGCTCGCACCTTCTGAAAATTTGCACAGCACAGATATAAAAAGGATGTGAGAAACAAAACATTCAAAATATGAAAAAACGGAACTATGTGTTCCTTTTGATGTTGGAATGGACACTTCTAGACAGAGGAACAATGGCTTTGAAAGCATGGGTCTGACGGAGTTTTATATAAGAAGAATAGAAACTGTCTAAATATTGTTTTAAGTAGGCTCCACGCCCAGTGTAGAGCCCAGTGCGAGGCTTGAACTCACAGCCCTGACATCAAGACCTGAGCTGAGGTCAGAAGTCAGCCGCTTAACCATCTGAGCCCCCCACTTGCCCCAGAAATTGTCTAATCATTTTAAAAGGAAAAACAGGAAAAACAGTTGCAGTATTATTCTATACACTCCTGTACAGGAAGGCTTCCTGTTTGTGTCTGTTTACAAGAGACACACCCTTTATAAACTATTCTCAGGCACCAGTATTCGTCTGAACCCCACTAAAAGTAGATAAACTTCTCTTTCAGAGAATTCTCAAGGAGAAAATAAATGAATCACTATTCTTGTGGTAGTTAGAAAAAAACAAAAAAAAATGGTAGCCTATTTAATTTTTTTCAAATATATGTTATATATACATACATATGTATGTGCATGTATATACACACATATATATGAATAATATGACCTACATATAAAACAAATATGTAATATATGTAAAAATCATATTGGACATAAGTGTATGCCTTGTTTTTTCTCCTTAGCATTTCCCCTGTGTTATTGAATAACTTGTTTTATCAACTACAATATACCCTTTCGTGTAAATACACCAAACTTTATTTTCCATTTCCCTGTTAATGAACCTTGAGGTTATTTCTATTTTTTTTACTTACTCATATTAAAACTTCGATGAAAGGGTGCCCAGGTGACTCAGTTGGTTGAGCGTCTAACTCTTGGTTTCAGCTCAGGTCACGATCTCAAAGCTTTGTGGGTTCAAGCCCTGCATCAGGCTCTGCACTGACAGCATGGAGCCTGTGTGGGATTCTCTCTCTATCCCTCTCTCTCTGCCCCTCTCCCATTTATGCTGTCTCTGTCTCTCCCAAATAAATTTTAAAAAAACTTGATGGACATCTTTGTCCATATATCTATGTTCACATCAGATTATTTCTTGGGGAAATTCCTTAAAATGGAAATACTGGGTAATAGGCCATAAATATTTATATTTTTTAGGAATTTTGATATACATTTCCAGCCTTCAGAATGGGCGTTTACATGAAATTTCCAAAGATCATTATCTTAAAATCAAAATGGGGTTGACCAAAAAATTCCCAGAACAAATTTTGACGACAGTTTTAAAGTTGCCCATCAAGCTGGGACGTGATTATGGTGTTGATGTGCTGGGGCAAACCCAGATAAGCCTGGCTGTCTCACCAACAGTTGCCCTCGCTTGTCACTCCGTGTCACACGGCGTCAGACGCTCCCCAGAGGCACCGACAAGCCCATCTTTGTCCAAGTGACAAGGAGCTAGTGTTGGAAGGTAGTTTGGGAGTCCACAAGACAGAAATATTCTGACACTGGGGAGATAACCTTGGGGAACAAATCATGCATACATCTCATCCTCCAGACCTGACCAACAGCTCTAGAGAATTCTTGAGACCTGTCCCCTGGCCTAAACTAGCCGGTCATTTTGGGAAAAGGCAGGACTTACTGCCTCTGTCAGGAGCAGGGGAGATCTCCAGACTTCTGGCTTCTTGCTTTGGTCCAAAATTTATGGGACCTTCTCTTTCAGCCCTAAAGCAAAAAACAGACTTTGCCTTAAGCACGATTTTTGTTTGCATTGGGGGGAAAAATGAGATGTATTCCTCATACCTGAGTAAATCATGTAACATCTCTTTTTCCCTGTGTCCTGCCCCTACTTATGCTGAAGAATACAGTTTGTTGCGGGTTCAGGTGCATATCCGTGCCTACACAAGGCCAACGTAGGGCAACTAAGATCTTGCGCAAAACAAGGGAGGAGAAAAGGGCAGTCCTTAAGGCTTATTTTGGGGAAGACACACTTATTTCTTGGGAGCATTCTATATTTTTGGCCAGGGGGGGTCACCTGGTAGCCCCTGACATGCCAAAATGTTTCTTTCCTCTCACCCAGCAAGTTTGCAGAGTGTTACAGGGGATTTGGTTGGCCTCGGTCTGAGGTCTCTGCATGTAGCGCATGGAATGTCATTGGTCAGAACTCAGCTCATTGTCACTGAGCAGGAAGCACACCCCTGGGAACAGGGAATCTGTGCTTAACTGAAGGCGTTCAGTGAAGTGATGGCTGAGAGTGAGTCTGGGGGCAGCAGGTACCAGGCCTTCTGCAGTCACACTCTGACCTCACCCTCTCCAGGAACTGGGCCTCGCTGGCCTCCGCCAGGGTCCCCTCTTTGTCTGGATCCAGCCTGAGGTGGCAGAAAACAGCCAGAAGTGAGGGGCAGCGCCTGGGGGCTTCTAATGCCAACAGTTTGGCCATGAACCAAACCCACTGGTGTAAGCATTGTTGGTTGGTCTGTTCTTTGGGGTAGGGGAGCAGATAAACCAATAGGCAGGGGACAGTGCCCCTCTGGGTCAAAATGAGCCCGGACCAGGACTTCAGGGAAGCAAGTCTAGCAGGGAGGGGAGGCTTTTCATTACTGGGATGCCAGGGAGCTTTCCCTTTCTGGTCAGGTCTGCAGAAGACATTCCCGAGAGGTTCTGCTCGGTCAGGAGGACAGTGGGCCTGGAGCCTGGTGTGTGTGGAACATGCCAGGCTGAGGAAGGAGAAGATGAGGCTGCCATGTGGGTGGGGAGGCATCAAGAAGCCCCTGGGACTGAGGACATGAGGGAGGTAGACCGTGCATTCAGTAACTTTCAGGCATCCAGATGACACTCTGTAAAACCCTTGCACCTTGGAAGTTTCTGGTGATTTGAGATTATATGGAGGGGCAGTGCCAGGCTGGGCATCAGGAGGGCCCAGCTGCTTCCCGGATCCATCCTACCCGGGGAATGAAGGATGAGAGCCAGGTTCTCAAGAGAGGACGGAAGCCATGGGAATCGGGGCCCGTGTGAAGAAAGGGGTGCCCAGAGGTTGCCCACACACAAAGGGGGTTTGTGCTGCCTGGGGCTCCTTTGGCCAATGTGCAGGACTTTCCTGATCCCTGAAGGGGCTGTTTCCAGGGCTGGTTCAGGAAGCTGATCCTGATGGTAACTGTGCCTGCCAACCTGCGAATCTGCTTCTCTGGATTCAGCTCCTTATTTACCTAACACACTGGTACATTCCTGCTCCTTCCTGCCCTAATGATTTTCCATCCATTCATTCATTCATTCATTCATTCATTCATTCATTCATTCACCAGTGCTTATTGAGGCCCTGTTCATGGCAAGGTCCCTCACTCCCAGTGCTACGGCCAGCAGGAAGCTGAGGTAGGTGTACAGAAAACTCTAGGGCAAGGCAGACGTGATCACTGCCTTCAGAGAAGTGCAGAGAGCTAAGTGACTCCAGAGGAGGTCCCGATCCCAGCGATCAGGACTTCTGAAACTCTATCTGCCCAACTTGGAGCCTCCTCTGTCCTTGGTGAACATGACCCTTGTCTGCTGATCCTGGCCTGCCCTGTGCTCAGGAACTAAAGAGTAGAGCAGGCGCCTTCCCAAACCCATACATCTTTCTCATTTTCAAGTCAGTCTGATGGCCAGTCCCCTTGATTCGCCCTTGGAAACGAACACCAGCCAGGGGAGTACGCCCCTGGCCTTGACAAGGATCCGATGTAGGTCAGTATTCTAGTTCCTGCTCCACAGAGGAAGAAGAGCAGGGGAATCAGACAGGAGTCCAGCTGTGGTCGATGAATCATCCGGAACACAGCAAGCAGCTATTTCTGAACTAAATGGCATCAGATCTCCCTCCTCACCTTGAGTCCAATGTCCTGGCCTCCAGGCCCTTCCTCTGAGACGAAGCCAGCAAGGGACAGAGAACCCTGAGCAGGAGGTTTTTCGGTCACTTTTGCTCCCGTGCTGAAGCCGACAGTTCTAGAAAACTCCAGAATTCTGGGTCCTGTGACTATGCTCCTTGTTTCTTCTTTCCTCCCTTCCTTTCCTACGAAACTTCCTGTTTTGAGTACCTGTCTCATAAACCACATAAGGTGCTTGGTACAAACCAGAGTTGGCCTCTCCCCAGTAAAGAACCTAGTGGGAAAGGGGCGCCTGGGTGGCTCAGTTGGTTAAGCGTCCGACTTCAGCTCAGGCCATGATCTTGCAGTTTGTGGGTTCGAGCCCCACATCGGGCTTTATACTGACCGCTCAGAGCGGGGACTCTTATGTGAGCCTCACCTGTATCTCTTTTTCTAATCTTCAGGGCAACACTGTAAGGTATCTACTATTGTTATATGGTTACCTCCTTCTTAAGGATGAAGTGTTGCACATTGAGAGATTCAACAACATGCCCAGGTGAAACCATTGATAAGCGGTGCCCCCTTCCCAGTGTCGGGAGGAATTTGTTGAAGCTGGCATGTTCATTTCCCAAAGTGAAAGAGGATGATCACTTCTTGAGTTCTTTCTGGGGACCAGACATGGTGCACTCGTGCCATACTCATTGTCTGTGTTGGCACCTAGGTAGGTCTCTGAAGGTCCCAGGAAAGGGAGCCTCTCCAGCCTACCCCAGGTGTCCTTTCTGGCCTTTCTGCTCTTCCAGGGACTCTGCCCCTTCTCAGCTCCCACGATTCCACCACACCATGGCCTGCTCTTGCAGAGGGCCACCCCATGGTGCCTTCTATTGGACACAGGAGAGGCTCCTGACCAGGATCCACAAAGGAAGTGACCAGATGCCCCATTCCCATCTCTGTGCCTCTCTTCTTGTTCATCATGACCCTGACTCTGGGCTCAGAATGGCCACAAAGCTAGCTATTGTCCAGTCCCTGTGGGACAGTCATGGAGGCAGCTGGAGGGGGTGTGTCTGCAAAAGCCAAACTTGACATTACTAATTCTTCAGCAAAAGAGGAAAAACCCTAGGGGGACCCAAAGAGTTCTCAGTTTATCCTGTTCATGCACATTGCTGGTTAGGGGGCAGGTGAGGATGAGAAAGGCCCCCCAGTGATCTGTCTTGTTTCCCTGAACTTGCGCTTGGAGTAATTTAAAAGATTATCAATTATTCCTGCCAGATCAGGGGAGTGAGCTGCCCAATGCAGAGTTCATTTCTTTCCATCTTAGACCTTCTCTCCTGTTGGAAATACCAATGCGTGCACTCCACTTTGAAAGCTTCTAATGCTGCAGACTGATTTATTTGGGTAAAACTCCATTTCTGGTTCTTGGAGCTACTTTAAGTGATTATTTTTAAACATGGGTAACCACAAAAATAATTTGTTATTCTTACTGTTTAATACTACAAAGGACTATGAAACAGTGTTAATATTTCAGAGCAAATTAATTGAAGTGGTCTACTTTCTGACTATTGAAAACCTTTGCTGGATTTAAAGTTTTTTATTATTTATTTTAAAGAAATCAAGTAAAGCTCTCTACTTAAAAAGAATATAATTTTAATAGTATTTTTCAAACCATATGCATTATGACCCATGAGTGGATCATATTAAAACAAACTTACTTCATCACAATCAGCATGTTTTTGGGTTTTTTTTTTTTTTTGCAATGAAGGAACAGAATAAAATAAATGGAACAGAATGGGATGGGATAGAATAGAATAGCCATGTTCATACACAGTAAAGGTAGTATTTTATTAAATAATCAGATCAGTATATATGTGGTTGTATACTTACCAGGTATTAAACTGGTATATGGTTTACAAACAGTAAAATTAATCCTTTTCAGTGTAAAATTCTACAAATTTTAACAAAAGCGGATTGATTTCTGACTATGTCAAAAAAAATGAGAAAACCATTTAAAGGGAAAGTCATGAGATATTCATGAAGGACAAGATTCTTCTAAGATCTTTGGAGGCAGTGACAACTATCTTACTTGGAAGATAATTTCATACACCCCCAATTTTAAAGCCAAATGGGACCTTGGAGGTTATTCAATTCATGGTTTTCAAAAGTTTTTTTTTTTTTTTATAGTGACAACTGTCTTATAAACCCAATCTAACATGGACGTAGAAGAGTAGAGCCAATCTGCAGAGAGACCAGGAAAAACAGTCTGAAAATTACCAGTGGGTCTAACTGTCGTGTGCCTGAGTTAGGAAACTGAGGCCAGAATAGGTTGAGTGACCCCTCGAGATTGGCCACTTTTATTGGCAGAGCTGGTGCTCAAACTTGAACTGGCTGTTATTCAGGTCATTTCCCATGACTCTTGGGCTCAAAAGAGTCCTACATATTACTTAACCCCCTCAAGGAGATCACATGCCTGTTTGGACTAGTGCGGTGAGTCTGTAGATAGATACATACCAGTATAGAAGGTTGAGATGGCCAGTGACCACCATGAATGGCAGAAGTAGGAGTCAGTCCAGGAAGACCAGACTAGATTATTTGGGCAACACGAGTTATTTAGGGAGGTCAGAGCCTGAATATGGAACCAGACCTAGGAGCCCAGTACCAGAAAGAAAAGTGGTAAGCCTCCAGAACTTGAGGAATCAGCCAGGTCCTTAGAACTACAGTCCCTTGATTCATCCCAAGGTTGCCTGTCCATCTCTTCCTGAAGGACCATGGCTAGACCCCCACGTAGGGCTGCAATTTAAATATAGACTCAAGTGTACAAGAAACTGGCTGATTTGCCCCCTTTCTTATCTGGGATTCTCTCTTATTTCTTTACTCTGGTTTGCAAGTGGGAAGTGGGGGTTAGCCAGGGAGGCTGTTGTGGGAAGGCCAGGGAGTATAAAACCCATGGTAGGTAAGTTCTGCATTAGAGATTCGTGACTCTCTGTATCTGTTCAGTGAATTTACTTCATTGTTTGGACCATCATTAAGAACAGAGCCCACTGACTCTTTATGAGTCTGTTGTCCCAGAATGCCACAAATTACCATTAAATATCCCACTTCCCCAACCTCAGCGATGAAAAGAGAAAAACAGAGAGTGGGGTTAGTGACAAAGAATATTCTTCTGTCACAGCAGATGCCATGTCATGTAAAGCTGAGGGAAATACGGGTTTGGTGAGCAAACTGTTGACCATACATCTTTAAAAGATGACATTTATGAATATGACCTTGAAAAAGTCACAATCCAGTCCCTCTTTCAGATAAAGATCTCTAATATTAAAGTTAAGACAGGTAGATACTCAATGACATCATTCAGTTATTAGCTCCCACCAATATCCTCCAAAGTGGAATAGGGTCAAATGAGCCAACCTCTTGCCTAGATATTATATATGCAGGGTTGTTTCCATTGTATTCCATTGTATGCCATTCCAGATCACGGCTGTCTTCATGAAAAGAATTATTAGCATCCTTTTTTATATAATTTGAGGTTTGGGTTTTTAAGTGGGGAGCGTGTGTGATTTTTAGGTATCCCTGAGTTAGGTCATGGCAGCCTCCCTCTAGCATAGGGTTAAATTGTTGGAATTCTCAAACTACTAGTGTGTTCATATACCAGCACACAGTTAATGTTCTAGAATAACTTTATGTATGTGAGTTTGTAAATATGCAGCCTCACCACATTCACTTACCCAAAAATGTGTGCATCCAGTCAGGAGGATCAACTGTCCTATGGTCCAGTCACAGAAACTCCATTTTTAAAAAGGAGTAGAGGAAATATTTGTGGGGGCAGTAAGATTTTTTTTTTGGTTGAGACACAAGGTATGAGCTAATAGAGTTGAGTATAGAAAATGAGAAACAGCACTCAGTTCTTAATAATAAGGGGAGGAAGTTGAGAGGAGAGTTGGCACCGCCTCTTCGATAAGGAGAAGTCGATAGACATGAGGAGGTGATGACCTCTCAGGTATGGGAAGGTCCTGGGGGGGCGGGAGGGGTCCCGTAGCGGAAAAAGAAGGTTTAGGGATAACTCCTTAATGAGTGAAGTTAATAACAAGAGTATTTAACAACACTTAATGATCTGGGTGCCTGAGTGTCTCAGTTGGTGAAGCGTCCAACTTCGACTCAGGTCATGATCTCATGGATTGTGAGTTCGAGCCCCGCATTGGGCTTGCTGCTGGCAGCACAGAGCACCCTTCAGATCCTCTGTCCTCCTCTCTCTCTGCCCCTCTCCTGCTTTCTCTCTGCAAAATAAACATTAAAAAATATTTGATCTTCTATTTAACTTGTATATGACATTGCAATAAATAGAAAGATACATTTTAAAAAACAGACAACTATTTATTGGGCACTTTCATTGTGAGCTGCCCAGCAGAATGAGCGTGGATGGGCTAATTTTAAGTGTCAGGAGTATTTGCTTCAGCTGCAACTAAAGCTAAAAATTGAAGTGCTAGGGGAGAGCCAGACTCCAGGAGGTACAGGAGCATGATGAAATCTATCGAAACCCATATATAAGTGAAAGAAAATGGATTATGGGCTCCTTGATTAATATCTCCTACCTGAACTGGAATAGTTGAGTCTTTGCATTTTACATCTCTCACAAGAGAATAGCATGGCAAGTTTTCCTGCTCACAATCGTAATTTGTTCAGGCTGGAATGTGAATCCCAGCTTGGCCAGTTTACTCACCCTACAATCCGGGACATTTTATGTAACCTCTTTTAGCCTCAGTTTCCCCATCTATAAAGCAAGGCAACAACAATATCACAGAGCTTTTGTAAGTAAATAATGAAATGATTTCTGTAAAACAGACAAAATGGTATTTGATACATAGTACTCAAAAATTAGTTATTATGTGATATTTGTTTTAGTTACGGTATATAACGTTGATTGATGAACTTAGTGAAACAACATGTAAGAATATTATATTCCATATTAAAAAGGTCCTCTTTATAGAAGATGAGATCCTTTTGCTTTGGGCCTATTTGTGCTTCATTTTCCCAAAGAAGGGAATGAAAAGCTTATTGACTTAGAGCGTCATCTAGATCAAAGGGGTCTTGGGACAAATTCTTACAGGTAAGAGGCATATAATGTAGAGGCTACCACTAGAGGGCTCTGCAGAGACCCTTAAATCCTTTCTCTTGGCAATAGTGATAAGGAAACAACCTTGAGAAGCCTTGGCCTTTCGCAGAGCCAGGGCCATTCTGTCCATCATGGCTGTCCAAGAGGGCAAGGAATAACAAGATCCCTACAAACCACTTCTGCCAGGGATCTGAGGGTTTGCCCGTGGACGTCACCAGAAACAGCTATTAGGTACCAAACTAGGGAAACCCCATCATTCCGAGGTCACCCTCTGCCTCTCACCACCCCACTGAGTTAGCCCCATGGGAGACAGGAATTACTCTGTACCGTAGAATATCAACTTGGAGACAGGAAACCAAGCAGAGTGGGAGGTTCTCAGACTCTGGGGAAGGACTACACAACAACAATAAAATCCACCTTGCATGACTGCCGATTCTTCCATTTCCCAGAGGAGGCTGGGACCCCCCACTGGTGGCTGGGCATGTGTGAGTGAGATGCCCATTAGGCCTCGTGGAGTTCTTAGGTTGTGCCAGCCCTGTGCATTCTACCTGCAGGGTGATGCCCCTCTAATGATGCATTATCATTGGATAAACGCCCCAGGGACTCCGTGGTCCAGCCAATGATGCAATAGGGATGTCATTGCTTTTTAACACCCGTCATTGGCCAGTAGCTTACAGCTGAGTCTAAGTGGGAGCGGGGAGACCAGCGTCTGCAGAGGCCAATGCCAGACTGGCTGCAGCTGGGGGCTGGACAGAAAGGAGTTTCTCCACTTCCCAGGGACTTGGGGCCCGCTGGACCCGGGCGATGGGGCAGGCATGGAAATCTCAAGCCTTCCTCTTCTTGTTGCTGCTTTGCTCTATGGACTTTGCGTCTTCTCCCCAAAATTGTTGTCCCCCGAGGCCAGACAAGATAATGTGTCCCTAGGCTCTTTCAAAGAAGTTCACACAGGCCCTTGGGAAGCTTTGCTTTTTTCCTGACTTCTTCCTGTAAACCATGGTTCAGGACTCCGTGCGTGCAGGGAAGTCAGCTCTCAATTCAAAGTCAAACGTCTCGCTTTTTAAACTCCGAGGCTAAGTTCTCGGGTGTCCCCTCCCGTGAGCTAGTGATGGCACAGGGCCGACCTGGGAGCCGGTGGCCAGCCGCCTTGCTGGAGGCCACTGCCGGGACAGGGCTGCTGCGGGGGGGCCGGGCGTCCCAGGGCGCGGGGCGGAGCAGGTGAGCCCGCGGGGGAGTGGGGAGCGCACTTGTACGTGACGTTGGAGTTTGCAGCAACCTCCAGGCAGGAGGCTGTGGGCGCGCGTGCGGAGTGGCTGCGCGGCCGGGAAGATGCGCTCCGAGGGGCGGCCGCCGCAGTGAGCAGCCCCGGGGCAGGGCCCGAGCCGCTCGCGCTCCCCCGCGGCCGAGGCCGCCGGGACCGGACCCGAGAGGCGCGCCCCGGCCGGCTCCAGGATGTAGGCGATCGGCGGAGGCGCTCCTGCAGGCGGACGGCTCATCATGAAGAAGCACTCGGCCCGGGTGGCCCCGCTCAGCGCCTGCAACAGTCCGGTCCTTACCCTCACCAAAGTGGAAGGTAAAGGCTCCCTCCCAGGGGCGGCTGGGGGCCGGCAAGGGGTCGCTGCACCCCCGCGCGGGGGCCGCCACCGTGCTGGGGCCGCCTGGCAGCCGGTGCTCATCGCCCGCAGTGCAGCGCCCCTTGCCTGATGCCTGCGGGGGGTGGCAGCTGGGTAGGTAGCGCCCGGCTGCTGGGGGGTTTGCGGGGCTGCCCCCTGCTGCCAGAACACCAGGCTGGCGCCTCCCTGCGTGGCCCCCAGCACATCTGGCGAGGCAGTGGACAGCGGTGGCCCTAGCTCCTGCCTGTCCTGTCCTGAGGCACCTGCCGGCTGGGGCCCAGGAGGAAGGGGTCTCGCAGACGCTAAGCAGTGCTCCCCTCACACACACCCCCACCACACTGTACACAGGGCACATACATAGTTGAATCCCCTGGGTTTGGAGCATCCCCCCACCCCCACCCCCACCCCCAGGCAGCCTGGAGGTATCGCTCAGCGGGTGAGGAAGGAAATATGCATCTGTGGCAGCCCGGATCAGCTCTCCTGCCCCCAGAGCCTCCCAGCCCCCCAGCAGTGTGAGTGTCAGCTCCCCCGGAATGGGCGCGGGCAGGCGGGTGAGAGAGAAGCCCGCACCAGCCTGTAAACAGGTCCTTGCCCCAACTCGGGGGGAAAGACACAGGCACTCACACACAGCTGTTATCCTGCTGGAGTCAAGGGGACCTTGCTTTCTGATAGGGCGGGGGTCAAGGGTGCAGAGAGAGACTAGTCTCAGTCCTTAACTGCTTCCAACCGGAGGTGGAAGGACTGAGTCTTCCTACTGCTGGCCAAGTTGGCCAGGTGAGGGCTGGGAGGAAGCCGCAGCCAGTGAGGGGAGGAAGGCAGACCCTTCTGGGTTCCAGGCCTTTACTTCTCCCGAGCTAACAGAGCCCAGTGCAACCAGTGTGTAAGAGAGAGCCCAGCTTCTGCCTTGCCCCGAGGACAGCAGCCTGGGGCCATGTGTCAAGGACCTGTATCCCCTCACTGGTTCTTGCTTGTTACAGTGAGAACCAGTAAGAATAAGATGGACACTTCCCAGGGTAGTTGTGTGCTCCGCACATAGCCCATCCACCAAGGTCCACCAGGAGCCTCCCTGGTACCGTTTCCCCCACCTACAGCTGAGGACTGTGAGACCCTGAAAGGTGGATTGACTCGTCCAAGACCCGTGGCTAATAGGTGGTGAGACAGGAATGGAATCCTGGGCCCTCTGATCCCAAACCCAAACCTGTGCTTTTCAGGACACGATTCTTCCGGAACCTGCCACTCCTTACCTTTTTCATCACCTTCCGTCTAAAGGAGGTTGATGTTTTCTGCCCCCTTCATGTAACTGTCTCTGCCCCTCCCCCATCCCGATTTTAGGAGCGACTTGGTTTCTGTCATCTGCACCTGAATTTAGCGCATGTGCCAACTTTGCCAAGGGGTTCTGCATTTTTTCCAGGCCTTCACAGGGACACTGCCCAGGCGCACATGCTAGAGGGGGAGGGGAAGGATTTGGAGAATATGTATGTCCCATAGGGAAGCCAGAAGGGTCTGCCCACTCCTGGGGTCCTCAAGGGGAGTCCCCCCACTTACACCTTTTAAGGACAGCAGGCTGGTACTGCGTTCCAACAACAGAGTGTCCCCCGCCCTTGCCCCTGGCAATCCCCCGCCATCATCCAGGGTCGATCTCAGCTGCCCTCAGAGTCAGGCTGGACATGGATGGCGAGGCCACCCAGGCTGGGTGCCGTGACCCCGCAGGTGCTGCAGGACACAGTGAGGGACATGCCAGGCCCAGGTTCACCTTCAGGGAATAAAAATGGGGATAACCTTCCCCAGTTCCCTTCGGTTTAACCATCAGGGGAGCGTCAAGTCTCCTGTCCACACTGACAACCTTAGGAAGCCATGGACTCGGGTTTTTCAGCAATGTGCACCTGCACACGTGTGTGGGTAGTGGAAAGCGTGTGTGACTGAGGATCGGAGAGATCAGGGATCAAGACTGTGCTCTTCTCCCCCTCCCCCTCCATTTGCATAAATCATGAGCGCTGAGCCTCAGTTTCCTTGTTTTGAGCCCTGGTAAAGCAGAAGTACCAACCCACCTCAGCTGGCTTTTGGGAACACAGTGAAGCAAGATGGGCGGTAATACGTAGCGCGTTTGTGGCACACAGTAGATACCTAATAAATGTCTGGCACTCCTCCAGTCACAGACTGTCTTGCGCCTTCAGCAAACCTTCTCGTCCTCAAAGAGTGTGTGCGTGGCGACGGTATCTAGAAGCATCCGCAGAGTACCAGGGATCCTAGAAAGCCCCCAGTTCCCTTTTGCAGAAGATACGTATGCGCACGTCAGCAAAAGTCTGCAGGCCAGGGCCTGCTAAAACCTGCCGTCGGTATCCCTGGGCATCTGTGTAGCACTTTCTCTCTGCCTGGCTTTTTTTTTTTTTTTTTTAAGCTTGGTGTTTTTGTTCAGTTTGGCACTTGGTCTATTTTTTGAAACCATTTGCATCTCGTGTGCTTGCTTTGGAAGTGCTGAATCATTTTGTTTTGCCTTAGATGCACAGGACAGGGTGGTCCCCATACTGTCGCTGTTCTGTGTGGATGGCAGACGGGCTATAGTGACGGAGTGCAGCCAGCAAGAATATTTATTGGGTTGTGGAGTGTGTCTTCTATGGGGAGGCAAGAAGGCATCAGCATGTGGTACAAAGAGAACCAAAATAGAAAACGCAGTGCTGGGCCGAACTGGAACACAGAACTGGGCACAGAAAAATGGACGGTCGGACTTCATTTACTCAACACATACCTCATCCAGCCCTACTGCGTGTCCTTTGTCTAGTTAGCGAGGTCCTAGAAATGCAAAAATGAACAACACTAGCTTCGCTTCCATAAGGAAGTTTTCAGTCCAGTGCAAAAGAGACATGCAGATAGATATATTATTTAGGGTACGATAGCAAGTTCTGGTACAGAGCTAAGAACAAAGTGTCACAGGGATACTGATAATTGAGGAAACTAAGGAGGGCCTTGAGGAGAAGACCTTCCTGTCCGAGAAGGAGGCCTGTCTGAGGAGGAGGCCTGTCTGAGGAGGAGGCCTGTCTGAGGGGGAGGCCTGTCTGAGGGGGAGGCCTGTCTGAGGGGGAGGCCTGTCTGAGGGGGAGGCCTGTCTGAAGGGGAGGCCTGTCTGAGGGGGAGGCCTGTCCGAGGAGGAGGCCTGTCCGAGGGGGAGGCCTGTCTGAGGGGGAGGCCTGTCTGAAGGGGAGGCCTGTCTGAGGGGGAGGCCTGTCCGAGGAGGAGGCCTGTCCGAGGGGGAGGCCTGTCTGAGGGGGAGGCCTCTCTGAGGTAGAGGTGTTGTAACTGAAGTGAGAAAACTTGTCAGGCACAGAAGGCAGGCAAGGCTGTTTCAGGCAGAAGGAATGGTGTGTGCACAGGCTTGGCCAGGAAGCAAGAGAAGGGGAGAGCATCTGGGCCCCAGAGAGGGGTTGAGGCTGGAAAAGTGGTTTCCAGCCAGGTTGATGGCATCTGTCCCTTGTGACAGCATATCTTGTTCCTGTATCCTTTTCCTCACTTTCCCATCGGACGCAGACCCTGAGCGTCGATCAGCAGCACATCTCTAGTAGGGGAGTATTTATTTGGATCGTCTATATTCACAACCAGCTAATTCATGTCCAGTACAAGTACATTCAGTAGGAAGTGGTAGTTGAGAACAATACAACAGGTTTCCCCAAGAGGCCAACAGGATGTAGTATTCTGGAAAGAGTGAGGGCTTTGGAATTAGATGGACCGGGTTTAGTGCCCACCTCACGCTGAACCAAGTAACTTTGGCAAATGATTCAAGCTCAGTGCGAATCTGTTTTCTTATATGAAAACAAGAGGGACGGTCCCTCTGAACATTGAGGACAATTGTTTTTGCTAATGAACCTACCATGTTGCAGGCACTTTGTCTGGGGAGATCCCTACCTTCCTGCTATTTCTCCCAAAAGAAGGATAAGCGTTATTACCCCAGCTGGTAGACAAGGAAGCTGAGGTTCGGGGAAACCGTTCATGCAGGGTCACGCGTTTTGAAAGCTAGGGTGTCAGGCTGCATATCCTTCTCTTCACTGGCTCCAGAATGTTACAGAACCTTTGTACTACTGCATTTCATTTGACGGGCAGTGGGAATTACAGCTGCTCCCGGCCCTTTGTAAGGGCTCTGTAAATGTTTGCTCTCTGGAGCTCCCACAACAATATGGCGTAGAGGACTGGACTGTCCCTGGGACTCTCGGGGCCAATTGTTGTTGATATTCTTAGTATCTCTGCTCTGGGGCTGTCAGCTGGTCTCAGCCACTTCCAGTGTAGGTGTGGCTACTCGGTCTCTATTAATGGGGTAGGACTGTCATCCCAGGGATGCCCCATTATCATGTAAGTGGAGCCCCAGCCCAGGTGATCCAGTCTTACAGGAGTCTTGAAAAATACACTGCCAAAGGGTTCCTGTACCCAAAAATGTTTCCCACATTGGGTTGTCCTGGACCTGAAACTTCAGTAACAGAAGTCATTTGTCATTTGTAGATTGAACAAACATGTTGCCTAATTCAGGCAAGAGAATGAACTAAATATTGCTTGAGGACGCTCGGAGGGGTAAGTCACACAGAGCTTCCAAACAAGGGAGAACTGTCACAACTTCCATGTTGGAATCTGTTTTTTTTTTTGTTTTAACTCCATGAAAGGATTATAACAGGGGCGCCTGGGTGGTTCAGTCGGTTAAGTGTCTGGCTTTGGCTCAGGTCATGATCTCACGATTCGTGGGCCCGAGCTCCGCGTCGGGCTCTGTGCTGACAGCTACCTCAGAGCCTGGAGCCTGTCTTCAGACTCTGTGTCTCCCTCTCTCTCTGACCCTCTCCTGCTCATGCTCTCTCTCTCTCTCAAAAATAAATAAAAAACATTAAAAAAAAAAAAAGGATTATAACATAAATGACCTGTTTCAGCTGAGGGCGAGTGCACTTCTGGCTGGGACACAGATGGCTCCTATATAGATCTCTGGCCACCAGTCCCCCCTGCTTTGCCAAAATGACATAATCTAAGGACATACTTTCTTGCTGAGTCTGGATGTGGCCTCAGGATCCTCCTCATCTCCAAAATGCCGGTGATGACTATACCTTCTTTGGAACTGGACTTGAGCATGATCAGGGCAGCGTGGTAGGCATTGTTTCTGTGCCCTGTGCTGTCAAGGGCAGGAGGTCTGGGTAGAGGCAGCCCACAGACAGGGGTGCAGAGCTAGGAAAGGTGGTGACCTGTGTGCCCTCTCCTGGGGCCAGAGTTCACGTTATCTTAAGAAGTAGTGGGGGAGGGAAGGGGCCAGAGTTCGGAATGCTGGGCTCAGGAGAGTAAATTAAAGCAGGTAGGAAGGGGAAGCCAAAGAAGGGCGTAAAGACACCATCGAAGTCTGAGAAAACTGGACAGTCTTCCATAGCTGTGGCGTTCCAGATGGGTCATGCAGTCTATTTCATCCGTCACAATAAATGTTTTTTAAGGAAGAAAGTAGGATAGAGTCAACAATACCAAAGTGTATCACAAGACAGTTTCCATTGGAGAACTGGAAAGGGAGCCATCAAAGACAGCCCTGAAGGTTAACTCTGGGAACAGAGATGCCATGATCACTAGCAGCAACAGCAAGGGGAGGAGGGGAGGCACATCTGTGAGGGGGGGCAGGAGTCTGAATTAGACGGGCCGAGTCAGAAGCCTTGGCCATGACTTCACGTGCGGGTGCGAGCAGGCCAGGAGGTGGAGGAAGGGGTGGTGAAGGCTGAGTGGCTGATGTGGTGACAGATGGCTCTGGGGGAAGGAGTGGGCAGGCGCTGAGTCCTGACAGCCACATGCACCTGGAAGACAAGGAGAGACGTCCCCACGGGCTGAACCAGAGGATGACCCACGTCCTAAGGCATTATAGAAACCACAGGAGGAAAACCAAGAAGGAACGAGTGTGATGTGATATCAAGTACAGTAAAACCTTGGTTTGCGAGTGTAATTCCTTCCGGAAACATGCTTGTAATTCAAAGCACTCGTCTCTCAAGGCAAATTTCAAGAACCATTAGCTCCATTGTGATCACGTGATGACATTCGGCATCACGTTACCCGGATTGCAAGACATTGCTGTGTGTCCAGTGAAAATATATTGGATTGCTCGTCTTACAGAATGCTCACAGAACAAATTCCTCGCAATCCAGGCTCTTACTGTACAGCCAAGGAGGGTGGTTTTGTAGAAACGATTTCAAGTGGGTGTGCTGATCTGTAAGCCACATTACCAGGGGTGAGTGTGGGGGAGGCAGAGGAACAAAGGGTGTGGGGATACTTGGTTAATGTGTTTGGTGGTCCTTTAAAGTTTATTTACTTATTATTTTTGAGAGAGCGAGGGAGATAGAGAGAGAGAGAGCAAGCGAGCAAGCATGGGGGAAGGGCAGAGGGAGAGGGGGACAGAACATCCCAAGCAGACTCCACGCTGTCAGCGCAGAGCTCTACCTGAGGCTTGGCTGAGCCCATGAACTGAGAGATCATGACCTGAGCCAAAAAATCAAGAGTCGGACACTTAACTGACTGAGCCACCCGGGCACCCCTGGCTGTGAGAGCAATTCTCCACCTTCAGAGGCAGGAGAGAGTTTTGAGAAGGCAGAGCGTTGCTGTAGCCCAGAGGATGGAGGCTGGTTTCAGCACCAGAGAAAGGTGGTTGATGCAACACTGGCCAGGGTCAGGGGTGCAGCAGGGTGCACGGGAGGGGAGCACAAGTCGGGAGAAGGGGACCTTGAACAAGAGAAGAGGTAGAGATGATGGGCAAAGACTCAGAGAAATGTGGATGTGCCGGGGAGGGAAGCTAAGGACCTGAGCTGGTGACCCCGAACTTCTTTGCAACGTAGGACGTGGAATCATCTGCCAAAACTCATGGATGGGGACTGAAGGCTGCACAGGTGGGAGAGAGTTCAGAATAGCTGCGTTGGAAGAGCCAAGATGAGATGTAATTCTTAAAAGCCTTTTTGGCGAGTGATACATTCTCACTGGTTAAGACATCGTGTGACTCGAGAAAGCGTGCGTGGGGACGAGCAGTGGGTGAGGGTCAGGACGCTGTTTCCTTTCTGCTCACCTCACTTGCTGATTAATATACTGGATGTGGGGTGCCTGGGTGGCTCAGTCGGTTGAGCATCTGGCTTCAGCTCAGGTCATGATCTTGTGGTTCGTGGGTTTGAGCCCCGCGTCAGGCTCTGTGCTGACAGCTTAGAACCTGGAGCCTGCTTCGAATTCTGTGTCTCCCTGTCTCTCTGCTCACACTCTGTCTCTCAAAAATGAAAAAGTGTTTAAAAAATTAAAATATATATATATATATATATATACTGGACATGTCACCTCCCTTCTTGGAGTGCTGCCTTTTCTCTGAAATGAGGGGGAATTAGAATAGTTCTCTCGGCTCTCTTCACAAGAAACATTCTCTGAATCTATGAAGTAGCTTCCTCATTAGCAGAGATGGGTTTATCTGATTAAAACCCTTCTCTAGCTCTACTCAAGAGAGCAGACCCCTGAGGAGATGAAACCCGGCAGAAATAAGAAATTCAGCCTATGTGCATGTGTGTGTCCATCCATGTGGTATGCGCTCTCAGGAGTGGGTTTGGTATTTGAACATGGGGAGGAAAGACCAGTGGTGGGAGTACAACTTGGCCTTGAATCTTCAGTGGCGGGGACCTGCTGGCCCCAAACATCACCCCCAGGGGATGGGCGTGCAAAAAAAAAAAAAAAAAAAGGTACACGAAGACCTGAGAGAGAAGCTGCGACTTCCAGGCCTTGCTAGAGGCAGGCCTGGGTGTCCTTGTAGAAAAGGCTCCTGGCTCGGGGATGAGCTGAGCCACACTTCCCTCAGTTGGTGCAAAAGGTGGGAGACGAAGCTTAGGAGGGAGAGCCTCACACCTTAAGCACCTTAAGGCCAACCCCACGTCCGGTTGGGATGCGTTCAGTCCTGCCCCTGCACGACCTTGCTGAGAACTTGGTGGTCTGTTTCAGAAAACTGTGCTTTGTTCTTCTTCAAGATAAATTGAATCAGAGCCCATGGCATCCGTTAAAGTACGGCCCTGCTGTCCTGCTCCCCTCCTGGGCACATCCCTTCCTGCCTGGGGAGCTGGATTCTGCCCGGAGGGACCATCTCTGCATGCAGTCTACCCTCTTGGGAAACCCTGGCTGTCCCCGCGAGCCCCGCCAGCCTGAACGCTGGTCCACTCCCGAGTTGAAGTCATAATCTGACAAAGAAAAACCTCAGCGTCAGGGCGAGGGTGCGTGCTGGCCTGTGTGTGTGTGTGCAGGTCACTGGCAGCCCCACAATATCACCGGGATGAGTGTGGGGAGCACCTGCTGTGGGTGCAGAGGTGCCATGTGCCTGGGGCCGTACAGACGGTGGGATTCCCGAGGAATGAGCTGGACACCCGAGAGCTGGCTGGAAGGCAGGCCTTGCTCCCCGGGGCTCCAATGGCTGTCTTTAATGATCTTTTTTTTTTTTTTTAATAATTTTTAGAGAGAGTCAGAGTGTAAGTGGGAGAGGAGCAGACAGAGAGGGAAACACAGACTCCAAAGCAGAGCTCGTTGCGGGGCTCAAACTCACGAACCATGAGATTGTGACCTGAGCTGCAGTCAGATGCTTAACCAACTGAGTCACCCAGGCGCCCCTCCAGTGGCTGCATTTAAGCTTACCTGTGGCTTACTCAGCTTTCTCCGCCTCAGTTCTGTGTATGTGCCGGGACTGTCTTAAAGCCTGAGTGCCATTGGGACCCTCTGAGGAAATGCGGAGCAGGGTGCACATGCTGGTGTGGACGTCTGGGATGTCTGGGGTGGCGGTGGCAGGGGTAACCCTCCGGATGTAGGCCTGAACCAGCCTCGCTCTCTAACTGCCACAGGATAGGGCTTCAGGAGAATCCTAGAGAAGCCTCCCACCTCCCCATTCCGCCCCCACAAAACACAGCCTTTATTCACCCTCCAATTCTGTATCCACACCCGGGAAATAATTTGGGTTTTTATTTTTTTTAATGTTTGTTTATTTTTGAGGGCATGTGAGAGCGGGAGCGGGGTAGGGGCAGAGAGAGAGGGAGACAGAGGACCTGAAGCAGGCTGCGTGCCCACAGCAGGGAGCCCGACATGGGGCTCGAACTCGCAAAGCAGGAGATCGTGACCTGAGCTGAAGTCAAACGCTTAACCATCTGAGCCACCCAGGCCCCTGGTTGGATTTTTAAAAACAACTTTGCAGCTGCCGTGGATTCTCTCTGCAGATTGCCTCGGGGAGCCTCCGGGACTCACTTTCCAACAAAGGCCTGAGCAAGTCACAGAGGTGCATGCGTGTGAGATGGTATCTCAGATTCCTAATCGAGTGACCGGTGCGGTTATTTCTTCTCCTAAAAGGTTATCCAAATAAGTACCGTGTCCTCTGCAGCTTGGCCCCACATCATGCACAGTGGCGTTCACAGTCCGTGTTCACCACCACCTCCTACCCCCTGCCCCAACACGGCACACGGCGCTGTGACATCCTCAGGTTACTGCTCTCAGGCTGCTATAATTAAACACTGTGGACTAGGCGACTCAGACAGCGGGCATCGGTGTCCTCGGTTCTGGAGGCGGGAAGTCCAAGATCAGGGTGTTAGCAAGCCTAGTTCCTGATGAGGGCCTCTTGTAGACGGCCACCCTCTCACTGTGTCCTCACGTGGCCTTTCGTCCATGTGCACCCAGGGAGAGAGAGCGTGGTGTCTGTAAATGGCCTGACTCCGGGACAGAGCTCTGGGTAGAAGTCCATGCATGGGTGTGGTGACCTCTCTACAGGTCACCATGGACTACACACTGTGTCTAAGAGAACACCCCTCCGACACAGGGAAGAACCCTCCTGTGCCCCAGCACTTCCGAGTGAATTAAGTGGCATAACCACAGTGAGACACCTGAGTCCATAACGACGGCCTGTGGCAGCACGACCACGGGGCCAGAGCATATGGTCCACTATGCATAGCCCCCAAAACTGTGGGCTAAAGTGTGAGGTTAGGATGGAAGGTACAGGATCATAAATAGAAGGGTAGTTAGTCGTCGGCGGGAGGGGGTGTTCGGAGGGTGAAGGTGACATAAATAGCGTTCCTTCCTCGTCACCCAGTAATGGTCAGAGGAGCCGGGACGGGAAACGGTGCAAGGTTCATTCCACAGTGATTTCTCGGAGATGATCTGCATGTCCTCTTTCAGCTGTTCTACCAAAGGAGCGAAATCAAAGGCAGAGAAGTCACTTGACTTGCAATTTAGGGTGCGAGGGAAAGTCAGCAAAAGTTTCCTGCACTTGAAGATTTGAGAGGCTTTTGAAAGAAGGGACACTGCACCTTTTGTTGTCATTCCTCCTCTCTGAAGTCTGAGCATACATCGGACAGTGCATTTAAAATGGCTCGAGAATGGTACCTGACATGGGGTGCATTTGCTGTCTTTCAGATAGCAGAGAACCAGGGGCGCCTGGGTGGCTCAGTTGGTTAAGCATCTGACTTCAGCTCAGGTCATGGTCTTGCAGTTTGTGAGTTCGAGCCCTGCATTGGGTTCTGTGCTGACCTCTCAGAGCGTGGAGCCTGCTTTGGATTTTGTGTCTCCCTCGCTCTCTCTCTCTTTCAAAAATAAACATAACAATTTTTTAAAAAGCAAATAGTGAAGAACCATTGCACCTGCAAACCAAGTTTAGTATGTCACTCTCCATTTACTCCTTAACTAATTCTGTCTACTTGTTATAGATGCTGGGGCATATAGTTCCTAAATAAAGTGGGACTAATATCTGAATTTTCTCTCGTACTTTCGGCTACCCTGGCTAAATGTCTGACCAAGGCAAGAATACTGTGTGTTAACTAACTTGAATTAAAAAAAAAAAAAAAAAGATTGAGTATCAAGGTGGGGCAAGGTGGCAATGGATTTCAGAACCCGCTGCCTTCCTCACTGTCCTCGGCACACCATGTGTATTCCTGACCCTGAACTTGGCTCCGCATTTTTCTCAGAGCCTTTCTCTCTCTCATCCAGGCCAGGCATCTGCTTCATCTGGTTTCTTTTCACTGGTATCACAGCCCACGCTGGTCGTGCTCTGTTCAGAATTCCCACTGCAGTCACAATCTCGCTGTTTCACACACGATTGTTCTGTAATTCTTTCATAGGTGTGTTTTGTCACTCCCAGACAGACTGTAAGTTCCTGAAAACAGTAATCACGCTTTACATTTATTTTATTGACTGCCTGGAGTTCTCAGCATAGGGCAGATGCTTCCTGGCAGCTCCCTAGTCCGCTTAGATGTCCCTACGATATGTCATACTGTATGTAGCCCTTTGAAACTTATGAAGTCCATTCTATTAAGCATTTGGTTAAATGAATACTGGAAGAAATACAATATGATCCCAGTTTTGCTGTGTGTGTGTGTGTGTGTGACAAAGACACAAAAGACCAGGGAGAATGTAGCAAAATCTCCATGGTGTTATCTCCGGGTACCAAGATTAGTCTGTAGTCCTTATTACGTATGCTCTTCAGCAATTTTGTAAACTATTTGTAAAGAACATTTTTAGCATCTGGGAGGTAGATCTAGTATTACGAATTGAATGAGGTAATGAAATTGATAAGTCATTATTATTAGCGTAAGAAGCTCAGTACTGAGAAATGTAAAGTTGGCAATGAATTTGGCTTGGATGCCTAGGATTCCTTGTGGGGCTATTCCAGTGTTTCCCAAAGTGTGTTCCAAGGGACACTGTTCCTACCACAAGACTTACATGTAAATCATATATGAAATACACACTCTGTAGCTGTGGAAATTCACAATGTCCATCGGCTCTGAATATTCCTTAAGCAAAGGAACCTGGTTCTGATCTATCTACCTATTATTCTCCAAGCTTTTCTGATTATGGAATCCTTTTTTTCTTATAATGCCTATTAACGTTGGGACACATTGTGCTATCTTATTTTTAAAGAATGGTGTAGATTTTAGTTTTGAATGTCTATATTGCATGTCTATTTTTTTTAGATTTTATTTTATTTTAAGTAATCTCTATACCTAATTTGGGGTCAAACTTACAACCCTGAGATCAAGAGTCACATGCTTTACCAGCTTGTGATATTAACCAACCAATATTAACCAATATTCCATTGGTTAAATGATGCAAAAGGCTTACCAAGGTATAACTTCTCATGAGGCACCTGGGTGGCTCAGTTGGTTGAGCATCTGACTTCAGCTCAGGTCATGATCTCATGGTTTGTGGGTTCCAGCCCCACATCGGGCTCTGTGCTGACAGCTCAGAGCCTAGAGCCTGCTTTGGATTCTGTGTCTTCTCCTCTCTCCTCTCCCTTGCCCAGTTTGAGCTCTGTCTCTCTGTCTCTCTCTCTCTCAAAAGCAAATAAGCATTAAATAAACTTTATAAAACAGAGTATAACCTCTTTATTCCAAATCTGTGGGAGCATTTTAACACAGCATTACATGATTTAGTGACTTTCTCTTTCATCAGAACAGCACACAGCATCTGTCATCACTTCATTCTTTAAGGTTTTTTTTTTAATGTTTACTTATTTTTGAGAGAGGGGAGGGGGCAGGGACAGAGAGAAGAGACAGAGGATCCAAAGCGGGCTCTGCACTGACAGCAGAGAGCCCAATGTGGGCCTCGAACTCATGAACCGAAAGATCATGACCTGAGAGAACTGGAGTCAGACGCTCAACCAACCGAGCCACCCAGGCACCCCTAATTCTTTACGTTTTAAAACTGTATTCACCACAAAGGACTCCATTAAAAAAAATGCCAAGCTGCAAGCCTGAATTTACTCCATCTCCTCCAGAGCTCATCTTCAATAGGAAGTTAGTCGTACGAAACTGCGTTTTATATATCCATGGACTGTTTCTTTCATCTCCATAGTTGTCTTTTCTGTGAGTTTTTTTTTTAATCTTTAATGTTTTTTAAATTTATTTTTGAGAGACAGAGAGAAACAGTGTGAGCAGGGGAGGGGCAGAGAGAGAAGGAGACACAGAATTCGAAGACAGGCTCCAGGCTCTGAGCTAACTGTCAGCACAGAGCCCGACGCGGGGCTCAAACCCACGAACCATGAGATCATGACCTGAGCTGAAGCTGGATACTTAACCAACTGAGCCACCGAGGCGCCCCTGTGAGTTTTTGATAGTAGTAGTAATGGCTGAGAAATCACTCCCAACACTGCTTGGAAAGCATCCCCATTAATGAAAGCTTCCAGGGTCGGCCCTGCACATCAGGTAATCGGTATATAAAATTGAAATATGCACACTTCTATCTGAAATTAAGTTTCCCTGAAGTTGCAGGGATTCGCTGGGAGCAAAGTCAAGACCTACTGGTGGGAGGACAGGACCCACAGGATGGGAACCTGCTTGCTTTGGCCCTTCTGTGCTTCTCCCTGCCCTCCAGCCCAAGACAGAGATGCACCACTTGCTGGAAACTCAGAGGGTGATTAAGCATTTGATTTTCCACAGGTTTTCTCATTAGCATATACACTCTCAGGAAAAGTAAGAAGAAGAGGGAAATTAAATGTTAATAAAGCAGGTGAGGAAGCACAATATAGATGGTGGCGAGCAGGAGTTGAGCTAGTAAAGGATGTGATCTCCCACGTGAGTAGCCACATGAGACCTTTGGCTAAAACAGACACAGCCAGGGCTGACAGTTCATAACAGGATTAGCCAACTCCTGTCTAATAGGCCACTTTCAGCAAGATTCTTGCCTTGTGCAATGATTCTGTTTTACACAAATGATTCTGATCCACAAAGCTCAGTTCACCGTTGTGAAAGCCATTTGAATCACCACTGTGTTTAAACAAAATACAGAGAGTACGTTTGGCCTCAGGAGATTCTGTACTGTCTTCTGCACCCCTGGAGCAGAAGCAGCCTGTCGGCACTGGGCACCCCTATCCAGCTAAGTGCCAGGCCGGCTGGCCAAAAGGCAAGTGCACTGGGAATTTGCATCTGTCCATGGTGACACCCTACGCACATTACAGCTCTGTTTAAATTTCCAGCTGACCGGCACGCACACAATCATGAATGAAAACCAAACAGTGGAAAATAACGTCTTTTTTTTCCTCTACCTCCTCACAGCCTGTGGGAACGACTCTGCCCCCAGAGTCAGGCCTGAGGCTGCAGGCTGGCTCCCAGAAGTCACGTGGCTTCGAGCAAAGTGTCTGAGGCCTTCCACGGCCACCGCTGCCAGAGGCTGTGGTTTTTAAGTAACACTTCGGAGTGGGACTGGAAGCCACTAGCAGGAAGACAAGGCACATAAAGAGAGAAGAGGGGAAAAGTCTATTTTTGCTGTGCACGCAAAATAAGATGAGCATCTCAGCATTTGGGCATTTAACGGGCAGAAGGAGCTGGTCTCCGTGGACTGGGAGCTTTTAGAGGTCGGGGCCTATGCCCTTCTCTGCCAGGATTCCTCCGCCCCTGGCGTGCAGGTGCTCCGGGGCACAGCAGGACGCGTGCACAGACACAGACCAGAGTGAAAATATTTCCACCTCTGTGTGTGTGCAGGAGGCATGTTTCCCAAACCCTGAGGTGCACGCAGACCACCTGTTGAAAGGCAGATTCTTTATATATATTTTTATATATATTTGTGTGTGTGTATATATATTTATATATTATGTATTTTTATATATTTATATGTTTATATATTATATCTTATGTATTTCTATATATTTACATATATATTTATATACATTTATGTTTTTATGTATTTTATATATATTTAATTTATATATATATAATTTATTGTCAAGTTAGCCAACACACAATGTATACAGTGTGCTCTTGGTTTTGGGGGTAGATTTTTGTGATTCATGGTTTAAACACCCAGTACTCCTCCCAACAGGTGCCTTCCTCAATGCCCATCACCCATCTTCCCCTCTCCCTTACCCCCCCCCCCCCCCGCCCCCTGCCATCAACCCTCAGTTTGTTCTCTGTATTTAAGAGTCTCCTATGGTTTGTTGGAAGGCAGATTCTGATTCTGGGCTTCTGGAGCCGGGCCTGAGAGTCTCCCATTTCTAACAAGCTGGGGGCGGGGGTTAGGGGGGACACTGATGCTGTTTATTAGCCCACCGACCACGCTTTGAGGGGCAAGATCCCGGAGGGTAACCAAACCCCGCAAAAAGGTCTTTAAGTTCCGTTTTGGACAGCTGCCACCGCCCCTCAGCCCCTCCCTGACAGTGGCCGGCCTGGGTGGTGGCGAGTGGGGTCCAGCCCATGCCGTGGTTTGGGATGGGGGGCCCAGGTAACCAGCCCCTTGTCTTCTTCCTCCAGGGGAGGAGCGCCCCCGGGACTCCCCGGGCCCGGCGGAGGCCCCGGCGCCGGCCGGGACGGAGGCTGGCGGGAGGGCGAGCCGGCCATGCGGCAGGTGCTCCCGGGCGCGGCTCCGGAAGATCTTCTGCGGAGTGGCGGTGGCGCTGTGCGTGTGCTCCTCTTGGGCCGGCTCCACACAGCTTGCCAAGCTGACCTTCCGCAAGTTCGACGCCCCCTTCACCCTGACGTGGTTTGCCACCACCTGGAACTTTCTCTTCTTCCCGTTGTACTACGTGGGGCACGTCTGCAAGTCCGCGGAGAAGCAGTCCATGAAGCAGAGATACAGGTAGGCACCTCCCCTCTGGGCCGCTCTGCTGAGTCAGACCAGGGGGACCAGCGCTGAGATGTCACGGTGTCGCCTAATGTCTGGGGGTGGGGGTTGGGGGCACGTGAGGATCAGAATTCTCTCCCCTCGGGGTGGTGGGCACCTGCTTCCTTGTGTCTTACCCCCTAAGAACACCTTTATGTGAAACAAAAGGCAGCATCATATAGAGACCGCCAGTGGTTTCACCACTGCTGCTCAGGCCAAGGGGAGCAAGTGTGGGGCCCTGGTGCCAGGTGACACGCGGCTTCCGGTAGCTTCCCTTCCCCACGTGGAGCTGGGCAATGCAGAGACTCGCTCTGGCCTGAGGCATTTCCTTCTTTGGTGCGTGATTCACCGGGCTTAAGAGGGTGGCTCTCAAAATCAGAGTGGTTTCTAAACTTTGTTGACGCTACATTCTTATGTGGAGTCCACTGGTGTCGCCTTCGTTTCCTGAAGATGCCTGACAGGCTCTGCACCCCAATATTCAGCAGGGTTCCCCCAGCCTTCCTTAGACGTCTCATTGTTGGTGTTGGCCCTGAGCCTTCATCCTAGGGCGGTCGCTGGAGCTCATGGCTGCCCTAACTGGAGGCCCTCTGTGGGCTGAGTCAGGGACTTCCTGCTGGCCCAGTAGATTTTTCAGATCTACTCAGGGAAAAAAAAAAAAAGCAAGAATGCTGGCCAAGGGGACCAGGTGGGCCCTGGGAACTGAAAGTTGAAGGGTCTTCACCTGATGCCTTCTTTCCCGTCTCACCCCTCCCCCTCCCCAAGCACGTGCCCCATAAACCCGGGGTGTCCTATGTACCATCTGCTTCAAGCGTCAACCCTATTTTGAAGCTGCCATTAGAAATCACAAGATAACTCAAAACATCACTGGTCAAAGGAGCAACGAGTTTGGGGAACGGAGGTCTAGACTCAGATCAGAATCTTTCTGTGGGAATCTACCATGAATGCCACTGTAAGGTTACAGATGCATGTATGAGGTTCCCAACTTTTTTTTATAGTTCAGACAGACAGAATTTGTACTGGAAGATTAAATTGTAAATCAGACCACTGATTACAGAGGAAGGGGCTTTGATGGGGCATAGACGGAGTCACAAGGCCAGCCTCACACATCCCCTTAGGGGCAGGAATTTAGAGCAAATTCCATAGACCAGGCCCATAGGAGCAAAGAGACTGAAGTCTGGGACTGAGGCCCAGGCCTAGGGCAATCTCAGCATTGAATTAAACCAGTGACCCATGAGTCAGCCAGAAATTGCTAAAGAGGGACTTCACGCACCTCTCCTGAAGAGCAGCCAAACGCAGACTGAAACACATAGGTCTAGAAACTTCGTTAGGCCCCAAGATCGTCCCCACGGCAAGAGAAAAAGAACAGTCTGCTTTTGGTCACAGACAAGGACAGAGACTGAGTAAATGATGTATTTAACAGTCATGTGACTCCAAGCAGAGTTGGTGAGAAAGAGTTTGCCTTTCTTAAAACTGACTAGACTAGGAATCTCCTTTCTCTTAACAAAGAGAAGTGAGCTTATGCACCCTTTCTTGGGAGAGAATCACTGGCAGAGAAGATGCCATGTTTCTCCCTGCTCCCTTCACCCCTGCGCACTGTAACAGGGCCTCCCCTGAAGTCAGCCCTGGCAGTGGGCTGACACACGTGTCCTCACATGACCATCACTCATCTCGGGACATGACAGGCACTGCTGGCTACTCCAGGGAGGCCTCACGCCACATAACCAATTGCTGAGGACAGCGCAGAAGGAACCAAGCTCAGTGGGGGTTAAAAAGTCCAGGTCGAGGAACGAGAGGTCACTGAAGTAGATTAGCTAAACACAGACATCAGCCAACACCGACTTCAGCTCATGATCTTTGTGCAGAATGTGTCTGGAGAATCACGTCTTCTGCAGAATCATGAAAAGGTTGTGGAGGCTGAGCGAACCAGATAGCAGTAAAGAGCAGGGCCCATTATCACAACGTGGTCAGCGAAATCAACTAAAACATACTTGCCCAGCCTCTACAATAAATCTTAGGTCTACTTCTTTACAAAAAAATCTTTCAAAACCACTTTTTAAAAAATCAGCTCTAAGCAGAGCTGCCCACTCACTAAGCAGTTGACTGGGTAGCTTAGTCAAGCTGTGCATACCACTGAAGGGGCACGGAAAGATTCTTTCTCAATAAAAGGGAGAGAAAAATTTTACCATCATGGACCTCACTTAGGAGATCATGACTCTGTCACAACTCACATTGGGAGTTCTCTAAACAGACTTTGGGATTTCCAGAAATCAAAGAAGACTGAACTCAGATCTCCCCTTTTTGTGCTTTTACCAGAATTAATGCCAGAGAGGGAAGGATCTAGCGTCAGTGAAGGAGATGTCTCTGGCTCAAGGTGCTTGGGCAGGAAGCTGGGAAGAAGAGGACAAAGGTAGAGACCTTTTTCACAGAGAAGGAAGTAGTTAAGCCAGCTCTGTGGCTCTCAGGAAGCAATCAGATAGGAGTTTCTTTTTCCCAAGCCCTCCCTACCTGGGCTGTGTTCCCAGCATGAAGCTAGAAAAGCCAGCCAAAGCAGAGAGGAGAGCATATGTTGCCTAGTGCACAGCCCCTGACACCCACCATGTCCGCCTGGGATCCTGCTATTGGGTAGTTGCGGGTGGATCTGAGATTCTGATTTCCAGTGAATTTCCTGGGTGCTGGTGCTGCTGGCCGAGGGCCGTGCTTTGACTGCACCGGCCCTGGAGTTGTGAGTCTGAGCTACAGGGTTTTAAACGCTGCTAATCTGACCAGGTGTGGAACCAGGATTCGCCATACCACGTAGAACGGATGAGTGACTCACCTAGGGCCCCAGGGACGTTTGCAGCCCGGTCCTGTGCCACTCTTGAGAGAGGAGAGGCAATTACTGAAGCTGTGGGAGCATCAGATGCTCATTTGTAAATGAAAGGTGAGGACACATGCACGTCTCGCACATGACGTGTGACAGAGGCAACATCCACGCAAGCACCCTACAAACTGTGAATTGCTGTTAAAATGTGAGCAACTGTCTCTGTGCTGTGCTGTCGTCTGTGGGTTGTATCTTCGGACGGAGCCCAAGCTTGGTTCGTGGGGCGCCTTGTGAAGATCGATTAAAATGACAGGGGTGGGTCTTGGAGGAAGTGCTAATAACCCTGCAGCATCATGCTAGGGTTATGCCTTGGCGAAATCAACTCCACGTGCTGCTGGCTGCAGGGCATCCTAGAACTGACCCAGGCTTCTCCTGGGTACTGTTGTCAGGAATTAAGAGTATAGATGCGAGAAATGCCCAGCCCTGCTGAACCGGGTTTCCAGTCTCATGCCTCTGGTCCCCTGCTTCTTGCTGACAGTGGGCCATGGAGATGTGCCAAGGAAATCGTGCCTGGGACTCAGGGTGGGCTCTGGCCACAGAGATGTGTGTCGATGCCGCAGAAACTGCAGACACAACTGGAAGGGGGCGGTCCTGTGAGTCTCCTATGCATCAGGTCCCTGCCCTGCAGAGGGATGACTTTCTAGATCAGCAGGACAGCTTCTCAGATCCCAGGGCTCACCACAGGGAGCAGAAATCAGCCAGAGCAGATCTGGGGCTCCTGCACTCTGGTCAGAAAGTCTTCCAGGAATTTCTTCCAGTAGTGACCTCTTTCCGTAAGCAAATGCTAGAACCTTCTGCTGTCGCACAGCTGCCAAAAACGTGAACGATACAGTGGTGACAGATGTTTTGCTCTGCTTTTTGTCGCTTCAGGCTTCTGGAAGCTAGCCAGTGGATTCTGTTTTAGAAACAGCGAGAAACATTCTGAGCCAAGAAAGAGGAAAGGGCAGTTCTGATACCTTTCATCTTAAATCTTACCAGGACCCAGTGTGTATGGAGTTACACGGAGTTAATGCAGGAACCAGCTGTGTGTGTGTGTGTGTGTGTGTGTGTGTGTGTGTGGTCCTGTACAGCTATAACATTCAAGGTCAAAGGAGCAGATTGGGGCAGTTGCAATCCAGAGGTTTATTCGTTCTGAAAATGGCATTGCACGTCTTCTCTGGGCGAGGCACTAGGGACACAATGATCAATGGTCCCTGTCCTCAAAGGGCACCTGGTGTAGGAGTCAGATAGCCAAGCAGAGTGGGGGTGTGTGTGCAGGGGAGAGGCCAAGGGTGTGGGTCCTGGGGCAGGATGGGAAGGTTTCTTAGAGGAGATGACCAGGGAACAACCTCTTTAAAGCCAAAGCAGAGGGAGCTCTGGGCACCCTGGGCAGGCAGAGTAGTGCAGGGAAACACAGAGAGAACACAGAGAGCAGGGCACGTGAGGGGCTCTGGCTTGGATGTGGGAGGTAAGCTAGGCAGGAGCAGCCCCTGGTGATCCTCCCATACCTCACACAGAGGTTTGAAATATCCCATGGGTACTGTGGGGAACCAAGGAAGGGTTCTAGGTAGAGCAGAGAAGTCGTCAGAGTGGATCTAGAAATACCACCACCACCATCAGACTGGATCTGGAAACACCACCACTGCCTTCAGGCTGAATCTAGAAATACCACCACCATCATCAGACTGGATCTGGAAATATCACCGCTGCCATCAGACTGGATCTAGAAGGACTACCACCGCCATCAGGCTTAATATAGAAATACCACCACCACCATCAAGCTGGATCTAGAAGGACCACCACTGCCATCAGGCTGAATCTAGAAACCACCACCACCACCACCAGAATGGATCTGGAAACACCACCACTACCATCAGGCTGGATCTAGGAACACCACCACTGCTATCAGACTTGATCTAGAAATACCACCACTGCCATCACACTGGATCTGGAAACACCACCACTGCCATCAGGCTGGATCTAGAAGGACTACCACCGCCATCAGGCTGAATCTAGAAACCACCACCACCAGAATGGATCTGGAAACACCACCACTGCCATCAGGCTGGATCTAAAAGGACTACTACCACCGTCAGGCTGAATCTAGGAACACCACCACTGCCATCAGACTTGATCTAGAAATACCACCACTGCCATCACACTGGATCTGGAAACACCACCACTGCCATCAGGCTGGATCTAGAAATACCACCACCACCATCAGGCTGGATCTAGAAGGACCACCGCCGCCAAACACATGTTGACGTCAGTGTATCCAGGGCACGTGGGCACACACTTTAGGAGCTCACAGCAGAGTGGGCGGGAGACCCACATGAACATCAGACGAACTGTACGAGATGTCAGGAAAAGACAGGCAGGAGAGGGGACAGCCAGCTGCCGGCTGGGCGCCTGGACAGGGCTCGGTACACATTAGAGCTGTGGTCAGACTGAAGCCCAGAGAGGAAGGGCTTTGGGAGCTGCTGGATCAAGGGCTTTATTCTCTAAGCAGTGGGATCCTTGGGGACATTTTGAGTAGAAGACAGATACAATCAGAGCTGCTTTCAAAAGTGAGGCATCCACATGCTAATTACACAACTGGTTACAGCATCTGCCCTATTTCACATCCACGGTACCATGACTCCAGCATTTTCAGTTTTCATTTTTTTGTGACTTTTTTTATACAGGGAGGTGGAGAGAACCCAGTTCCTGAGAAATGGCAAGATCTTGAGTGTAAATCTTGAAGTATTGCAAAGCCGATCTCTTGCTTTGAATTGTCACTTCTTTACCCTAAAGAACAACATCTCAGTGGTTACTGTCTCACCAGACTCAGGCATCTGGGACATTTTCTTTCCAGGAAACATTGGTACGTGTTTGTGGCGCCTCATGTGAATGCCAAGGCTGCACGAAGACAGCCCTCATTAGCGATATCCCAGCGCCCTGGGGTCTTCTGTCTGCTGAAAGTTGGTGGGTTTCTTTCCTTGCCCTTTCTCACCCTGAGCCCCAGACGTGCTCTGGCCTGTTCTCCCACCAGCAGCTCTTTATCGGGTGAGGGCACTGTAGAATCAAGGCAGCCCGGTTCTCCACTCTGGGAGGATGGAGATACCCCTTCATTCGTTTTACACACATTTGCTATAACCATAGCAGTGACCCAAACAAGGGAAAACCCCTGCCTAGGTGGAGCTTACATTTTAGTGGGGAAACAAACACACGAAATAGGTCACATGAAGCAAGGCTGGAGGGTTGGGGTGCTGAGTGGGGGGATATTGATGTCAGGCTTAGGACCCTCCTGTCTCTCGAAGGGGCCTGTGGTGAACCCAGCACCTCCCCATCCCACCCAGTCCCACATGCCTGGGCTCGCCCTGGTTACCCATGGCTTGTTCAGTCTTCATCCCTACAAGCGTTCATTTGCGCAGTTGAGCGTTCACCGAATGCCTACTCTGACCATGCACAGCAGGGCACTGGGGAATGGAAGTTCCAAGCACATTTCTGTCCTTGAGCTGCTCATAACCCAGTGGGTGAAGCTCCCTTTGTACCCCTGGATACAGGAGTCAGGTGAGAAGGAGGCCTGACCTGTTTGGGACCCGAGAACACCAGCTCAGAGGACCCATTGGGCAGAGGGAGGGGCATAATGTCATGTTTTTAGCACATGCCTTCCCCCTGACTTGTAGCAATCTTATTTCCTCTCTCGTTTTCGAGAATCATCAACCCCCCAAGCAACAATATGTCCAGGGCCCTTGCAATTGATGTACGATGTTTTGTTGTTTGTTTTTGTAACTGGCTTAGGAAAAAATGGGCAAAATATTTGGGAGCGTTAGATTTTCATTTGGCCTGTGTCTTCTCCTTGGCGGTAAATAATGGCAATGAAATATAGCCATCTGTAGGCCAGGGGGTTTTGGTCAGGCTTGCTGCTGAGGCGGGGTACCTCCCTCCATCCTCCCATACGCACCACACACACTTTGTGCACATGTACACATTCACATGTGTGTGCACATAGCCATCTGAGCACACGAGCGATGCTCCAAGCCTAAATGGGAAGTCATAGTGGATCCCAGTGTCAGCAAAAGAAGGAATGAGAGGGGGCGGCTGGCATAGGTTTAGATCGTCTCTGCCTGTTTTAAGATATCATTTGTAGAGTCACGGATGCGTTCATGGAGAAATGAAGCACAGAGCATTGTCCTCATGACCCAGATGGTGACACCGCCCCCATGCCTTTATACCAGGTCCCCTCCAGCTCCACAGGGCCCACTCGCGTGTCCTGTCATCACGGCATTCGTAGTTGGGCTCATTTCTTTCTCTTCGTGCATCATCCCCACCTCACTGCCACATCCCAGCTAAACAGCTCCTGGCTCCCTCCCAGTGAAATTCAGTGAGAAGCAGACTCTCCTACAGATGAGTCCAAAATATTCCACAAGTGATTTTTCAGCTGTCAGTGAGGCAAGTAGGAAATACTGTGTTAGCTCCTGATCTCCTCTGTCCCCACGTACTTCACCCTCCATTCACCATGCTCCCCCTCCCCCCGCCGGTTATCTGAGGTCTTTGTTAATCCCCGAAAGGATATCAGGGATTTGTCTTAGAAGTTCAGCAGTTTAAGGAGGTTATACAGTTTACCCTTGTAATTTCAGAACAACGTCTAATTCAGTGGCAGCAATGTTATGCTTTCCCATGCAGTTTTATGGAAATTTTGCAGAAGGTCAGATCCAATGCACATGCTTACGGGCTTGAAGAATAGCAGCTATTTAAGCAATGCCATATCGGTATGATTGGGGGTCAAGGTGTCCTACGCTAGACTTACCAACAAGAGATACAGTGACATTTTTAGCACAAAATGCCGGCACCCTTGTGACACTTGCAAGATCAGTGTCACTGGCACAGAAGTAAAGCAAGGAAGGATGGCTTTCCATCCTTCAGCCGGTGGGTCTTGAGGAGCGGCTGACATTTGTCCAAGTCAGATGATGGAGGAGGGTTCCAGTGCATGGATGCAGGAAGGTTCAGAGAGGTGCGTGCGAGTGTGGATCGGCTGCGGGAAGGTGCCTACGGCTGATGTGCGCGGGAGACGCGGGCCACACCCCGTCCCACCCAGCTAGCGTGAGCCATTTCTTACTTTTCTGTGCAATGCTTAGTCATAGGGTCCAGGCTAGTAAGCCAGCTCACAGACATATTGAAAAAGTTAAAAATTCACCACATTTGGAGAAAAGATCATCTGCATAGAGATTTCAAAAGATTAGGAAGGGACTTTGAGGAATCTCTGACCCAACTCATCCATATTTCAAAGAGGTCACAGATGCTCAGAGAAGGGGCATGAGACCTTTGTCCTCATCAATTCCAGACTTTTCAGAAACGCCACTAGGAAGGAAATAGGTCAACGCATTCTTTCCTCAGAGGGAAGAACGTGAAGGCAGTGCCTGGGCAGGATGGAGCAATAGTGGGTAAGAAAGCCACTGGCCTACATTTGGGTCACAGTGATAAAATGGAAGAAATGCAGGCTCATCATTAGACAGCTCAGATATGAAGCCCAGCTTCACCTTTAATTCACAATTTGGCCATATATTAGCCACCAAAAAGCTTCAAACTTCCTTTCTTCTCTGTAAAATAGAGCCCCCAATACCCACCTCGGAGGATTACAACTGGGATTGCCCATCCTCTGGGCTTTCTAAGATCTTTTTTCTTTAATGTTTATTTATTATTGAGAGACAAAGAGACAGAACGTGAATGGGGGAGGAGCAGAGAGAAAGGGAGACACAGAATTCAAAGCAGGCTCCAGGCTCTGAGCTGTCAGCACAAAACCCAATGCAGGGCTCGAACTCACAAACCATGAGATCATGACCTGAGCTGAAGTTGGATGCTTAACTGACTGAGCCACCCAGGTGCCCCTGGGCTTTCAAAGCTCTTGTCTAGGTCTTGTATTCCAACTGCACAGGCTTAAATGTGATAGTGTATAAAGCCCAAAACTGTACTTGGTCCAGAGGTTTTGTGCCCATCATTGGTTGACTTCAAATGTGAATCCCTAGATTAACACAAACCATGGCTCCTGATCTCTGCAGATTATAAGATGATGATAATGATGATGGTGGTGATAATGATATTAATTAAGATGATGATAATGATGGTGGTCATTATGATAGTGATGATGATGATGATGGTCATTATGATAGTGATGATGATGGTGGCAGTTGTGATGGTGGTGGTGATGACGAAGATGATGATGGTGATTGTGGTGATAATGATGGTACTGATAGTGGTGATGATGATAATGATGATGATGATGATGATTGTGATGGTGGTGATGATGATGATGGTGATGGTGGTGATGATGATGGTGATGGTGGTGATGATGATGATGGTGATAATGATGATAATGATGATGATGATGATGATGATGATTGTGATGGTGGTGATGATGATCATGATGGTGATAAAGGTGATAATGATGGTAATGGTGATGATGATGATTGTGATGGTGATGGTGGTGATAATGATGGTGATGATGATAATGATGAAGATGATTATGATGGTGGTGATGATGATGATGAGGATGATTGTGATGGTGGTGATAATGATGATGATGGTGATAGTGGTGATAATGATGGTAATGATGATGATGATTGTGATGGTGGTGATGGTGATGATGCTGATGGTCATGGTGGTGATATTGATGGATGATATTCCAACCACAGATAACTGACCCTTTCTCCTCATGAAGATTCAGATAAGCAGTGTAGCCAGTATGGAGCCCACAGCAGAGAGAACAGCATCATGCCCTGTCATGATGTTGGACTGTCAGGATGGGGGCATATCTTGGCAGAGGTGAGCTGTGAGACAAGTTGGACAGGAAAAGGGCAGGGAGCTCAGGTGGTACATGAGCTGAAAGCCAGATAGAAATTCAAGGTGATTCATTTGTCTAAAGAGCAATGTCCTGTCAAGCTCTTGATGTTCTCTTTGGTTTGGGGGAAGCTAAACAAAAGCAAAGGGGGAGCATGCTGGTCCTCTAGAATGCTAAAGCATATGCATGTCATTTTTCTTGCACTGGTGTTAACTTAGCCTTTATTGTGGACAACTCTTAGCTAAACTGGAAGGGCCACTGTGTCCATAGGAACAGACATTATAATGGCTACCAAAGCCCTCACCATCCTTCCTGCCCCATATCAGCATGCACCTACTAGAACCATCCCACACCAGGCCCCAGAGATACAGGGAGACACAAGGCCACATGGCAGAGGGAAGGGACCCCACGCACTGGAGTCAGGCTGGTTCATATTCTCAGATCCACCACTGGAAAATCATGTGACTTTGAATAAGTTGTTTATCAGTGCTCCTTTTGCTTCCGTGTCCTCATATTTAAAAATGAGGGCAGTAAAGCCTATTTCTGCAGGCTGGCTGCAAGTTTGGGGGCACTGTGCCCAGATTAGCTTGCCCAGAACTTGGCCATTTGTTGGTGTTGAAATGACAGTGGTCACTGCATGCCCTACTGTCGGAGCAGTGGTTACTGTGGCGGTGGTTATTAATTTGCATTCTCTGCCTTAACAGCCTTACTGCGTCCACCATATTGTTTTTAGCTGTTTCCTTTCTAATGGACCACTGAGCAAAGGGACTTTTGGTACTTGGATTTTCTCCTATGTTATTTCCTTTTTTTAAATATTTATTTACTTTTTGAGAGAAACAGAGAGAGAGAGAGAGAGAGAGAGAGAAAGAGAGAGAGAGAGAGAACGAACAATCAGGGGAAGGGCACAGAGAGAGGGAGACACAGAATCCAAAGCAAGCTCTAGGCTCTGAGCTGTCAGCACAGAGCCAACGAGGAGCTTGAACCACAAACTGTTAGACTGTGACTTGAACCAAAGTCGGACACTTAACCGACTGAGCCACCCGGGTGCCCTTCCTACGCTGTTTCTTTATATTACATTCCACACGGGCTTTCCTCAGCCGATGAATTGGGAGCCTGTGGGCAAAGCAGTTGCTGGAAATTGTCATGCCTGATTTTCAAAGCAGAATCAAACCAAGTCCTCTCATACAGCCAGTGTACATGCTGAGTACTTCACAGAGTCAGCCCCCTCCCTTTCACCAAAACACATTTTACCCACCTGGGGCATGAACTGGAGTAGACCAGACCACATGCCCAGGCCCTTTCAGGCCAGCCCTTTACCCCACCAACCATCCAAAGCCCTGAAGACCTTGGGCTGAGAGGGAGGGGCTCTCCAGCAGAGAAACTTCAGATGATTTTCTAGCCTCAGTCATCAGCCTGGAAAAAGTCAGACCCCAGCAAGTCATGGGTTCCCTGTGCCTTAGTGCTGGGGAGCCTAGTCCTGTGAAGCTCTCGGTCATTCAAAGTACATACTGAGTTGATGGCCACACCTCATACAATCTAGATGAGTTTGTCACAGAAGATGACAAATGTGGCCGGAATAAGCTGCCTTTTTTGATGTTTGCACAAATTTTATTCTCAAGCTTCCTGGACCTTTTAAAATAGAATTGTAGTAATTGCATTTACGTCCTCAGCTGTTTTCTACTTCAAGTAGAGAGAAAACAAAATGATATACTTAATGTAATATTTAGGAATGCATCAGGATCATTTCACACTTTTCTTATCTAAGTGCCTTACTTTATAGTACTTACATTTAATGAATTAAATGAGTTATTCTCCATCATAAATACGTTATTAATTTATAACATAAAATAAATGAAAAGCAATGGAAACTAAAACTCCCTTGTTGCAGGAACATATCGTTAGAACTATTATATGTCTTCATTCTGCTGTATGGTTCTCTGGGGGTAAATGGAAGTGAATTTTTTTTCAGAGAAGGGCTTTATGTTCTTCACCAAAAGCCTTCTTAATATTTTATTATGAATTAGTGTTGAGGGGCTGTGGGTATTTTAAATGCTTATTGGTTATTTTTTAAGCATTTGGCTTTATGAAAGTTGGTGTGTTGAAGCCCTCCTCTGAGAGGGTCCTTGTTTCTTGGCTAACGATGTTTTCTCCCCTACAGGTAGCAGAGGGAATTGACAAGGCAGACAGATACGTGTACATATGTATTTTATAGAATTCTTTCTGCAGGCGCTCAGGTTGCTCAGTCGGTTACACGTCTGACTCTTGATTTCGGCTCAGGTCATGATCTCACGGTTCATGAGATCAAGCCCAGCATCAGGCTCTACACTATCAGTGCTTGGGATTCTCTCTCTCGTTTTCTCTCTCTGTTCCTCCACTACTCATGCTCTCTCTCTCTCTCAAAAAAAAAATCCTTTCTGGGGATGTGTGAGGCTCTGTAGATCTTCCCACAGAGGTGGGATGGAGCCCCCTTGGTTTCTTGGCCAAGCCCCCAGCTCTCAGGAGTCCGTAGCAAGCTGCTGTCATTCCACAGTGCACTGGCACCACAGTAGAAATTCTCCAACATCACCCAAAAGCAGATATGGGGAACTTACATAACAGAGATCCCTGCTTCTCCCGCCATAGTATCGGGGTGTTGAGAGGAGGGACTGTCCAGTCAGGGGCTGTATCTCCAGCCTCCCTTGGCATCTAAGTTGGGCCAAACGACTTCTCTCCAAAATGATAACGTATGAACCAAGGCAGATAAAAAGCACATGGGCGTTTCCCTGCCACTCCTCTTCCCTGCCCCACTGGCTACACACAGAGGATTCCCAGGCTCCAAGGGATGACAGAGCCACCACCAGAAGGAAAATCCCCAAATGGGGATATGCCACCTGTCTCCCAACAACATGAATCAGATCTGAACTTCTGTTGTGCCAAGCCTCCGAATTCAGGGTTTTGATACCGTAGCCAGCGTCGCGCTGATTAACACAGTCCCCGTCCTTCCGTCCCTGCCTGCAGCGTCAGAGCTGATCTGAAAACCCATATCCTCGACCATGTGCGCTTAGACGTTCTTACCATCCATAAGCTTCCATATACTTTTGTTTGTATTCTGAATATAAAAAAAATTTTTAAGGGGTGACTGAGTGGCTCAGTCAGTTAAGTGTCTGACTTCTGCTAAGGTCATGATCTCACAGTTTGTGGGTTTGATCCTTGCGTGGGGCTCTGTGCTGACAGCTTAGAGCCTGGAACCTGCTTCAGACTCTGTGTCTCCCTCTCTCTCTCTCTGATCTCCCCTGCTCTGTCTCTGTCTCTGTCCCTCTCAGAAAGAAAAACATTTTTTAAAAATTTTAAGTATACTAGACAGAAAATGGCAGCTCCTTTCTTTTTATTTTTTTAAATTTATTTTTGAGAGAGAGACATGGACAGAGACAGTGCAAACAGGAGACGGGCAGAGAGAGAGGGAGACACAGAATTCCAAGCAGGCTCCAGGCTCTGAGCCATCAGCACAGAGCCCGATGCGGGGCTTAAACCCACGACCTGCGAGATCATGACCTGAGCCAAAGTTGGACGCTTAACTGACTGAGCCACCCACACGCCCCAAAAAAATGGCAGCTTCTACACACAAGAGTAGGGATCACATCCGCCTTGCTCACCTGCATGTCCTCAGCACGTAGCCCAGTGCCTGGTGCAGAGTATACAGAGTATACACATGATGGATGCTGAAAGAAGGGAGGGAAGAAGGAGAAAGAAAGGAGAGATATGATCACATGGGCAATGTCATCGTTATCATCCTCACACTCATGTGGGAGCAGACCTGCTGAGACGGCTCCTACCAGTCACTCACTCTCCAAGGGGCAGCCCTGGAAGTGACCCTTTATCCTGACCACAAGCAGTTCCCCTACCACCCAGAATGATAAACTGATCCCGTTATGAATGAGCTCTTTAATTATAAAACAGATTTAGAAAAAGAAGTGCTTCATTATCAGACATTTTTTTTATAATTAGTCTGACCTGAAATTAGTAGGCTCCAGCTCAGGGGCGAGAGGTGCTCCTTTACACAATGCAATTAAAGCCAAGCCACAAAGCCATCCTCGCGAAGATTCGAGTTGGCATTCACCTTGGCTGGAATCTCACAATCTCTGAAAACTGCACCCTCACTGTGCCCCAGAACAGAAGAATTTAGAGGAGTTGTGCATTTAGGATCTTAAAAGGCTTGCATCTGTTTTAACCTGCTCTGAAATCTGAGAGTTTACATCTGTTCCCATTACTATTGCTGTTTAACCACATACCGTAAAACTTAATGGCAGAAGCACCCTCCTTATTAAACTCGGGGACTCTGTGGGTCAGGAATTCCAGCAGGGATGGCTTTTCTCTGCTGCACAAAGTGAGGGGCCTCTTCTGGGAAGGTTTTCTAGTGGGGGGGCAGGTAACCTGACAGCGGGGGCTCTGATTCCCTGGACTATCTCTCCTCAACACCCAGCAGTTGTTGCTAGTTGTCACCTGTGACGTCAGCTAGGGCTGTCTACCTGAGCACCTCTCCATGGCCACTTTAGGTGGCCTGGATCTCCTCACAGCATGGTGGCCCACAGTATCAGCCAGCTTTCATGGTGGCTCAGGGTCCCAACAGTTACAAGAGGCCTCACTCCTTTTCGCACCTGGCCTCAGAAGTCACCAGTGGCATCTCTATTGTCCTCTCTCAATCGAGGCAGTCACAGCCTGCCCAGCTTTAAGGGAGACATACGCCCTACCCCTCAACTGGAAGGTGACAAGACCCCTGGAGAAGGAACGCCAAGTTCAGGAGGTATTGTTGCTACCGACTTGGCAAATACAGTCTACCACAACATCTAAAGCTCTACAGTGTCAGGGGGAGAGCAGTAGACCAACCTCATCTGAAAAAGGTGTGATTTGGGGTTCCTGGGTAGCTCAGTGGGATAAGCATCCAATGCTCTCGATTTTGGCTCCAGTCATGATATCATGGTTTGTGAGTTCAAGCCCTGCATCGGGCTCTGTGCTAATGGTGCAGAGCCTTCTTGGGATTCTCTCTCTCTCCCTTCCTATCTCTCTCAGACCTTTCCTCTCTCTCTCTCTCTTTCTCTCTCTCTCTCTCTCTCTCACACACACACACACACACACACACACACACACACTAAATAAACTTAAAAACGAAAGAGGTAAGTTTCTGGGCTACGCAAGGCTTGGGATGTCGGAGGCAGAAGTGGAGGAAGGGGTCACGGGAGAAGTAGAGCAGGTGCGAGGAACCTCTCTCGCGGTGACCCGAGAGAGAGGTCAGAACTTAGGTGTCCTCCATTAGCTGGTGGATGCCAGCCAGGCTAGCCCTGAAGCCCATGTGGACACCGTGGGGTCTCTGGGCCGGATGTCTGTGCGCTCCCCACCCCAGGCTTCAGCAGCTGCCTCGGCCACTCCTTTCTCCGAGAAGCATAGTCTTTATCAGTAAAACAGAAAATAATGTCAGCCTGGATGGAGAAGGCTAATAAAAGTGATAATACATGATTCATAGAGTGGAAAACTACTCGGGACCTGCCAAAGTGTAAGAACCGAGACATGACGTGTTGACTTCCCAGCTATCTCCTTGATCCCTTTTCCCACACTGCTGTTTCCCCCTTCTAAATATGTGAATTGTATTTATGTGAATAATGTTCAAGGATGACAGCATTCCAGGCCACTGTTAACGCAGTAATTTATAACCTAAGTCACATCCCTTTATGCACGGAACCTGCCAGAAGACCTGGCATTAGCAAAAACCACACATAAGACAGAAACAGCCAGATGATGAGTTAAGGCAATAGGAAATTGCTCCCCGACGCAGCAAGGACAGCAGAGCAGAGCCTTCTAGTGGCTCAGGGGGTGGAGCGCTCTGAGAACTGGGGGCCTCTGTTGTCTGTTGTGTGCATTCAAGCCAGTGGTACAGGTAGGGCTGCTGAAGCTGTCCCAAGACCCAGGGCAGGGCATAGGAGAGGTGACTGGTGCGGCAGGATGGGGTGCCTCGAAGGAGCAAAATCCACAGTCAAGTCCAAGAGGGTAGCAATTCACAGGGCTGGAAATCGAGGTGTGAACCCGAGTGGAGGAACCCAAGGCTAAGTGCATGGGTACATTGGATGCCAAGTGCCTAAAACAGGAAGAAGAGGGAGAAAGGGGAGGATAGCAATGGTTTTATTTATTTTTAAAAATTTTTAAAAATATTTTTATTTGTGAGAGAGAGAGACAGACAGAGACAGACCACAAGCAGGAGAGGAAGGGGACGAGAGAGAAGGAGACACAGAATCCGAAGCAGGCTCCAGGCTCTCAGCCGTCAGCACAGAGCCCGACGCGGGGCTCGAACCCATGAACCAGGAGATCTTGACCTGAGCCAAAGTCAGACGTTTAACTGACTGAGCCACCCAAGATGCCCTAGGATAGCAAAAGTTTTAATCTTTGTTTGATAGGTTGGTTAGTTGGTTGTTCAGTCTGTAGTTGGTCAGTTGATTCGGTCAGTTGGTTGGTTTCTTTGATTGGTTGGCTAATTAGTTTTTGTTTTTTGTTTGGCAAAGGAATGCTTTCTTCGAATAAACAAATCACACAAGGAAATGTAGTCTAGAGGAGTTGTCCTGGCTGAATGCAGATGGCACTAATCTTTCTCCCGGGCACATTTCTTTTTCTTTTTTTTTTTTTTTTACATTTATTTATTTATTTATTTATTTATTTATTTATTTATTTATTTGACTCAAACACCCAGGCACCCCAGGAAAACAATTTTATTTTTTTAAATTAAATAGTTTATTACCAAGTTGGTTTCCATATAACACCCAGTGCTTTTCCTCACAAGTGCCCCTCTCCCTGACCACCACCCCCCTTCCCCTTCCCTTCTCCCTCTTCAGCCTTCAATTTGTTTTCAGTATTTAACTCACTCCCTCTCCCTAACTCTTCCCTCCCCCTTTCCCCTTCCCATGGTCCCCTGTTAGGTTTCTCCTGTTAGACCTATGAGTGACAACATATGGTATCTGTCCTTCTCTGCCTGACTTATTTCGCTTAGCATGACACCCTTGAGGTCCATCCACTTTGCTACAAATGGCCAGATTTCATTCCTTCTCATTGCCATGTAGTACTCCATTGTGTATATATACCACATCTTCTTGATCCACTCATCAGGTGATGGACATTTAGGCTCTTTCCATGTTTTGGCTATTGTTGAAAGTGCCGCTATAAACATTGGGGTCCATGTGCTCCTATGCATCAGCACTTCTGTATCCCTTGGGTAAATCCCTAGCAGTGCCATTGCTGGGTCATAAGGGAGTTCTATGGATAGTTTTTTCCGGAACCTCCACACTGTTTTCCAGAGCGGCTGCACCAGTTTACATTCCCACCAACAGTGTAGGAGGGTGCCCGTTTCTCCACATCCTTGCCAGCATCTACTCTTGATTTGCTCATTTTAGCCACTCTAACTGGTGTGAGGTGGTATCTCAGTGTGGTTTTGATTTGTATTTGTCTGATCCCGAGTGACACTGAGCATCGTTTCATGTGTCTGTTGGCCATCTGGATGTCCTCTTTGGAGAAGTGTCTATTTATGTCTTCTGCCCACTTCTTCACTGGATTATTCTTCTTCAGGTGTGGAGTTTGGTGAGTTCCTTATAGATTTTGGATACTAGCCCTTTATCCGATATGACATTTGCCATTATCTTTTCCCATTCTGTTGGTTACCTGTTAGTTTTTTTTATTGTTTCCTTTGTGGTGTAGAAGCTTTTTATCTTAATGAGTTCCCAGTAGTTCATTTTTGTTCTTGATTCCCTTGCCTTTGAGGATGTGTCGAGTAGGAAATTGCAAGAGACAGAGTGAGACAGAGTGCAAGTGGGGGAGGAGCAGAGAGAGAGGGAGACACAGAATCTGAAGCAGGCTCCAGGCTCTGAGCTGTCAACACAGAGCCCGACACAGGGCTCGAACCCACAAACCATGAGTTTATGAACCTTAGCAGAAAACAGACACTTAACCGACCGAGCCACCCAGGTGCCCCGTCCTGGGCACATTTCTATTCTTGATCAGATGCAAAGGACTGAGATGCAAGTCTGCACCCCCAGAAGCACCACATCACAGCCCAGAAACCAAAATGCTTTTTGCTGCCACTTAGGCGAGCAAGGTGTTTGCCCCCAGCCCCTGCTCTTCCGGAGTCAAGGACCCCACTCAGAGTGAGGGCCGGGTTAAAACACCACCTGTGCAGCCCCTGTGGGGACTTATAGCTCACCTGGGAGGTCTGTTCCAGGTTTCTCCTGACAGAGTCCCTCGCATGTTCTTCCACCCAACGAATGGGTCTTAGGGACCAGGCCCCTAGGAAGCAAGTGGTCATAGGTGAGCAAGTCAGAATTCTTGAACACCTGCAGGAAATTACTGACCCCTATAGTCCCCTGCATATCCTCCTGGGAGAAGCAGGAGCCCATAGCCCTGTGGGGATGAGCATCATATATGCCCACTCACTAGACCTCCCAGAGTCCCCTGGATTTGCCAGCTCTGGTGGCCACTCCTCAGAGCGCCTCCTCCTCCTCACCAGCTCCAGGCCATGAAGACATGTTATTCTGCTCCCATTCCCTCTTCCCTTTCCTGTATTTCTTAGCTTCTTTCCTAGTTGTCCCCTCTATCTCCTGCAGAAGCTTCCATCCCCCTAATGAGAAGGAGAAATCTCTCACTTCTTTTTTCTTCTCCTCCTGCAAGGAGGCCAGGCCAGGGGTGTGTGCCTCAGGCGGGGGAGGGGCCTCCCTCTTGCCTTTCAAGTCTCAGAGGATTCCTTTTGGTTTTCACTTCTGGTGTCTCCATAGGGGCCTCTTGGCCACCCCTGGCCAGTACCAAGTGCATCCAATCCCGTGGGGTCACCCATCTGCTGTGGGTTGGGGCAGAAGACCTGTAGGAAGGGGGAGTCTGAGTGCCCTCCCCCTGGCCAGGGCCCCAAATGTATATTCCACTGAAAATACAGGTAGGCTCTGCAAATGATGCAGTCGTCCTGAGGGTCAGTAAGCAAACTTGGATGCAAGTGTTCTATCCCAGTTCACAGTTCATAGGTGAATTTGACACTTGAGCCCAGGTAGGTAACTGATATCACAGGTGTCCCGAGCAGAGCGACTCAGGCAGGCCTGGGAACTTATGGTTTCAAGGCTTCATCCCCTGAAGTGTGTTCCACAGAATGTGAGTCAGGCAGTGTGTTCATTAATTAGGCTTCTGTGGTCAAATCAATCTGTGAAATGTGCAGAACTTCCCGGCCTTTTAAATGTTGGTGTGGCATATAGCATGGAGTGCCTCCCAACACAGTCTTTGAGCCCTTTTTGTACTGAATATAACACCTGCACTAGCATTCTGAGAAGCACGTTTTTGAAGATAATATTTAAATAGTGATCCCAAGTGGAAGAAGAAATTTGGAGAATCCTAAAGAAAAAAGAGATGCGCTTTGTGGCAAATGGTGAGCCTAATGGTAGAGAGAAGTAGAGCAAAGGCCAAGAGGAAGGTAAATGGAGCTGGGCCCTGGTCCCTGAGCAGAGGGACTACAGATGAACCTGCTTGGTACAGAGTACAGTGCCAGCAAGTCACTGAGAACGGGGCAAGAGTAATGGGATCTTTCAAAGTTTTGACCATCTTTGGATGCCTTACTGAGCTAAACGGTGGTCCTCTGATGAAGCTCTGAACTTCTTCGGGATAATTTCATCTTTAGGAAAGGAAATCCCGAAAAGTGGTGCTCTTTGACTAATAAGGAAACAGTTTCATGGGTGAAGTTTGCAGAGACACCAGCAAAACTGACCATGTCCTCCTGAAGGTTGTGAAAACGAAGCACGTGTTTGGTGGCCAGATCATTTGAGTCAAACCCTCTGGCCCTAAGCTACTCATGGGAATAGCAACCAGAGAGAAACTGTATGAGAGAAAAGAGCCCATTTACAGGCTCAACGAAAACAATTCCACGTCCAGGGTAATAAACGCAGTCAAAATTTATAGGACCTTGATGACGAAAATTTTAGAACCGGCCTGAGACTCAACAACACAAAAATGTCAATCCTCCCCACTTTCATTTATGAGCCTAATGCTATCCCGGTTAAAGTAGGTTTGTTTTAGGAAGTGGGCAAGAAAACACAGAGAAAGATGGAGCAGTAAGGAGAACTTGCTGTAACTAGCTGTTTGGGGGATGAAAAATGCAATGAAATCTCAGGGATTGAAGCAGTGTGGTGCCGACATGTTTAGACAGAAGACCAGTCAAATGTACTAGAACGTTCTCAAGTGGACCTAAACCCGAGAAACATTAGCATACGGTAGGTGTGGTGTCTTGTGTAAGTGAAAGAAAGATGAACTATTTAGTGAGTGATGTTGGGACAACATGGGGGGGGGGGTGGGGAAGTAACTCAGCCTCCTGTTGTAAGATTACCTAAATTCCAAATCGAATTTAGGTGTAAAATCTGAAACTTTATGAGTAGTACATAAAAATAGTGGATAATCTTTTTACTACCCTAGGAATCATCAAAGGAAAGATTAATAAGTTATACGTTAAACTACATTTTTTAAAGCTTAAAGTCTAGTCCTTGGCCAAAAACAAAAAATAAACATCACCATAGACAGAGTGGGAAAAGCCAAACTTGACAAACTGGGGAAACTATTTGCAATTCGTATGAGAGGCAAAGAATTCAGCTTTTTAATATAGAAAGAGCCCTCATAAACCAATATGAGCAACAACTCACTAGAAAAAAATGTGCAAAGTGTATGATGAGTAGTTCGTAGGAATGGCCTATAAAGGCCAAAAAAATGCTTAATCTCACTCATGATGAGAGAGATGTAAATTAAAAGGGATTTTTTTTTACCTGATAGACTGACAGAGAAAATAAATGAATAAAAAGATTTGATAATATGCTATGTTGGCAAGACTATGAGGAGGAAACAGTTCTTCAACACATTGCTGGTGGAGTGTAGATTAGTAAACCTCACGTAAGGCGATTTGTAGAGTAGTGTCTATCAACCTCACAAATGCCAACTCGCTTTCATCTAGTGCTTCACTTGTAGGAATTTATGTTACAAGGAAGCATGGGTCATGAGGTATGAACAAGGTATCATTGTAGCATTGTTTGTAATTAGGTAAACATTCAAAATAACCTAAGATATTTGCTGGTGAGGGACTGGCTAGAGAGGTACAACTTACAGTGGAATGCTTTCCACTATTGAACTGTAGATAAAGACCAGATGGTGGAGTCAGTTAAGTGTCCGACTTTGGGTCAGGTCATGATCTCAGGGTCCATGGGTTTGAGCCCCACATTAGGCTCTGTGCTGACAGCTTGGAGCCTGGAGCCTGTTTCGGACTGTGTGTCTCCCTCTCTCTTTCTGCCCCTCCCCTGCTTGTGCTCTTCCTCTCCTTCAAAAATAAATAACTATTTAAAAATTTTTGGGGGCGGACGCCTGGGTGGCTCAGTCAGTTAAGCGTCCGGCGTCAGCTCAGGTCATGAACTCATGGCTCATGGGTTCAAGCCCCAACTCGGGCTCTGTGCTAACAGCTAGCTCAGAGCCTGGAACCTGCTTCAGATTCTGTATCTCCCTCTCTCTCTGACCCTACCCTGCTCACGCTGTCTCTCTCTGTCTTTCAAAAGTTAAAAAAAAATAAAAAGTATTTTTTTAAATCAGGTGTGCCCAGCCCATCTCCATGAAACCACTTTCCATTCCCTTCCAACCCATTCTCTTCCTGACCTCAGTTTCCCATCCTCTACTCTTTCCCACTCAATAAAATGCCATCACAGATGCTGAATGAATTTGACACTTATTTCAAAAGCTTTCATGGATCTTAGCCCTGCTTCTGTTTGCCAGCATGAGGAGAACAGGTATGACTTAAACAGCAAAGATCTGACGACTTGATGATACCTCCGTGTAAGAGAGGGTGAGCACATTTTGGCAGTCTCAAATGCTGTGGTGACAGAGTAGATTGGTACAATAATTTTGGAGGACAACCTGACGATATCTACTGAAATTTTGAATGCCCATTAGTGAATCGATTCTGCTTCTAGAAATGCATCCTGTTGATACCTGCATTTGTAAGGATGCTCAGTGTATGTTATTTAGCTTGGCTCTAGGGATTTGGGGTCAATGTTGAATGGCAGCAAGAAAAAAGGTCCTAATGCCTATGTCTGTTAGTGGCTCCTCTCTATCTGCAATGCAGGCTTGTCTGCATAGCTAGCATTCCCATCGGACTACTGATTTTACAGCAATAGAAGAAATACCAACTGCTGGTCAGTCAGTTAGAAAGAAGAGTCTGACCAATGGAAACCAAAGCCTCTTATTGAAATTCAATCCTGTCTTCTTTCAATGTACAGTCTAGAACACTAGTTCCCTGGTGATGATAATGTGGTACCCAGGGTGTTAAATTCATGACTGTAGCTAAGAGATGCATCATGGGTATATTCCATTTGACATAAATGACTGAAGAAATTTACTGGAGGAAAAGTAATTGAAGAGGAAAAACAAAAAAATTAGTTTTTACTCTAAAACACAGAAGTAAAAATTAAAAGGCTAATAGAGACAAGGAAGCATGGGGTGCATGTTGTTTTAAAATAAAGTCCCAAATTCTTTGAGATTCTTCCCTCCAGGAGCTGGAGCTTAATTTTTCCACCATTAGGTATGGGTTGGCCTTAGTGACTCTTCCAGTGAATAGAACATAATGGAACTGATTAATGGTGGATGACTAGGTCAATAGAGACATTATGACATCCTCCTTGATTTGCTCTGGGGAAAATCTGCTGCCCTGTTGTGAAGACACTCAGGTGGCCTGTGGAGAAGAAAGACCCCTTAGCAGGCAGTTGAGGCCTCCTGCCAGCCCCTGCTGACATCTTGACAGTAAATACATGAGAGGCTATGATCCAGAAACACCCATTAAACCACTCCCAGATTCCTGACTCACAGAAATTGTAAAATGATAAATGCATTTTCCTGTAAGCTGCTAAGTTTGGGGGTGACTAGTTATGCAGCAACAGCTATCTAATACAAAGACAAAAAGTATTTGAGGTTAATAAAGAAGGTGTTTTATTGGTGAATGTTTTGCCCATCTCTTGCTCAGGGAATGACTTTGTTTTTGTTTGTTTTATTTTTTTATTTTTCTTTATTTTTTAAAGAATGAATTTTTTTAATTCTTTTAATGTTTGTTTATTTTTGAGGAAGAGAGAGAAGAGGAAGGGAAGAGAGAAAGGGAGACAGAATCTGAAGCAGGCTCTAGGCTCCGAGCTGTCAGCACACAGCCTGACACAGGGCTCGAACTCACAAACCGTGAGATCATGACCTGAGCTAAAATTGGACACTTAACCAACTGAACCACCCAGGCTCCCCTGTTTTATTTTTTTAATATAATTTATTGTCAGTTTGGTTTCCATATAACACCCAGTATTCATCCCAACAAGCACCCTCCTCAATGACCTTGTTAAGCTTTATTTTCAAAGATGTGTTGAAAACGCTCTGCTGAGGCAAATATTATTAGAGTGGTCAGGGTTGGATGTTAGCTTATGGTATATAATTTGGTAGAACAAAATAACAGAATAATGTGAAGAAATTTAAGACAAGAATTTTCTGATGCTTTTCAGATACTATTTGATCATCCTGTATTTTACCTTAAATGTCCATCTCTTATATCCTTAATCACCCAAAAACTGTGGTCGTTGACATTTTATGTTACAATTTCCTAGTGAAACCTCATCAATGAAACCGCTTAAATGTAAAGACTCGAACTTTTAATGAATGAGTAAACAAACACCAGGTGCATATGCAATGATAAGAAAAGATCTCCTAGAAATATTTTTCAGGGAAAAGGAAAGGATACTACTAACTATATTTTAAAACATAAAAGGAACCAAAAAAAAAGAATAGATACTTATTTTTCATGAATATGCATTAAAAATCTCTGGAAGGGTAAACAAGAAACTGAAAACACTAGTTACTGGGGTGCCTAGCTGGCTCAGTCATAAGAGCCTGCAACTCTTGACTGTGAGTTCAAACCTCACGTTGGGTATAGAGATTACTTAAAAAACAAAACAAAAACGCTGGGTACCTATTAGTGGAATTGGAACAGAGCAAATGGTTGAATGTATTAAGTAACCAAAAAGGAATAACACGCTTTTTAGAAATTAAACAAAGAAAATGAGTAGAGGAACCAAGAACACGAGTATGACCGCCAAGGGTGCTGTCTGGTAAGCTCAGAGCTCTTTAAAAACAGGTACAGAAGAGGAGAGGCACATAACCAAGGCAGGATGTCACATAAGGGCAATAATAACCCCCAGGATGAGCTAAGCCTTGTGAAAGATGTCAAGTACGGGGCTAATTTGGGTCATTTTGAGAGAGAACGTAACAAGAAAGGTTCATGTCATCACTGCTCTTAGTGGGGATGGCAGGATGCTAATTGGTGACAGGAAGTAGAACTGCTTTCCTCTTGTGATCTACTGCTTCTTACCTGTGGGACTTTTAAGCTCTGCTTATGTCTGGGCCTCTTAGCTTCTCCCATTTTCAAAACGAGGCAAAGGCCTCTCATGCGTTGGAACAACACTGCCGGTAGGTGCCCAGGTGGTTCCCCTTCGTGTGGCTATCCGGGCTGACTGACTTATGCAAAGACTGGACTTGGTCGTTCCCTCCCCTCCCCTCCCCTCCCCTTCCCTTATGCGGTAGGAATATTGTATTTGGCCTACCCGTGTGCCTTTGGGTTGGTTGCCCCCTTTATGCTTTTGGTTCCTTCAGAGCCAAAACGTGTGCTCTCTGTATCCTTGAATAGTGTTCACACCCTCCTCTGGTCTCAAAACTGATTCGGGACCTCATTTCAGCCTCTGAGCAGCCTCTGACCTGCTGGGTCAACTGTGAGTACCCCCCTGTACCCTGGCCTCTTCTTTCCAGAGGCCACCAAGTAGTCCAGGTGTGGATTTTACCCTTCAGGTACCAAACCATTGGAGAGAAATGTGTCACCATCTCCTCCAGTCCAGGAAGTATAATCTTCAAATGGAGTGAGAAACAGGAAGCACAGAATGTATGAAGAAGGAGTTAAAACTCTAAGAAAGGAGACAGGATTGTCTTGCTTAACCACTCAAAACATCCTCAAGTCTTCGGCCCGAGTTAATTCTATCCCAGGGTAGTGAAATGCCTTGCAAACATGATTGTGCAAGATATTGTTAGATGAGGAAAGACACTGGGAGATCATTCCAAAGTTTTCCAAATGATGGGGAAAAAAGACTCTTTATCAAATAGGCAGGAAGAAATAGGCAAAATCACGAATGAATTATTAAAGGCTTTGTGAGCCCTTTAACAAGAAGGGTATAACTAGAAACCACCATGGTTCATTTATAAAAATATGTCAGACAAACTATGGAATCTTGGTCAACATGTTTTATTTCTTTTCTGTTTTGAGTACGGTTGATACACAATGCTACATTAGTTTCAGATGTACAACATAGTGATTGGACAACTGTATACAGTGCGCTGTGCTCACCGCAAATGTAGCCACCACCTGTCACCATAGAACACTGTTACAATACATTCGCTGTATCCCCTGCCCTGTCCTGTGCCTTTCATTCCCGTGACCTACTCTTTCTGTAACTAGAAGCCTGCATCTCCCACCCCTCCTCACCCATTTTGCCCATCCTTCCCTCTGGCAACCATCAGTGTGTTCTCTGTATTATAGGTCTGGTTCTGCTTTTTGTTTGTTCATTTGCTTGCTTTAGAGTCTACATATGAGTGACATCATATGGTGTTTGTCTTTCTCAGGCTGACTTATTTGACTTAGCATAATACCCTCTGGGTCCATCCATGTTGTCACAAATGGCAAGATATCATCCTTTTCTGTGTGTAATATTCCACTGCGTGTGTGTGTGTGTGTGTGTGTGTGTGTGTTGGACACTTAGATTGCTTCCATATCTTAGCTATTGTAAATAATGCTGCAATAAACATGGGGTGCATATATCTTTAAAAATTTTGTTTTTCATGTTTATTTTTGAGAGAAAGAGACACACAGCATGAGCAGGGGAGGGGCAGAGAGAGAGGGAGACACAGAATCCGAAATAGACTCCAGGCTCTGAGCTGTCAGCACAGAGCCTGATGCGGGGCTCAAACCCATGAACCGTGAGATCAGTGTGACCTGAGCCAAAGTCGGACACTTAACCGATTGGGCCACCCAGGCTCCCCTATCTTTTTGAGTTAGTGTTATAATTTTCTTTGGGTAAGTAGTGAAATTATTAGATCATATGGTAATCCTATTTGTATTTTTTCAGGAAACCTCCATACCGTTTTCCACAGTGGCTGTACCAATTTTTATTGCTATCAACAGTTCCCCAGGGCTCCCTTTTGTCTATATCCCTGCCAACACTTATTGTTTCTTATTTATTTTTCTTTTAGTCATTCTAACAGTTGTAAGGTAGGTTTGATTTATATTTCCCTGATGATTATTAATATTGAGCATCTTTTCATGTGTCTGGTGGCCATCGGCATGTTTTCTTTGGGAAAATGTCTATTTATTTTTAGCTGATCATTGTCTATCTGGAGGGAAATATCCACTGTTCCACACCTTTGAACCATCCCATGTATTACTTTTGTAGTAACTGAGAGGTAGAGATGTGATAAAAGTCTGTTATCCCCTGATAATTTGTTTTACATAGTGTATTTTGACATCATAATTAATTTAGAACTTCTGCTTTGTGAAAGACATGATTAAGACAATGAAATGACAAGTCATAGACTGGGAGAAAATATTTGTAAAACATCTGATAAAGAATTGGCATCCAGATGTGAAAAGAATGTCTGTAGCTCCACAATGAGATCCTCTCACACACATGAGGAATGACTACTCAAAACAAACCCAAAACATGAGACAAAAATTAAGTGTTGGCCAGGATGTGGAGAAGGTGGAAGACTTGTGCACTGTTGTTGGGAATGTCAAATGGCACCTCCTCTGTGGAAAACTGTGTGGTGCTCCCTAAAAATAGAATGACCATGGGATCTCTCAATTCTGCTTCTGGGCATATACACAGAAGAATTGATAGCAGGACCTGTCAAAGATATTTGCAAACCCCTGTTCATAGCAGCATTATTCACAGTAACCAAGGGGTGGAAGAAACCCAACTGTCCACTGATAGATGAATGGATAGGCATACGTGGTATATCTATACAATGGAATATTATTCGGCCTTAAAAAGGAAAGGAATTCTTTGTTTTTTTGAAATTTTTATTTAAATTCTAGTTAGTTAACATATAGTGTAATACCAGTTTCAGGAGTAGAATTTAGTGAGCTATCACTTACATATAATGCCCAATGCTTATTATAACAAGTGCCCTCTTTAATACCCATCACCCATTTGGCCCCTCCTCTGTCCACCTTCCTCCATCAACCCCCAGTTTGTTTTTTATAGTTAAGAGTTTCTTCTGGTTTGCTTCCCTCTCCTTCCTTTCTTTCCCTTCCCATGCATTCATCTGTTTTGTTCCTTAAATTCCACATATGAGTGAAATCATATGGTATTTATCTTTCTCTGACACTCTAGCCCCATCTACTGTTGCGAATGGCAAGATTTCACTCATTTTGATGGTTGAGTAATATTTCGTTGTGTTAATATACCACATCTTTATCTGTTCTTCTGTCAGTAGACATTCGGGTTCTTCTCATAGTTTGCCTGTTGTTGATAATGCTATTCTAAATGTTGGGGTGCATGTGCCCCTTCTAATCTATATTTTTCTATCAAAAAGGAAGGAAATTATGACACAGGCTATAATCTGAATAAACCTTGAAGATGCTATGCTAAGTGAAATTAGCCAATCACATAATAGTAACTACTGTATGATCCCACTTCCATTAGATAGAGTGGTCAGTGTCATAGAAAAAGTAGAATGGTGGTATCCAGGGGCTAGGAAAGGGAGCAATGGGGAGTGACTATTCACAGGGTACAGAGTTTCAGTTTTATAACATGAAAGAGCTAGAGAGATAGATGGTGGTGATGGTAGTCCAACATTATGAATATATTTATTACCACTGAATTATACACTTAACAGTGGTTAATATGGTACATTTCATGTATATTTCACAACAAAAACAAAAAGAAAGAAAAAAAAACAATAGAAAATCCAATTAAAAAGTGGACAAAAGAAACGAACAGGCTGGTCACCTAAGAAGGTATAGAGATGGCCAGTGAGGATATGAAGAGACGCTCATCTTGATACGACATCAGGGAACTGCAAATTACAACAACAATAGGATATCACTACATACCTGTTAGAATGGCTAAAAACAAAACCCCAACACCATCAAATGCTGACAAGGATGTGGAGGAACAGGAACTCTCGTTCAGTGAAAATTCAAAATAGTACAACCCGGAGAAAAGCCAGCCCAAGCAGTGCTTTGGAAGGCAGTTTGGCAGTTTCTTACAAAACCAAACTTACTCTTACCATGTGCCCCAGCAATTGTGCTCTTTGGTATTTACTCCTAAGAAGAGTACTTAGGGCCACAGAACGATCTTCACAGGAATGTTTAGAGCAGCCTTATTCATCATCACCAAAACTCGGAAGCAAACAAAATGCCCTTTGCAGGCGTGAAGGAACCTTAGATGTATACTGCTAAGTGTAAGAAGTCCATCCAGAAAAGCTGCATACTGTGATTTCAAATATAGGACATTCTGGAAAACGCAAAACTACAGATAAGAGCAAAAAAACAGATCTGTGATTGGGATTCGGGGAGGTGGGGGGGGGGACAAGAGGTGAAGCGCAGGGGTGTTTTAAGGCAATGAAAATGATTCCGTATGATACTGTAATGGGGAATAACAAAAGAAAAACAAAAACAAAAGAAACTCTGTGTAATACATAGTGAACCCCAGTTTAAAATATAGACTTTAGTTAGTAATAATGCATTAATACTAGTTCTTCTATTGTAATGAATGTATTACCAGTGCAAGAAGTTGATAATGGAGAGGGAAAAAACCACATGGGAACTCTGTCCTTTTGGTCAGTTTCTCCGTAAACCTAAAACTACTCTAAAAAACAAACTCTATCTATTTTTTCAATGTCCACATTAAAAAGTAGAAGCAATATTTGATTGGGACCTTTTCTGAAAACAAAGCCAAAAATTATGAAATAAAGCTCTCTTAAAATTAATTTAAAATTGCATCAGTGAATTAGAATGAACCAAAAGTGAATCAAGTAACTTTTGGGGGTGATGGAAATGTCCTTTAACTCGATAGTGATGATACGATCATGGTCGAGTAAACTGATCAAAAATCATGGGTATTTACAACTTAAAATACATTCTTTGTACTGTCTGTAGATTTAGTCAGTGATGTCAATTGTTCTAGTGAGGTGAGTGATTTGGCATGGAATTGTTAAGCCAAATTGTATGAAAGTAGAGGATCTCATCCTTCACTTCATGTTTGACTTTTACTGGGTGATCCTGAAAAGAATTATTTTCATCAGAGCATTATCAGTTTTTCACAAATCTCCTCTAAATATTCTGATATTCAGTTCATTTTCTTTTAAGCCCTCTTTGAAGTCTTTGCACCGGTTGGTCATGATCCCCTTTAGTTGCTAGCCCTTCCGACCCCACTGACCCTCAGTGACCAGCGGCGTAGCGTATGACCTTCTCTGTTCTCCAGCATCCCTACCATGGAGGGACTATTGGTTTGTTTCGGTTTGGGGATTCACTTTAGTGAACTCAGTTGGGTTTCGCCATTCACTTTGCAAGTAACTGCACTCAGCAGAAGAGAGACAGGTTTGTTGAGCAAAGGATGAGCACAGATGCCAGTGTGGAATGGGGAAAGATATCACAGTAGGAAATATTTTTATATCGTACTAGATTTGGTGTGCTAGGGACCAGTTTCACGTTAGGATGATTTTTGCTTTCCCCTACAATGTTGTAACTGCAGAGACTGCAATAATAAAGGTGTGATAAGGCCACCGTGAAACAGGATGCATTTTTAAATCAAATATGTCAGTGAAACAGGTGTGGATGGCCCTATCGGGATTCAAAAAGATAATTGACAAGATGGAAATGATCAGCGTAAACCAGCAAAAGGAGACTTAACACTCATTATGTATAATCCCTAATCTATTTCAGTTTAATGTGCTCATTTTGAGGGTTCAGTGAAAATTAAACCTGGGGCTCTTTGCAACTGTGTTGACAGGGCACGTGTTGCTTTTAGTTAGTGTCCAGATGAAGGCGAGCCAACAGCACCAGACAGCTCCATAAGATGGTCGTGTCCTTCTTGTCTGGGCTCATTAACGTACCCTGTCCTGACTGGTGGAGACAGGAGTCATGCTGCATTTTGCACTGGCAGGACCATGTGGAATAATGTGTGCTCTTCTGTGCTCCACACTGTCAGAGGGATTTTGAGAAATTATCGTGTCCAGAGGAAGTTGAATGGGATAATTGGGGAGGGGGGAACCAGAAGCCATTTCATATGAAGAATGGTTGACAGAATGGAGAATATTTATCCCAAACAAAGCAAGACTTTAGAGAGCTTGATAGCTGCCTTCAGCCCTTCAAACTGAAAAAGAATTCTAGCATTTTGCTGTAGGACAAGACGACCTCTAAGCATTCTTCCCCTTGGAAGATTCTGATTCTTGCCATTGTGTTAAATCTTCCCTCTAAAAGACCTTGTCTGGTACATTCTGTTTCTCCCCGCAGTATTCTGTGGAAGCCTTAAACAAAAGCATATCACTGCAGTTTCGTAGCAAGCTAATCACTTCCCACCTCCCATTAGCTAATTGAAACCAACGATAATAAGAGGGAACGAAAGAGGGTTTTTATTCAATGCAAGCTGCTGCACACATAACGGAGCTTCTAAGTACGGTTTCAGAATGCCTTCTCCAGATGCAGGCTGGGGGTGCTCCGGCTTCTCAGGGCAGGATTGCTTCACCATAAAGAAGCCATCTCCTGATTTGTACCGACACCCTTGTCTAGGCAGAGTTGGGCTATTTTTATTCTCTGGCGGTTGTGTCTCTATTAGTCAGGACTGCTATAATCAGTGAGATCTTTGTTTGGATGCTGATGCCCTCACCCAGGGAAATCACAGCCTCGGCACAGCTAAATCTTATTAGTTCAGGCACCTTTAGTTGAGAATTAATGTTGGCCAAGATTGAACCACAGTATTTTGAGCTACCCCTGAAGAAAAAGTTTGCTGAAGAAACGGATAGTGTACGTAAGTGGGGACGGAAGGGCAGTGTCTAGCCTCTGTGGGAAATAACGAACGGTTTGTTTCCGTCTGCCCTCCATCTACTTAAACTTAGTTGGTATTCTCTTGAACTTGGATATTCTCTCTTCTGTACATCAAGCTCTTTAGTACCCGATCATGTGTCTCACCAGTTTGATGTGTCAAAGAATCACCCAGAGAGCTGGTTAAGTCTGTGCCTAGACATTCTGAGTCCTGCCCAGTGTGGACCTGGGGCTCTGAATTTATAACAATGGCTCCGGGTGATTCCACATTTCATAAACAGCTGCTGTCTGGACTCAAGAGCAAAAAAACTGTCCTGCCATTCTTTAATATGGTCTCACTTAAAGAGAAAGATCTGGGGCACCTGGGTGACTCAGGTAGTTAAGCATCCGACTTTGACTCAGGTCACGATCTCAGAGTTCACGAGTTCAAGCCCCGCATCCGGCTCTCTGCTGACCACTCAGAGCCTGGAGCCTGCCTCAGTTTCTATGTTTCCCTCTCTCTTTCTCTCTGCCCCTCCCCCACTCATGCTCTTTCTCTCTCCCCAAAATAAATAAACATTGAAAAAGAAAAAGATCTACCAGTTTAGGCCAAAGGAGTGACATTTTCCTTTGTCGTTCAGAAATGAGTTCAGTAATAATCATCTGGAATTAAGGTAAAAGATATTTGGGGTTTTGCAGTTTGTGCCCTGTGAGTTCTGCTCAGGGGCCCAGAAAACCCATCGGATGCAGGTTTTGGTCTCTGACTCCAACATCCTCCTTTTTGGAATCCGGATGGTGAAGTTTAACTAGCATAGGCTGGGGGATAAAACTCTAGTGTCGGGGCTTGGCGTGTGGGATTCAGGTATCTGAATATGATGGACAATTTGCTTAACCTTTGGGAGCCTGGACTTGTTCACTTATTGAGATGGGGAAACAAATCATCTGAAGTAGTAAGCTACCGGGAGGGTTGGATGACTATGAGTGAGCACGTGGCTCACGGGAGGAGCCTACCACATTAGCTCCTCAGTGTTCCCTTCCCCTGAGCTGTGATTATCCAAGAACAGAGTAAGGTGCTTGACTGTGCTCGCTTCCCTCCGTTGTAGCCTTATATACCCGCAGCAGGCTTCCCAGCGGAGGGGAGAATGTGCAAATCAAAACGGGAATATGGATCGCTTGTCCGTTTTTATTTTAACATGAGGCTAAACCAAGAAAAATGGGAAGGTTTCTGGACTGAAATTCTTTTTCTCTCAAAAATGAAAGTACAGGGGCGCCTGGGTGGCTCAGTCAGTTGAGCATGTGACTTCGGCTCAGGTCATGATCTCACGGTTCGTGGCTTCAAGTCCCGCTTCAGGGTCTATGTTTATAGTAGCTCACAGCCTGGAGCCTGTCTTTGGATTCTGTCTCGCCCTCTCTCTGTCCCTCCCCTGCTCGCTCGCTTTCTTTCTCTCAAAAAATAAATTAAAAAAACTAAAGTACAGTAAAACCTTGGTTTGTGAGCATAATTCATTCCAGAAACATGTTTGGAATCCAACGCATTCGTATGTCAAAGCAAATTTCAAGAGCTCTTGGCTCAGTTGTGATCATGTGACATTTGGCATCACGTGCTACTTGTGTTGCAAGACATCGTTTTTCTTTTTTTTTAATTACAAATGAATTTTTTTATTTTTTGTTTGTTTTTTTAATAGTTTATTGCCAAGTTGGCTTCCATATAACACCCAGTGCATTAGAAACATCTGCCCATCTTGCAGAACGCTGACAGATCAAGTTACCCGCAATCCAGCGGTTTTACTGTAATTGTATTAAGTACAGTTTGGTTAACACAGTGCCAAATAGGGCTTGCTGCTGGTGAACCCCTCAGGCTGCCTCCCGCCCCCTCTGATCCCCACGGTGAGCCTGCTGGTAGGGCTCAGGTGTTACTGTTTGGGGACCCTGCTGTACCCACCCTCAAGGATGTGCAGGGATGAATAAACAAAAATTAAAAGATGTGACTAGTGTCATCAAGCCAGCAGGTCTGAGACTTCAGTCTGAGTTTGCACACGAGAAATCCTACGCCCTTATATCATCAGGGTATTGGCCTCTCTCCAGCTTCTCAGTGCCCTCCCCGCCACCCCGCCCCTGGACTGTCCCCTGGCTGGATAAGGAAGAGACTCTTGGTGTTCAGTATTTACTTAGCACATACTTCGTGGCAAGTTCTGTGATGACTGCTAGAGGATAAAGTGAAGGCTAAGTCAAAGATCAGCCGTGAGGCATCTGTGAGGCGGTCAGCACTGGGCGCACCCGCTGCGGCACTGACTCCATTTATATCAGGCAAGGGACTTACCTTTCGGAGCATTGCTTTTCTCACCTGGGGGATGGGGCTCATAGGACTGACGTTACAGGGTTGTTTGCTGTGACTCTTAAGTAATTTGAGATGAAATGCATTAATAAGAAGTGCCTGTAAAAGCTCTAGCCAGGTGCCCAGCATGGGCATGGCACTCTAGAATTGATGGGGGTGGGGGTGTGGTGAGGACAGCTTTTCAGATGTGGCTCTTCTCGAAGGAGAAGAAAACAGCTCCATTTCCTTCCAGGTGAGCTGTCCTCATTAGTCCCCTCTTGGTCCTCGGGAGGTCCTCTGGCATTTATTTTGGCAGAATCAGGACTTGAGGGTGCCCAGGCCACCAGCTCATTTCCTGTGGGTAAGCTAGGACATGCAACAGCTTCCAGAACAAGGTTCTGCCTGTGGCTTTGGGGTCGATGGTAAGACCCTCAGCAGTGCCAAGGCATGGGCTCTGATCCCCACTGGCTTCTCCTCACCCCTCCCCAGCCCCCAGGTGGGGGAGGAACTCCACCTGCTTTAGGGAAACAGAACTGTTTGTGTTCAGATATTTAGTTTAGTCAGTTTTTATGAGGCAAACAGCAATTTGACTAATGGATTTGGCCTTGAAGCCAAGAGCAGGCTGTTTACATTTCCTCGTTGCCTGGTTCTGGGTTACAGTTTGTTTCCGGAGCAGGTGTGCCCCTGGGTATGGGCCTTGCTGATGGGAACAGATACACACACACAGGCACACACACAGGAATTGTGGGTGAAAGACAGGATCTGCTCGGATAATTGATCCCATCAACCCTGCTCACTGTGCAGAATGCCACCTTCAGGGCAGGGCTGGGTGAGCTCCTTCTGAGACAGGGGAGAGACACAAAGAGGCACAGGGAGAAAATCCCAGAGTCGGGACCTAGAAGTTAGGGAAGATTCCAGTGCCACTGAGAGTGACATGAGCTTAAAAGAGAGAGAGAGAGAGAGAGAGAGAGAGAGAGAGACTGGGTGGCTCAGTCAGTTAAGCATCTGACTCTTGATTTCAGTTCAGGTCACGGTTTGTGAGATCCAGCCCCATGTTGGAGCATGGAGTCTGCTTGGTATTCTCTCTCTTCTCTCTCTGCTCCTCCCCCTCAAAATAAATAAATAAACATTTTAAAAAAAGAGAGAGAAAGAAAATTTTAAAAGAAGAAAAATGTGAACAAGAGCTAGAATTTAAAAGGGGAAACAAATTTTGTGTTGTTAAAATGCCCTTACCACTCAACACATCTATAGATTCAGTGCAGTCCCTATCAAAATACTGACAGCGTGTTTCACAAAACTAGAACAAATAATCCTGCAACTGGTATAGAGCCAAAGAGAATTTTAATTCTTAGGATTGTCGGTCGGTATGCAACATAAACCGTCTGTTTCACTTCACATGTGAGACCTTGAGTAAAATGTATCTTGCTTGCTTCTGTATTACTTTAAAAATAACCACAATGCCGTTGCCATACCTAAACTAATCAACAGTTCCTTAACGGTATCAAATATCCAGGCAGTGTTCTGGTAGATATGCCTTTTAAGCCTTTTGATCTATCTCCATCTCTCTCCTTCTCTCATTTAGTTTCCTTATTGAAAAGTTAGTGTTCATTCTGCAGAGGATTTTGTCTATGATAACTTGACTGCTTCAATATGTACTATCCCTGCTTTTTGTTTTAGTTTCTAATCAATGTGTGACATCACTCACCTCATTCTGCCTCTCATCTCACTTTCCCCCTCTCCTCATTCCTTCTGATGCTGTCCTATCCCCTCATCCCCTTCCAGGAGCCTCACTCACCTTCATTCTTGATTGACAACCATGACCTTCTACATAATTTCGCAGGCCCTGTGCAAAATGAAAACATGGGGACCCCTTGTTCAAAAAGTATGAAGAGGTCCAAGACTGTAAGGACAGAGCATTAACCCAATATGAGGCCCTCCTGGTCCTGGGGCCCTGTGTGACTCCACAGGTAATGCCCGTGAAACCAGTCCTTTCTACACCCCATCCCAGACCCTTACTCTGTCTCTAACTCCATCCCATCCCCCCCTACCCACTGGTGGTGAAGTAAAGCCCAGGAATGAGGTGCAGCTTGGGCTGACATAAAGATGCCCTTTCCCCGGGGAACTAGAAATACTCTGAACAGGCCAGGGATGTGTCATGGAAGTCTATCACCTGCCCTGGGTCATAGGGTTTTTTTTTTAAATACCTATAAAAAATTGGAACCCTAAATTTTCCCATGCTCAGTGGAGAAGTCAAATCAAAATCTTGCCATGTGAAACCCAGAAACCAAAGAAAAAGGTCCAGGACCATGAACACCACAGAGCTTTGGCAAGATGCTTGCAGAACTTCTCTTTAGGAAGTTCACAACCCAGATCTCTCTCCCACAGCAGATGAGCTCCACAAAGATGAGCTTACTGCTTTGAGAAAAAAGCAGAGCCGGGAAGAAAAAGCTCATACTTCATGAGCTACAGAGAGCAGGGCGATGGAAAGAGCATGTTCAACATAAGTACGTTTAAAATAAGCAAAGAGGGGCACCTGGGTGGGTCAACTTGGTAAGCATCCAACTCTTGATTTCAAGTCAGTATGTGATCTCACGGTCATGGGATTGAGCCCCGTGTCGGGCTCTGTGCTGATCATGGTGCCTGTTTGGTATTCTTTCTTCCTTTCTCTCTTTTCCTCCTGCTCATGTTCTTTCTCTCTTGAAATACAATCCATATAATGACAGATATGGTGGGAAGGGTAATGTCCCTCCCAAAGATGTCCGTGTCTGATTGCTAGAACCTGTGAACATGTTCTGTGCCATTGAAGAAGGGACTCCATGAATGTGGTCATCCTTAACAACCTTGAGATGAAGCGCTCCAAGATGAAGCCGATGTGTCCGCCTGGGTCCTTGAAATTGGAAGAGACAGACAGACAAGGAGTGAGTTAGAAGTGAGAGGACAGAAGAAGAGACAGGCGAGATTTGACGTGTGAAAGGGATTTGACCTACTTTTGATGGTTTTGAATACGGAGGAAGGGGATACACAGAAAAATGGGGCGCTTGTGGAAGCAGGAAGCAGGCCTTAGCTTCAACCAGCAGGGAAGCGGGGACCCCAGCCCTACACACTGAGGAACTGAATTCAGCCAACAACCCAAATGAGCAAGGAAATGGATTCTTCCTCAGAGCTTCCAGAAAGGAACACAGCCCTGTGGACCTCTTGATTTTTAGCCTAGTCAGAATTGTATCAGACTTCTGAGCTCCAGGACTGTAGGCGGACTTGTGGTGCTTAAGCCTTTGTTGATGGTGATGTTATTACAGCAGCACTAGGAAACTCATGCGGCCCATTTTTAGAAGACCGGCTTGGAAAAGCACCAAGCAAAGTCTATACATAATAATTGAAAACGTAATAAGAGATGAAAAGGCAGATTATACTTGGCTGAAGAGAAAACTCATAAATTCAAGAGAAGTCTGAAGAATGTACTAAGAATGTAGCACAAAAGAATGGGAAGAAATAAACCATGAATGCACAAAGACATTAGTGATAATTATTGACTACAAAAAAAAACCAATGGAGGATAAAAATGAAGTGGAACTAAAGTACTGAATTATAATAACATGTAAAATAAATGAGAGAATTTCAGAGGGAAATCAGATCGTCTATAGTTTTTTTCTTATTCAAGAGAAAGATAAAGATGTTGATAAACTTTTCTTAAGGAAAATGTAAGGTTGTATTTTCATGCTAAAAACTTAACGATATATATATTAGAATATATATGTGTGCATATTCCATATATATATATATATATGGAATGTGTAGAGGAAATCAATCCATCAAAACATAGGAAAGGGGAAGGAGAAATAAAAATGAAAAGAATGGTACATAAACCCAGTAAGATGATGGAAGTCAGTTCAGACATAACCCCTAATTACACTATTTACAGTAACAGATTAAGTTGGTCTACTAGGCACAGAGACTAAAGTTAAATTTTGCAAACTCAGTTATATGCTTTTTTCCAAGAGGTGAAGTAAAGTATCTGGACTCAGGACTGGCACTGCTGGCATAGGAGAATGGATTTCAACCCCAGAGAGAAGTGGCCTTTAGGAAGGGTCCCCGTGTGGACCAAGTGGCTGTCCACCCTGAGGATCACCGACCCAGCCCCACAGTGGGGAACCAGGCACTCCTCCAAAGATGAGTCTGTGGCCCAGCCCACACATGGCGACGGGAGCTGTGATCCCCACCAGGGCCTCTTCCATGGTACAGTAGACGAGGAGACTGTTCACAAATCACAAATCACTCCAGTTTCTTTTTTAGAAACATCAGTCATGACTTCTGTTTCTGGCAGTATCGTGTTAATATTTTGAAAAACCTTCCAAATGAAAATGATGCCGGGTGAAACTTTTTAAAAAACATTTTTTTACATGAAGGAGCTAAAACTGCAGTGACAGCAAGAATCCAGAGCTATCGATGAGCCTTTGACACACTCAGAGCTTTGAGGACATGTGCCCAACCCTGGGACTGTGAGCTTCCATCCTGACCGTGCTGTGGGGCTCAAGGGAAAGGCAACCAATTTGGATAGGTTGCACGTGGCCAGGGAGGACTTAAGTAGGTCATAAAGTAAAGATTGGTCAATTTGTCTACCTTAAAATTAATAATACCTTCCATTAAGAATAAACTGGGAGAAAAATATTAGCAACACGAATGATTGACAAGGGACTAATATCCAGAATACCATTCATCATGCTCCTTCCTTCACCTTCTGCCTCCTCAAGGACCTCACCCCAGCAATTATCCTCACTCTCTCTTGCTAATCACCTTCTGTCTCTTGGTGGAGCATTCTGATCAGCCAATTATAACCTGATAGTGCTAAGATTAAAAAATACTCTTGACCAGGTACCACCTCATTAGTCTCTCTGAATACAGCAAACTCACCTGAAGAGTAGTGTATACTCTTTCCCTCCTTTTTCCTCTTAAACCCTCGTTTCTACAAGTAAGCTCTTACCAAAGGCATATGTTTCCAAATCCCATGGTCATTCTCCATTCTGGTCTTCCTTAACCTAATACTTGATCACACCTCCCTTCCAGAAACACTTTCTTCCCTTGGCTCCTGGGACACAACACTCTATGTCATCTTCTTTCTACCTTGGCTATTCCTTCCCAGGCTGCTTTCCTGGTTCTTCCTGCCCCCTGCCCCCTGACCAGTCCAGACTTCGTGCTCATCCTCTATCCTCAGCTCTACATTATCCATGTTCACTCACTGGCAGGGGGAGGGTGTTTTCCGGGTTCATGTCTGCAGGCTGAAGATGCCTATATGTGTGTCCTCAGCTGGGACCCCTTTTGTAAATTCCAGCACATACAACCAACTACCTATGTAACATCTCCCCTTGAATAACTAAAAGACATCTCAAATGTAACACGTCAAAAATCAAACTCCTTAACCACCTCCCCCATCAGTTCTTTCCACGGTCTCACTCCATCTCCAGTTACGACAACTTTATCCTTGCTGCTGCTCCGGCCAATAATCTCAGCATTTCTCTTTGATGACCCTCTTTCCCTCATGGCCCATCCAACCCACCAGGGATCCTCTTGACTGCAATTTCATGATGTATCTAGAAACTGACCACTTACCATCCCCAGCATGCCCGCCCCAGATCACCACATCATCCTCCCTCCCCAGATCACTGAGTAGCCTCCGGAAAGTTCTGTCTTCTCCTTCCCTTGCCTGACTGCAGTCTGTCCTCAACACAGCACAAAGTGAACCCTTCCAAACATGAGTCCTATCGTCACTCTTGGACTCAGACCCCTGCAGTGACCTCCCAAGTCACTCAGGATAAAAGACAAAGTCTGCAACCTTATGATCGATGCCCTGATCCTTCTTGCGTCTCATCCTGGCTTTCCCTCCCAGCCTTCCAGCACCACACATACTCCAGCCTGTTTCCTGAACCTGCCACGCATGCTCCTACCTCCCCAGTCTCTGCTCTTTGTTTTCCTCCTTCCTTGGAGCCTCTCCCGGGCATCTGCACAGCTTACTCACCTAATGGGTCTCTGCTCCAGTGTCACCGGTCCATGAGGCTTTTCCTGACCCCTTGTCTCTCTCACCCTGAGCCATTTTCTCTGTGGTATTCAGAAACCTCCAGTACACTCTATATTTACTCCTGTGTTTGCTTGTTCATTCTCTCTACTAGGATGAGGCTTTGTTTTGTACACTGCCATATCTCAGAACCTAGGATAGAGCCTGGCAGAGAATAGGCATTCAGTTTTTTTTAATTATGGTAAAACATATATTACATAAACTTTGCCATCTTAACCATTTTTAATTGTACAGGCCTTAAGTACCTCAGTGTTGTATGACCGTCCCATCCATCTCCAGAACTTTTTCATCTTCCCACACTGCAACTCTGTCCCCATGAATAACTCCTATTTCCCCTCCCCCCCTTGCTGTCCACCATTCTACTTCCTGTTTCTGTGTTTGACCACTCTAGGTACCTCCAACCAGTGGGATCATATAGTATTTGTCTTTTTGTGACTGACTTATTTCCCTTAGCAATATGCCTCTTATGTCACTTATTTTCCACTTCGCGCTATGCATAATTAATGTTATATACTCAAGCTTCATCCATGTTGTGACATATGTCAGAATTTCCTTACCTTTTAAGGTTGACTATTCCATTGTGTGTAAATACCATGTTTCGTTTACCCATTCTTTGGTTGATGGACACACGTTTCTTCTGCATTTTGGCTGTTGTGAATAATGCTATCATGTGCCAATGCTTCTTTTTTTTTAAATTTTTTTAATGTTCTGTTTATTTTTGAGAGAGAGAGAGAGACAGCTAGCGTGAGCAGGAGGGGGTCAGAGAGAGAGAGACACACAGAATCCGAAGACAAGCTCCAGGCTCCTAGCTAGCTATCAGCACAGAGCCCGACACGGGGCTCGAATCCACGAACTGCGAGATCATGACATGAGCTGAAGCCGGAGGCTTAACCGACTGAGCCACCCAGGCACCCCTCATGTGCCAATGCTTCTGTGAGACCCTGCTTTTAATCCTTTTGGTTATATACATGAAATAGAAGTCCCTAGCTGTTCAATGGGATATATACATGGATTTGCTGAAATATATGGTAATTCCATTTTTAACTTTTTGAGGAACTGCCATAATGTTTTCCATAGTGACTGCACCATTTTATGTGTCTACCAAAAATATTTTCTCCCATTCTTTAAGGTGCCTTTTCATTCTGTTGATCGTGTCTTTTGATGCAAGGAAATTTTTTTATGTTGATGTTCATCCGGTTTATCTGTTTTTTCTTTTGGTGACTTTGGAGTCCTATCCAAGAAGGCATTGCCAAATCCAATGTCATGAGGCTTTTTCCCCTTTGTGTTTTCTTCTACCAGTTGGATAGTTTTAGTTATTATGTTTAGATCTTTGAATCATTAATTTTATGTATGGTGTAAGGTATGGATCCAAATTCATTCTTTTGCACGTAGTTTCCCAACACCATTCGGTGAAGAGAGTGTCACTTCTCCCATTGAAAGAGCTTGGCAGCCCTGTCAAAAATCACTTGACCAAATACGCTAGGATTTTGGGGGGTCTGCATATTTTGATTTTAGTTCGATGTGCCTGTCTTTATGCCAGTGTCCCACTATTTTGATTACTGTAGCTTTATAATAACTTGAGGTCAAAAGTGTAAGACTTACAATTTTGTTGTTTGTCAAATTGTTTTGGCTATTTGGTATCCCTTGAATATGAATTTTAAGGTGACTTTATTTCCTAAAGTGTTCTATTTCTCTGTTTTCTATTCCTATTTTTCTATTGTTTCTATTTCCTTGTTTTAAAATCAAACTTAAAGATATTTAAATATCTTGCGTATTATCAAATAATATAATAGAAAATGAACAGAGTTTAACCTGCATGCTGTGGAAGAGAAGACACCTAGGCCAGTAAACATGTGAAATGCTAAACCTTGTACAGTGATCTAGGAACTTCACATGACAACCAGTGGGAGATGTCTTTTGTGCCCAGTGGATTGTCAAAAACTCATCAAGGGAATAGAAGATCTGCAACATCTAGAACTCACATTCATTGTGGGAAGAAGAGTAAAGATCTTCGACCTTATCTGCACCCACATAGCTATGACCTAGCGAGTCCATTGCTAGACTTACACCCTAGAGAAACATTTGCGCTTGAGTCCAAATAAACTATGCCAAAAAAGCTTCACACTAAAAATACTGCTAGCAGCAATGTTAGTAATAACATCAGAAGACAACCCAAATATCCCAGCAGGAGCATGGAAGTAATCTGTGGTATATGCACATGGTGGAATACTATATAGTAGTGAAAAGTGAATGTGCCATTCAGCTGCCATTCATCTCCAGGATGACTCTCTGGAGCGTGGCGTTAGACCAAAAAAAAAAAAGGGAAACCACAGAAGGATACAGTTAGTGTTATTCCATTGATGTGAAATTTAAAGCATGTAAAACTAAGCTGTATAGAAATATGTAGGGATGACAGACCCAGGATATCAGACATCCTGGAAAGGAAGGGTACATGACGTGGAAGGGTGGGGGGTTTGGAGTTACTGGAAATACTCTGATTTATTCTATTGAGAAATCCACTCTTACCCGGGGTTCCCTTGTATATAACGTCTCTCTTTCTGTTCTTAAAATTCTTCCTTTGTCTATGATTTTTGACAAGTTAATAATAATGTGTCTTGGTGTACCCCTATTGGTGTTCAAACTCTTTGGGGTTCATTGGGCCTCATAGATATGGATGTCCATTTTTCTCCCCAGATTTGGGAAGTTTCTAGCCACTAATGCTTTAGATATACTTTCTGTCCCCTTCTCTGTCCTCTCTCCTTCTGGAATTCCTGTAATGTGAATATTGCTTCTGCTTATTGTGTCCCATAATTCCTTAGGCTTTCTTCAGTCTTTTTATTCCTCTTTTCTTTTTGCTTCCTGGACTGGGTAATTTCCAGTGTCCGATCCTCCAGGTCACTGATTGTTTCTTTTACAAGGTCCAGTTTACTTTTGAAATTCTCTATCAAATTTGTCAGTTCAGTTTTTGTATTTTTCAACCTTAGGATTTTTGGTTTTGTTTTTGATGGTTGCTATCAAACTTCTCATTTTGTTCATGCGTTGTTTTCCTAGTTTCATTTCGTTGCCTGTGTTTTCTTAAGATTATTCTGAATTCTTTGCCTGAAAGTTCCTAGATCTTTATTTCTTTCAGGTTAGTTATTGGAGCCTTATTACTTTCTTTTGCTGGTGTCATATTTACCTTATTTTCCATGACTCTTGATTCTGTACATTGCTTTCTGCACATTTGAGTCCTCAGGTTCCTCTTCCAGACTTTACAGGGTTGCCTTGGCAGAGACACTGTTCTTCACCAGTCAGCCTAGTTTGGGTTTCTGCGTGTTTCTGCTGGTAATGTCCTTGGCAGGTGGGGCCCGCTGTATGGTCTACTTCAGGGGCAAGGCCGGTGTTCGAGCTCTGAGGACGAGGATGTGGGGTTGTGCCCCTGGCTGAGAACCATTGGGTAGGACTGCTGGTTTGGTTCCCTGCACGAGACTATAGGATGGGCTCCATGGTTGCCTGGACTCCCCGATCAGACTTCCTAGATGGTCAGAACTGAGTACTGTATTCAGTAGTAAAGGGGAGGCTACACTAAATCCCTTGGTCGGGCGAGGCCTCTGGTTTTATCTGCAGATGGGGGAAGCCACGGACTGGGCTCTCTGTTCGAGGGCCACTGTATGTAGGGCTGTTGGATGGGCTTTCCAGCTTCCCATGTGCTGTGGTTCGGTTCCCCGGTCAGACCAGCTGAAGGCTGTATCCAGCAATGAGTAGAGCTACAAATGAGGTTCCCTGCCTGGGCAGGGCAGTGGGAGAAGCAACCCCAAAGCTGGTAAAGTACTTTATTTGTTGTCTTAAGGCAGCCCATACCCCAGGTTCCCTGGCCAAACAGGGCCCCTGGCTTCCACCTGTTTTTGCCAGCCCTTCTGGTCCGAGAGTGCCCAGTGCCACAGTGGTAGGACTGTGTCCCAGCCCCCTTGCCTGGGTGGGAGGGGGGAGAGGTCAATTCAGGTGGGAGGGACGGGGGGCTACTTTAGCTTTAGCTATGGATTAATCCCCCTTCCTGAACATAGCACAGAAGCACTCCATGCCCATTACTGGCCTTGCTCTGGGGGTAATCAGCTCTACCCACCCCCCGCCTCTCAGCTCAAGGCCTACACGAAGCACCTGGACTCTAGGGCCAGCAAAACTCTGGCCTCTAATCAAAAATCAAAGCTCCTCTTTGGGGTCACTACCTGGGGGCACTGCAGATGTGAACTCAGTCTGCCGAGATCCACGTGGTGGAGGCTGCCAGCTCCTCCCCATTTCTGTGTCAGACTCCCAGTGACTGGGCCCCACAGATTCCAGTGCAGTCCCCATTGTCCTGGATCGGACTAGGGCCCTCCACAGAGCAAGCCACAGTGCTGTGCAGGAGCTGGATGTCCCCCGTCCTGGGTTCTCTTTTTCCACCAGAAGAACCTAGGCTCTGGGGAGACCTCTCTGCATGGTGTGCCGTCCTGGGGGAGGGGCAATGCAGTGACCATGGACCCGCTTCTCTTACCCTTCTAATGCAGTCGGCCTTGGTCTCTGAGATACAGGGGCGTGCTTCGGCCTCACCTCCATGTTCTAGGATTCTCTCAGAGGTGTTTTGCTCTTGGATAATTGTCAGTTCTTCTTGTGATAGGAACCGATGTCAGGAACAACCTACGGTGCTATCTCCGTGATAGCAGAAATGTTCTAGTCCTTAAACTGATTGTGGAGCTTTCTGTTATTTGCCCTGTGTATGTTGTAAATATTTGCTCCTACAGATCTGATGAGTTCAAGAACAACAATCCCACTGTCAATAGTTGGGTTGAGACACTTGACAGGAGAACTGTTTCCTGTACGGAACTATTAACAGGAATAGTGAAAGGCCTTCACCCTTCCCACATCTAGAAGAGGTTAGAGCAGGTCCTCAAGACCGTTATTGCGAGACTCAGCATTTGGAGGCTCCTACACAGGCAAAATGGGAAGCAACCAGAGTGGAACAGAAAAGACCCACCAGGTGGCACGTTTTCGGTGACCCCGCCGTCAAGTGCAGGGCAAGCCCACCCTGAGTACACAAAATTGCCTACTTTGGACCCTTTCCACCCTTTCTTAGTAGCTCCAGCGATGTTCCTCCCAAACCCCACCCATCTCTCCAGGGCTTCCTTGCCGCCATTTTACATCCTGAAACTGGTGCCCCCTGGTGAGTTCACAGCATACTGCCTCTCAAATCTTCACTTCTTCATTTAAGTGCATAGCCCTATGCCCATTTTCACTTATTATCTTAGGAAAACTTGAGTTAAGAGGACTGTATCCTGAGTTTTTAAAATCCCTATTCATGTGCAAGGTCTCCCACATAAATACCTTTGCTCTTAGGTGTGCATTTGTTTCCATTAATTCTGGTCACGCAGCTTCTTTGGTATCCCTCAACTCATCCCACTCCAAGAAACTGGCTCACACCGCCCTGTGCTGCTGCCAGGGAGTTAGAAAATCACCCGGGCTTGGGGCACCTGGGGGGCTCAGTCAGTTAGGCGTCCATCTTAGCTCAGGTCATGATCTAAGGTTCGTGGGTTCAAGCCCCACGTCAGGCTCTGTGCTGACAGCTCAGAGCCTGGAGCCTGTTTCAGATTCATTCTCCCTCTCTCAAATATAAATAAACATTTAAAAAAGCTTTTTAAAAAGAAAGAAAAGAAAATCGCCCGGGGTTCAGAGAAGGCAACAGCCAGCACAGAGGAAAGGTTTCATCCCATAAACCTTGTAAAGGAGTTCTCAGGCCATCTCAGCTTCTCAGAGATAAAAATAAATAAATCTACCGAGTTGTTTACACATTGATGGCTATGCCAGCGTTTGTGGATTGGAGGCTGGTTAGTGATATAAAATTTAAAAATAAATTTTTTTATTTTTGAGAGAGAGAATGTGAGAGCAGGGGAGGACAGAGAGAGAGGGAGACACAGAAACCAAAGCAGGCTGAGCTGTCAGCACACAGACTGATGCGGGGCTCAAACCTACAAACTGCGAGATCATGGCCTGAGCCGAAGTCAGACGCTCACCGACTGAGCCACCCAGGTGCCCCACAAATAAAAAACTTTAAGATGACTTAACCATTTCACAGTGGTGACCTCTGGCAGCGTGGAGTTTTCCAACCATAAAGCCTGCTGTTCAGGTGACAGTCGCTTCAGCCCAGCCCTCCAGAGTCTGTGGAAAGGCTGGTAATTTCCCACAAAGCTCAGTGCACGTTCTGGAAGCCTGTGCCAGCCCAGACTTGCTAATTGGGATGGATGGCCATCCCAAGCTGAGGCCACGGTAAAAGCTCTCTGGGAGAGAAAAAACAACCAATTGTTTCAGGGTTCACTCCTGAAGGGTGTCCTGTGTAACAGCTCTCAAGGCCAAGTTGGGACGATGCCCGCCTGATGCAGGGTCTTGAGAAGGTGGGAGGCAGCTGTCATGGGAGCCGGGAGAGAGGGGCTTGAGAAATTGCTCAGAAACAGTCCTCACCATGCTTATGGGTCGTTTAGTGTTAAGCGGCACCAAGGTGTAGGTTTTAAAATAGGAAAATGTCCCCTCTTCCTGTGGAAGAAGGGATCTTCTCTCTAGCAGCACAGCTCCAACGGCAGAGGATTTATTGTAAACCATAGCCTAAACATGCACTTCTTGGGTTTTTATACCTCTGCCTTTGGAATTTTATTGCTGTTAAAAATTAGATAAAGTTCAAATCAGAGGCTTCCTAAAATAGCAGGAGAGTAGCTCTAAATTTAAAGATGGGAGGGGGCGGATATGGACTGAGTTAACCCATTGAGGGGCTCCAGTGATTGCCACCAGGTTAGATTTTTCCATCTAGGCTTACCTCTGCCTCTGTTGAAGAGGTCCTGGGTGGGTACAAGGACCGAGAAAAAGTACTGTTATTTTGTACCTTGTATAGAGACCCAACAGTACAATGAGTCATTCTTTATTCTTCTCAGATATTAAAAAAAAAAGAAAGTTTTGAAATACTTGTCACTAGAATCTTCACACTACCAAAATAGAAACTGCATATATCCACAATTTGGCCTTGTTAATTAAAGGATTCATTCCTGGGATTATTAGTAAATGTCTTGTTTAGAGCTTCTTCCTTTTGAAAAATAGAAATCATGCTTTTTTTCTTTCTCTTTTACTTTATAGCTGTTTGTGAGGTCCTTTGAGACCCATAGGGAAAATGGAAAAGATGCTATAAAATGTATAGTGTAATGTGTTATGGGTATTATTTAGGATAAATCTGGTCTAAAACAAAAATCTCATTCATCAGAGATTTGAGCCTCAAGCTTAATCATAGTATTAAAAGACTTTGCTTGCACAGAGAAGCCGAATCTTACTATTCACTATCGAATTCACTATTGTAGTCAATCTTCACTATTGTTAGTGAATTTGATGCCATCATCCCAGTGAGTAATGAAAAAACCTTGATTTTCATTTTTTTCTTTTTTTAATAGTTTATTGTCAAATTGGTTTCCATATAACACCCAGTGCTTCTCCCCTCAAGTGCCCCCCACCATGACCATCACCCCCTTCCTCCCACCCCCTCCCCCCTCAGTCCATGGTTCATTTTCAGTATTCAGAAGTCTCCCTTGATCTGTGTCCCTCACTCTCCCCAGCTCTCTTTCCCCTTTCCTCTCCCCATGGTCCCCTTGGTCCCCTGCCAGGTTGTAGCAAAGTGGATGGACCTCGAGGGTGTCATGCTAAGCGAAATAATTCTGGCAGAGAAGGATAGATACCATATGTTTGCATTCATAGGTCTAACAGGAAAACTTTGATTCTCAATTCAGTGATTCTGCTCTACTTAATAAACGTGTGAGAACCACAAGCAGAGAGTGATAGGACCCATTAGTGTTTAAGAATCACTGGCTGGCTATCCTGGTAGAATATTCTAGAACTAGCTATGCTTGCCAGAGTATGGAAAGTACGACATTAAGAGAGCAGTAGATCACTATGAGTGAAACTCTTCAAAGAAGCTAGGTAACAGGACACACGGGGTTCTAGCAACAGAACAATGTACTTCAGCCGTAGACTGCAGGATCAGAAGAGTCAAGAAGTAGCCCATCAAGAACATGTTCTACTCAACCTTTGTTCACACACTGTTGGAACAGTTAGACTTGTGACCTCTTTGTAGTCCTTTCCTACGTTTGCAGTGGCCCTGAGACAGAGTAGGCTGAAGGGCGGGGTGAGGGTTGGGTACAAGCATAGGTGAGCACAACCAATGTGAGATGGATTGTGAAGGAAATCAAGAGATGGATGTGGGGTTGGCTCCCCAGTTCTTAGAATCTCTTGCATCCCTGAGAGTCTCTTAAACTCCACGTGTTTTCCCAACCCCCTTTTCTATCCGTGATGGTGACATTTCTATGTTGATTTGCTTTCCAAATGAAAGGTTGCATCGTTCTGTATGCTCTCTTTGTGAGACTCACTGACTAACCCTATTTGTTGTTTTTCTTGCCTGGTGGCTATTTCTCTCCACCAAGTTGGACAGCTAGGATACTGCCCCTGGTGAGCCAGAGTTATGATACGGACTTTGAACCATCATAGGATGACTTCAGCACCTGGCATTTATTAACTAGGGGCTACAGAGTCTAGACTGTGGGACAGGAAGTGACTGTGTGGCCAACACTCAACCAGTGCCTTTCTTGCTTTTCTCTTCCTTCTCTTCCATGATCCATTATTTCACTCCAGGACCATTAAGTAATCTGATACCACCCGTATTCCAGAGATTTGCCAGTATTGGCTCACTCTAGCTGCCCCTGCCTGCTTTTCTGTAAATGAACCTCCTTCATTCAGTGCACTGATTTTCACTTGATTTACTTCCAAAGCCAGATATCTGACTTCCAGCTGTGTCTTTACTTATTTTTCCTATGCTTCACATAGGCTGTTGCTCACACAACTTCAGAATCTCAGTGACTTTCCCTTTATAAGTGGCTCCCAGAAGGACTGACACAGGCGTGAGTCATAAATTGTGTGCTACTGAGTATAAATGGTGTAGGATTTAGGGCAGGTCACAGTGAAGGCTGGCATGGCTGGGGAGCCTTTCAGAAGGGTGGCTGTGGTCATCCACGCCCAAAGTTGTGAGGCCCTGGAATAAGGTAGGAATGGGTGGGGAGTCACTTGAAGAAACACACGGAGCCTTGGGGGAGTGAAAGTAAATTCATGAAATAGTATCTAGAGCAGCAGGAGATGGGGGGGGGGGGCGGGGAGAGGAAAAGCAGTCAGGGAAGTCCCCTCACCCAAGAGTGCCAATAATCAGCTCCTGGAGGCACCCAGGTCATGCACGGAAAAGTTAAGACGGACCAAGAGTGGTTTCGCACTTCTTACTCATCACATACCATTTAGTAACATTTGGGTACAAAATGGGCGACACTCAAGGATGTAGACTTCTGGTTAAAAATTTATCTGTACACATTGAAGTCTGCTTTAAAAAAGAAAAACCAGAGATGGAATGAGCCTATATAGCTTAATTTCTAAAACTACTGGTGATAAAATTTTGATAGTTTTCAGGGGAAGTTTTTGTTCCAATTAAAAGTATCCTGTTGGGAGTTTCTGGGCTGCTGGAGAGCAAACACAGAACCCTAATAAAGACTTGCTGGGGCGCCTACGTGGCTCAGTTGGTTAAGTGGCCGACTTCGACTCAGGTCATGATCTCATGGTCTGTGGGTTCGAGCCCCGCCTCAGGCTCTGTGCTGACAGCTCAGAGCCTGGAGCATGCTTTCGATTCTGTATCTCCTTCTCTCTCTCTCTGCCTTTCCACTGCTCGCTCTCTGTCTCTGTCTCTCAAAATAAAATAAAAACATAAAAAAAAGTTTACAGACTTGCTATGAGCTGTGGCACGTGTGGGCACTGGTGTAGGCATCAGGAAAGATGGAAACAAATACATAAAAGAATTAGTCTGGTAAACCCAGGGAGAGTGTGATCCATTTAAGAAAACAGCCACACATAAGATACATAAAATGTTAAAAAGAAACCTAAGAAATTTCACGGGAGACAGCTCATAATCAGTTGGCAAGTGAGACAAATAGACAGTAATGTGGGGAGAGGGGAGTCCCTGCAAACAAGCACGCCCAGTCAGGGGCATGAGACGTTGGAACTCCCCGCGGTGAGTTGGCGATGCACACACATAGATGTGCCAGACACACACACACACACACACACACACACACGTTACTCAAGTCTTAATCTCAGACAATTGATTTGCCTATGGTATTTTCTCTGATATACCTAAGCATCATTGATAGTTACCTATACACACACACACACACACACACACACATACATATATACATACATATATGTTTGTGTGTGGATTTATGTGTATATGTATGTGTGTGTGTATGGCACAGAAGATGATTATGATAGTAGCCATTATTTATTTTGTGTTTAGTATGTAGTGCCAAGTACTATTCTAAGTACTGATAAAATCCCCATAAGGATTTAGCGCCTTTTTTTTTCCAAGTTAGTTAACATATAGTGTAATAATGGTTTCAAGTGTAGAACCCAATGATTCATCACTTCCGTGTGACACCCAGTGCTCATCCCAACAAGTTTCCTCCTCAATGCCCGTCACTCCTTTACCCCATCCCCCCACCCACCCCCTCCAGCAACTCTCAATTTGTTCTCTGTATTTAAGGGTCTCTTATGCTTTACCTCCCTCTCTGTTTTGATCTTATTTTTCCTTCCCTTCCCTTATGTTTATCTGTTTTGTTTCTTGAATTCCACTTATGAGTGAAATCAGATGGTATTTGTATTTCTCTGACTGATTTATTTTACTTTGCATAATACCCTGTAGCTCCATCCAGGAGGTGCCTTTATTTTCTTCATTTCCCACATGAAGCCGAAGTGCCCAAAGCCCTCGTCACTAGCCTGAGGTGACACATCTGTGAAACAGAAAAGTCAGAGCTGAGCCAGGCGCTCCAGGCCCAGGGCCCACCCCTTCCTACATGAGGCGACACCATGGGCAGTGATTACCATGTGATGCATCGTGGTCACGGCACTGGCATGGTATCACTTCCCACAGTCAATTAAGTGGGATGTTTTTATACAACAGAAATCTGAAAACAAAAATCTCATTCAACACTCTCAGTCTGTTCCAGCTCGGAAATGCTGAAAGTAGCATGGATTCCGGGCCCTCTAAGATAAGCCCTCAGCGCCTGTCTCTTCTCATCCACAGTGAGACTGACCCATCAGAACCTGTGGGTCTCAGAGCAGAGAGACTTAGGGGCCGGAGGAGATCATGGCCAGTCGTGCATGGAGGGCTGGGACCAGGAATTTCCAGCATCTCGATGGTTCTTTGTCTCTACCTTGCTTGAGGCACATTGCACGCTCTATCTGACATGACATGCTCTCTAACCAGCTCAGTAGAAAGGTCCGTGAAGCCAAAATTCCTGTCCTGTTGATCTGTATATATCCTTAGGGTCTAGCCCAGTGCCTGAGATAGAGCAGATAATCCAAAACGAACAATGTGGGCAACCAGGAGGATGGGCAGAATGAGCCTCGGGCCATGTCTTCACAGCTCTTCCTCCAGCAGATTGGTCCTTCAGGCAGGTCGCTTTGTATGCCTCTGTCAGTGTTTGATAAGTGGCGTCCAGGACCAGAGGAAGCCAGAGAAGAGAGGAGTGTCGTGCAGAATAAAAAGCAGAGATTTTATTTGAATTAGATGAAAAATGAGGATGAATCTTGCTTTGGATGTTAGTGGAATCCAGCGAGTGCCTTGTTATAAATAGCATTCGGTTCCCATTAAAGGCCAAAATCTGGCCCCTTGCCACCGGCATCAGTGGCGAAGGCAGGTGGGAAACACAAAGGGGCCCCATGCAGAAGGGCCAGGGGCAGCTTCAGAGCTGGTTCTGAACACTGTGTAACTAGAAATAGTAATTTCTCAGTTGTTGAAGCAAAAAAGGAGAAAGACCAGAGCCATCCTTACAGGGATGGTGCTGTCTTCTCTGACACCACCATGAGCAGGAGTAGCCTGAGAGAAGGGAGGAAGGATTTCACACAGTGCTTTATCAGACACAGTCCAGTGAGGGAAGAATGCAGCCAACCGCCAGTACCCTGTGTGGCTGGGAAGGTCAGCACTAGGGGTATAACGTGTGGCCCTTGGGACACACTTGTGAATGTTGGCTGCCCAGCCAGTATCTGCTGGGGAGAAATAACTCAACCATGACCTTGAAAGTAATCCCTTTTCATCATGTGCCACGTTCAGAGTAGTAATGGATTTCACACGGTGTGCCTTATAATTGCCCTTGACCCACAAGCTTGGGGTAAAGCTCCTATCCCCCATGGGTTAAGAGGAAGGAATAACAGAGGAACCCAAATTGGGATTTATCTGACCTGTTGCCCAGTCACAAAATGGGAGGAGATTAACACCCCTCGTATCTCTTTTCTGCTTTATTTCTTATTCATTGGCTTCTTCAACTGCTTATTTGGGGATTTCCCCCAAGTTTTATTGAGATACAATTAGCATATCATTTGTTTATTCTTTCAACTAACATTTAGTAAGTGTCTAAGATGCACCAAGTGCTGTTCTAGACCCCGGTGACTGCACAGCGATCAAGACCAAGTGCTTGCCCGCATTAGTGTGCATTCTTGTGAAGGCGGCGGTGAGCCCACACAGGCACACCAGGCTTCAATGGTCACCTATACTACACATGTATTCACATACACTTCTTGTGTAGTATGTATGTGCGTGTGTTAGGAGATATGTTTGCAGGTACGGATGTGTATGTGTGTGTGGTATATTTGGATGTAGGTGTGTGTGCACATACACAACGTGGGAGCTAGAGGTGCCAACCCCCAACACCCCGCAGCTGAGAAGCCACATATATCCATTGACGCCTTTAAAACTTAACTACTCATAACCTACTATTGGCCGGAAGCCTTACCAATAACATCAACAGTCAGCGCATATTTTGTATGTTACGTGTATTCTATGCTGGATTCTAACAGTAAAGTGAGACAAAAGAAAGTGTTATAAAGAAAATCATAAGGCAGAGAGAATACATGGACCGTACTGTACTGCAAAAGAGCCTCATGTAAGTGGGCCTGCACGGTTCAAATTCATGTTGAGCAAGGGTCAGCCGTACACACGTTCATGAGCTTTCACATGATGCGATCCTCGGAAGTAAATCATTAAAAAACTCTGGAGTGATAACAGGCTTGACAATTGGAAGAATGAAAGCAGTGCTGTGTGGGGGAGCGTGGGGAGTGAGGACACGGGAAACCGGGGGCCTTGAACCTGCAGGAAGGGGCTGCTTTTATTCCAGCAGGCTGTGGGCAAGAGGAAGACTCACAGAGCTCAGTGTTCACGAATTTGTCAGACTCTGTCAGCGGGCTTTTTTGGAGAACGTGCATTTAACCCAATTCCTTGGTTTTAATGACAGAGGAATAAAACCAAGTAGGTTAATCACCCCTGGCCATACAGTCAGAATTGGGGCCCAGCCTCCAAACTCCCCACCAGGTTCCTTTTGACTCCAGGTCATGCCGTTCCATTGGGACCCGCTTGGTCTTCAAACCCCATCCCCAGCCACCAACCAACATTCTCCCCCCGAGCTTGGTTTCCTTTGCTTGCATGGCCACCAGCCTCCCCAGCTCCAGAGCCCCACACGACAGCTACCCAGAGCTGTTTGCCCAGTGTGGATCCAGGCCATCGCTCAGCTGGAGGTAAACTGAGGCATCTCAGCAGAGACATGTTCCCAAGGCAGGTGTTAAATTGCAGATCGTTCTCTGGCACTGCCCTTCCCCAGAAGCTGCTGCAAATTCCTCCCCACATCCCAAGGCCATGGATCCAGGAATCCCAATCCATCAGAGTCTGGAAGTGCTGACAGAGTCACTGGGCTCCAGAGGTGGCAGTGGTAGAAGAGGGACTGGAAAAAGTGATGGCAGTCCTTCTTTCATTTGCAAGAGAAAGGCTCATTGTGTTTAGCATGGCCCCAAATGCTAATGGTCACTCAGAATTCTGCACAAAAGTGAAATTTTGGATATGGGTTGGTGTCTGTTCACCACGTTTTGAGAGTATGTACCAAAAAAAGATCGCAGTGGTGATGCATCTAGAATACATGTCAGCTGGACCCTGAATGACCCTTAAAGCAAAACTGTCCCAATAGAACTTCCTGCAATGGAAGTTTAGAGATGTTTCGTCTGCACTGTCCAGCAAAGCCCCCAGTGGGCACATTGTTTGCACATGCAAAATGTGGCTAGTTCCACTGAGAAGCTGAATTCTTCTATTAATAAAAGAATAATTCTTTTATTTCGTTTTTATTAACTTAGATGTAAAAAGCTGTATGTGGCTAGTGCCTACCACATTGTATAGCATGACCTTAGGTAGAGTTTAAAATGCTTAACATGAGGGGCACCTGAGTGGCTCAGCAATTAAGCCACTGAATTCAGCTCAAGTCGTGATCCAACAGTTGATAGGTTCGAGCCCTGCATGGGGCTCTGTGCTGACAGCTCAGAGCCTGGAGCCTATTTCAGATTGTGTGTCTCCCTCTCTCTGCCCCTCCCCCACTCGTACTCTATCTCAAAAATAAATAAACATTTTAATTTTTTTTAATAAATAAAATGCTTAACATGAAGAGAAAATTCTGGGGAAAGGGTGTCTCTCTTCAGTGTTTTCAAATATTTTGGGACATTATCATATACAAGAGAGGCCAGACTTATAGTATTTTTCCAGGTTCTGAGAGGGCAAAATGAGAGCTATCCAAGAAGGCTGGGTTTTGCTTGTAATGCTCATGAATACAGACAACAGAGTCCAATATTTTGAGTTCAAATCCTGCTCCACCACTTCTTAGACTTGTAGCCACCATAATTATTAGTATTAAGTATTAATAGTTGCTACACAAAGGCTCCAGAAGGGGAGCATGTCTTTGTCTCAGAGCTGGTCAACAGTGGAATGGCCTTCGCTCTCCCAGAGGAATCTCTGAGCCTCCTGAGCTCCCACCAGGACTGCTAGAGGGAGAGAGGCCCAGATGCGAGGCAGGTCACCCCAGACGACCTCTAAGAGCAGTGATGCTTAAAGCTAAAAGGGTCTGAGAGCAGAGTGGCTGCAAGGTGGGGAGCCTACCCAGGTGGAATATTCTCGGAGTTTGGGGAGCAGGTGCCGGGAAGTGAGAGGCTGGAGTTCCCAAGGGCCTCTGAGGGGAGGAGCAGGAACAGATGAGCACCTCAGCATTGCTGGCAAGGATGTTGGTGCCTCCAGCAGAAAAGCTTCTGGAACCTTCTTAGCAGATCTACAGATAGCACAAAGGGCAGAAAGCCAGCAGAAAGTAATTTGTACCTGTGTTCCCAAGACTGAAGACCCAAAAGAAAAGCCATCTGCTTTCTTGAGGATAGGGAAATGGGAAAGCAGGGCCTCTTCTGTGGTACTGAGATGATGGCAAAGCTGAACCAGCAGGAAAGGTGAAACCTTCACAGGATCTGGTCACAGGCGGAGCTCAGACATAAAACGAGGGATGCGTGGAAGAGACTTTCAGCCAAGTTAAGTTGACCTGGGTGTGTGACACGTACCACGTAACTCAAATCTGGCCATTTTGTAGATGGCCGGTGTCCTCAAAGTCACAGTGGTTTCAATGGCATTTTAATAGCTAACAGTGGGTCCCCAAACAGCAGGCAAGGGGTGGGATGGGGTGGCATAAGAGACAGCAGGAAAAAAGACTCTCCATCCCAGGAACGCTAAGTCTCTGGAGAAATGCTTCCCGTCCTAGTGGATAATGATTGTAAGAGAAGGAGCAGTGGGCACTGAAATCACGGAGAGAGAGACAGGACTCCAGTGTGGCTTGGAGGCCACTTGCACCGCATTTGTCGCATGCTGTTGTTTTCTAATTACTGAGTTTTAGAGGGAAGGCAGCTTACCAGCCACATTTTGATTTTCTAAGGGGGAGAGAGGAGGAGAAAAGGTTGGGTTAGGTATGAATGTGGAGGCAAGTACTTTGTGCTATAATCAAAATCCCTAGGCAAAGAATGTTCCTCACACCCAGACACATGGCCACCTTAGCCTTTGCCGAGAGCCATATTTACTTGGGCCCTCTGTAGATGGGAAAGAGTTTCCACACTTTGGGCCCTTTGCTTTAATTCTCTTCCACATCACCACCTTTGGACGTCGGTTTGTCCTCCAGTCTAAAGTCTCATTAAATGCTTATCTCATTTTCCTAAACAAGAAATACAACAGAGGGTGACCCCATTTGATCCCAGCCTACGTAACCTTCAATCTGCATCTCTCTTGTTCTTACACCATAACATACCTGAAAAAGATACAACCCAAGATTGTGGCTAGAAATGGGAACCCACAAGAGTTACAGTTTTATATTGGTTTTCTGGAAGGCAGAAGACACTGCGAAATGAAAGCAGGAATGGCTGAGGCTTAAGTCATTAACTCTATAAAGGGGACACTGCATTATTTGGAAAAGGGAAAGGCCGATGCTGGAATGTTGTCATGTGGGTATCTTTCTCCCAAGAAAACTTTGTAGGTTTGGTTGGATTCGTTTGGTTTTAAAAACAGAGGTGAAAAAGCTGAAGGGAAATGAACATGTGGCTTCTAACTTTGAACCCGCAGCTCGGCTGAGGGCTCCGGGACCTCTGTGCCAGGGAGGAAGGGCCTAGAGCCACAGATTAGAGAAGAGCATTCACCCAAAGCACCATGAAGAGACCTGACCAGGAGGGCAGGAGATGGAGACCGGTGTTGAGGGAGTGGAGGCCAGGGCCCACCCAGAAGTAGATGTGGGCAGACCTCTGGGAGAGAGCCAGGAAGCTTGTGGAGTGGGCCTGGGGAATCAGCTTCCCTTAGAGGCTAGGTCTACAACAGGAGGAAAAAAATATGAGCTGTCTCGCCGTTGAGAACAACAAAGCATGAAAATGCTAATTGTGAACTGGTCCATTTACAGCTGTGCTATCAGACCCTTGGCTTGGCTCCATTGTGTAAATAAGTGATGTGTTGTTATTTCACAGCACATTAGTTCAACTCCCCTGGATTCGCCTGCAGGTCAGGCACCATTACCCAATTCATCCTTGCCCTGATAGCCTGCTTGACAGGGAGCGTGGAAATGGCACCTGGCTCACGAAGTGGCTCACCATGGTTCTTGTGGCTGGAGAGTTCTTGATCCTTTATCCATCAGGACACACTTCCCTTCAGGATAGAACCCATTAGCATTTCGACAGCCAAAGAGCCCTCATTGGCTTCTCTCCAGCGCACCATTGGTGGAAATGGTTCCTGGTCATTTTCAGCTCATGGCTTCACCTCAAACGGGGACACTCACTGGACGACTTTGGGTGATGAACAGACATCTTCCTAGGCAGCCGGCGTGTGATACTGTCCTTGTTCTTAGTCGCCCCCTACTTTCAGATGCCTAAGCATGCTGGCAGTACGGAGAGAGCTGTAACCAGAGTCACTAATGGCGGAGTTCGCCTTTCTAGTGAGACTCATCCTTAAGTGAACTTGCCCTGTAACCTGCATGTTGCAAGCAGTGGAGAGAACAAGGGGTGCCCTTGCAAGCAGGAAGGCACAGCATAGTATTAATTGGGCTCTCTGAGAGGAGGGTAGGACAGGAAAATGGCTGGGGAGCACTGAATTAAAGGAAGACAGAAGTGGGGTGACTGGACCCTCGACCCCTAGACTCTCCCAACTGCCAGGGGATTCTCTTTACTTTGTACGTTATTATGAATCACCCCATTCCTGAGCCTTAGCCAGGTGCCAGCGTGACACTAAGCACACGCGCATACCGTGTCCCATTTCAACCATGCAAACATCCCAGGAAGTAAATCTTGTTAGCATCTCCTTTTCACAGATGGAGAAACTGAGGCTCAGACAGGTTGAATAACTTGTCTGTTGTCATAGGCAAGATTGGAACCCCAGCATACCTCTAGATGCTGCCTGGCTTCCCCACGACCTCATTCTCATCCTAATTGGCATGCCTCAGCATTGTCTGCAGCACTGGGCTGCTGGGACCCCGAGGGGATAGCACCTGCTGTTCTGCACAGCAGCTTGTCTTCAGTGCCAGGCGTCCTCCTGAAGGCAGAAGTCAATGCAGGTCACAGTGGGGATGAGTGTTACAAGCTGAGCTGTGTGCCCCCAGAATTCAATTCATGTGTGGAAGTTCCAGCCCCCAGGGCCTCAAAACGTGACTGTATTTGGAACCAGTGCCTTTAAAGAGGCACTTAAGTCAAAACAAGTGGGCCTCAATCCACAGTGAGTGATGCACTTGTAAGAAAAGAAGACTCGGATACAGACACACAGAGGCACGACCATGTCAGTGCAGAGGGAGAACACGGCCATGTACAAGCCTGGGAGAAAGGCCTCAGGAGAAAGCATATCTGCCCACACCTTGCTCTGTGACTTCCAGCCTGCCAGCTTCCAGAACTGTGAGGAAGTAAATTTCTCTTCTAAACATCCTAGCCCGCGGTTCTTTGTTACAGTGATCTGAGCCAACTAATCCACATGGTTTGAAGCTTCTGTTTCTTCTGTGTCCCCAGTTGGCAGAGACAAGAGTGGACATGAAGTCAGCCTCCATCAGCGAGGATACTGCATTGGAAAAACAGAAATTTGATGCAGTGTTAAAGCAGACTGTTTTAAACGCTCAGAATCCAAAATAAAAATTGTTGGTAGTTTAAAATAGAATCTTTAGACACACATCATGGAATAAGTGTAAGCAAACAGAGTTGCTAGCTCGGGTTTTTTTTTTTTTTTAATTCTAGAAAGGAAAGGGGTCTGTGATCAGTGGTAATATATCCCATACCTCCAAGGTGCCTTTCAGAACGGCTTGGAAAGAGACGCCCTCCACTGTCAGATCCTGTGAAGCAATCATATCAAGTGTGCGTGCGTGAAGACCTCTGTGTACTTTTGCCCAGGATTATAGTGCATTGTGAAGGCCCAGCCAAGCACTTGCTCGTCTATTAGGCATCATGTCAGATTACTGTCAGAGCCGCAGCCCTGGCCAGGGAGCAAGCAACACTGTGGCTGTGCTCAGCCTCAGCCCTTGGTTCTTTGCAATGCTAGCATTCCTGGTACACAGTGTAGAGGAGCGTCTTGGCCTCACAGCCCTGTGACGTGAGCTGCCGGGCAGAATGAAGGCCCCTCCCAACACCCTTTGACATTGTTACACCCAGATGAACACAAGCCCCAGTGAATAGCTCTCTATGGGGAAGCAAGAAACCCAGATCCTTCACCAGACACTTACTGCTGTGCTCGGTCCTAGAGGAAGAAATAACCATTCAGGGGACGCACTAAGCTGAGACTCCAGTCCCTACTGCTAGCCGGGAGGACTAGGGGTAACAGTGGACCTGTGTGAACCTGCAGGTCTCTCCTGGGTTTTTAGCTTATGATACAGGTGAGGTTAGAACTGGTAGTCTCCTACCCATGCTCTTGACCGGAGTCTATCCCTGAAGGAGAACCTGTCTCCTTGGTCTAGAACAGAGCCTTCCCATGGGCCTGATGGAAGGCTTTCTCCATGGCCATCTTGCGTCATGCTGGCCCAAGCCAAAGTATACATGACCATAAGCCATGTCTTGATTTTGCAGGAACTATTTTGAACAAACTACTTTACCTCCTATGATTTACCCCACAAATAGTTTTGAGACACAAAGGACAGGTATTTTGTGCTAATTACTGCTATTTTCTCCAAAAATGACTAAGAATAAACACTGGCACAACTCACTGCTAATTAGCGACTGTGAGTTTAGGTCTACTTGATAGTTTATTGAAGGTACTATGGAATGCAAAATAGCACTGCAGCCCAAGAGGCAGTTGGGTCGGTCCATTTGTTCCTAAGACAGGACCTTCATAGTGGTGGGATTTAATGGATTCCATATTGTGGGCCACCACTGAAAGGCAGCTCAATTCTGGTATGCTTATAAGGGCAGAAACCTTTGAAGGCAGAAGAACCCAGCCTTCCACAGAATATGTGCCTAGAAGATGGATCCTCAGCATTTTGTTCACTAGCAACAACGTGCAGGCGCTCTCCATGGAAATGTCGGTTGGTGGTCAAAGTGTGGTGCCTGAGCATGACAGCATGAGAACGGTCACCTTCAGTACCTAGGATTTTTAGGCACACAGTGATTGTCATGATGATAGCAGTTATAACTGAGAATACTAGGCATACCAGATGCCACTCTTGGACCTTTTCCATTATTGTAGCTAACTAAATATTGATCATAACTTTTTTAAATCTTTTTTTATTTTTGAGAGAGAGACAGAGTGTGAGTGGGGGAGGAACAGAGAGAGAGGAAGACACAGAATCCGAAGCAGGCTCCAGGCTCTGAGCTGTCAGCACAGAGCCCCATACAGGGCTCAGTCTCACGGAATGTGAGTCCATGACCTGAGCCAAAGTTAGATGCTCAACTGACTGAGCCACCCAGGCACTCCATCATAACTTTTTAAGATAGGTATCATTATCCCCATTTTATAAATGACAAACTTGAGGCTCAGAGAAGGAAATTAACTTTCCCAAGATCACACAGGTAGAAAGTAATAAGGGCAGAATTCATACCCAGGTGTGTCTGATGTCCCAAGTTTATGCACAAAAACAACTATTTGCTGTACAACACACACTCACTCCTGCTCTTGTTCCACATAAATGTTTACCTGGGACTCTTCACCTCCCTGTGTGAGTTGGTACTGGAGATGTTAGCTTGGTTTCAAAGAGAATTCAGACAACAGATGTTCATTGAGTTCCTTCCTTGTGCATGCCTGACTCTGGTTTCGTGGCTTGGTGAATGTAGAAGAGAAGGCAGAAAGTCTTTCATTGTGATTCTGTTTCTTGTGTTAAAAACTTCAAACAGTAGGAGAAAGAATCAAAGCCCTGCGTGAGGAGATGTGTGCCTGGTTCCCCTAAATGCAGGTGTCCAGGTCACTTGAGCCAAAGGATGACATTACAAGGTATCAGTGGAATAGCAAGTGAGGTCATGACTCACACTGGTCTTAGCAGAGCTCTGGGGAAGGAGTGGGGGCAGAAGAATAGATTCAGGAAAGGAAAGAAGAAAGAAGGACTCCACAAGTTCCAACTCTTATGCAGGGTGATCCCAGACCAAATGCGAGAGTGGATTATTAGTAAAGGGATAGTTTGTGAGGCTTTAAAGGACCACAAGGGGTGACTGCAAGGAAGCAGCTCACATTTTCCAGGCATCTGTCATGTCAACTGGGTACCATTTTTTTTAGGTGAGAATTCCTGAGTGGTAGCTCAAGAGGACATACTCTAGGGCCGCCTGGGTGGCTCAGACGCTTAAGCATCAACTTTGGCTCAAGAAATGATCTCATGATTCATGAATTCAAGCCCCACATCGGACTCTGTGCTGACAGCTCACAGCCTGGAGCCTGCCTTGATTCTGTGACACCCTCTCTCTCTGCCCCTCCCCCACTTACACTCTGTCTCTCAAAAAATAATTAAATGTTAAAAAAAAGTTTTTTTTAAAAGAGGATATACTACTCTAGTAGACCCTGTACAGCTGAACTTCAGCAAGGCCTCTGACCTCATCTTATAAGAAGCTCGGGTGAAAAATAGAGAAATAGGTTTGAAAGAAAGCAAGACACATAGGGGCTAGAATAACTGCCTCCAAAGACAGATGCCCATGAACTATGTCAGCTCCGAGGACCATGTCTCAGGGCCTCTGACTGGGCTCAGCCCATTGTGTGGGCTTGCTCAACATTTTTATCAATGACTTTGGTAAAAAACATAAAAGTTACATTTGTGAAATTTGTGAGTACCACAAAATCTGGGCGGGATAATGATGTTTTTTATGATAACACTGGGATCCAGAAAGATCTGGCAGACTAGAAGGCAAGGCCAAATACAACAAGAAATTTAGTAGGAATAAATGTAAAGTGTCCACGTGTCCACAAGGAGCAGAGCCGGTGTGGGGGATGGGACAGCCTGACAGGCACACGTGGGAAGAGGATTTCATTGGATTATAACCATTACATGAGTTATTTGTATGATGAAGTCATCAAAATTTTTTATTTAATCCAGGTTACACAGTGGAGTACAGTAATTTGAACTGAGGAACTGACCACTTTTAGTGGACTAAACTAAACTTTTGCAGTGACCAGATTATACTAGTAATGTCATGCGGGGCCACATTTTAAGAGAGACACAGATGACTGGTAATGAGGGTGGCAAGAAGACCCCCAAATCAGGTCCCACAGGATGTGACAGGAACCAGGGATAATCAGTCCAAAGAAGAGAAACTTCCAAATATTTAATTTTCTATCTAAATGGAAAAGGTATGAGAGTGGCTTTAAAAGATAGAATTAGGACCCATATGTAGGAGACATATGAAGGTAGGTCATAAATCAAGATAAAAAGAGAACAGTTCCTCAAAGCTCTCAGAAGGAGTGAGTTTTGCATTAATAGGAAAAGTAATATTTAAAAAGCACCAGTCAGACACTTCAGTTTCCCACATACTTTCTTTTTTTAAAGTTTATTTCTTTTGAGAGAGAGGGAGGGAGAGAGAGAGCAAGAGTACATGCATAAGTGGGACAGGGGCAGAGAGAGGAGAGAGAGAGAATCTGAAGCAGGTTCCATACTGTCAGTGAGGAGTCTGACGTGGGGCTCCCTCTCATGAACTGTGACATCATAACCTGAGACAAAATTAAGAGTCAGATGCTTAACTGACCGAGACACCCGAGTACCCCTTTCGCATATACCATCTTATTTTACCTTCACAATAATCCCGCAAGCTGTGCCTTATACCTGTATTGGACATGAGGACATAGGTTCATAGAATTTAAATACCTCAGAGATATTTCATCGCTAATGAATAGAAGAGTTCACATCCCAACACCCAAATCCATGCTCTACTAAGACACGTTGCCTAGTGAGCCTTCTATATGCCTAAAACCACAAATCATAATCACAATGGCTAATGTTTATTGAATGCTTACTATGTACCAGGCACTAATCTGAGTACCTGAATACGAGCAATTCATTTAACAACCATATGAGGTAGGTACTATCATTCCCATTTTCCAGATGCTGCAGCTGAGACACAGAGAGGTTCTGTAACTGACCTAAGTCACTGTCCTACCCAGGGTTTGGACCAGGCAGTCTGGCTTCAGAGCATATGCCTTTAACATGTCACATGTGCATCACAGGCGTCAGTGAAGGGCTGCTGTAGTGAAGTGAAAACTTTTGCTCAAGAATATGAGACATCGGTATCTGAATAGGATTATTCACTTAGACTCTAACCTTTAATTCCAATTCCTTTATTTACATTGACTTTGGATTGAAAGACAGTCACCTCCATGTTGAGATTGGTGTGGGGCAAATCTTTATGTTGCCCAAATCTTCAAGTGTGGAGTCTGTACCACAGTATAGATGCCCTCCCCCAGCCAGAGCATTGCACCGGCGAAAGAAAGAAGGCAATAAAACACAGCATTAGGAAATTGAGCTGAAAACTGTAGAATTTGGTAGAACTTAATTAAGTGCTCAAGATATAAATCATTATACATTTAGTACTTAAAAAAAAACCTATGACTTCTGTGGTTTAACAACTATTAATAAAACTCTCTGAAATGCAGTCAGACTAATCACTGTGTCTACTGTGATTTGGTACAAAATACTAAAGACATTTTTAGTCTGTGACTCTTGGCAGCATGAGAGATTAGACTCCAGCCTCAAAGTCGTTTCCTTAAATTGAAGTCTGTCCTCTTTGAAGGGAGGGATGTGGGGGAGGAGGATATATAAGGAGTTTCTACCCTGTCAGCCACGTTGGTAATTGCTTAACTCACATAACTTCACTTCACCACCACCACCATCCTCTAAGATTACTATTAAAATGCCCGTTTTTCTGATGAGAACATTAAGAGTCCTAAAGTTCTGTAAGATGCTTATAATGGCCTCACTGGTGACAAGTAGTGAAGCAGGGTTTAATCTTCATTTCTCTGCCTTCAAATATCACTATGTTTTATATACTAACCCACTCTCCATCCATGAGAGGAGACTTGAAACAATCTGCCTACAAAACAGGGGGTACAGGAAGCATGGGGGCACAGAAACAGGTTGCCCACCCTTGGTACAGGAGAAGAAAAAATCACCTATAAGAAACTAGAACCCCAAGCCCATGCTATGTGTAGATATGGAGCCCAAGTTCACTAAACCAAACAGAACCAAACCATAAGCTAAGAAATTAGCAAAAAAAAAAAAAAAAAAAAAAGCTGCCTAAGTATAGAGAGACCCATGGGATCCATGCAGAAACAAATGTGATACTGCCCGGTGGAGACCTTCTATCTCCCCAGTACAGCAAATGTGGTATTTTCACAAAAAACAACCCCCATGTAAAATGAGCCCAAAGTCAAAACTTATAAATCATAAGGTAATAAATAAATAAATAAATGAAATAAATAAACAGTATTAACAACAACAAAAACCCACCATGACAGCAAAAGTTAGCAAACCACCATAAACAGTAGAAAACACACCCAAGAAACTACTGAACAAACCAAAAGGAGTTCATTAAAGGTCTATTTAAAATATTCAAAGAAGGAAGAGGAGAAGGCATTGTAGGTGGGGGACAAAAATGAAAGCTAATTGTGTAAGCATTCTAGAAATGGATGCGTTAAACAGTAAACCTGATACAGCTGAAAGGAGAATTAGTGAATTGGAAGATTTTCTGCGGAAAGCACCCAGAATAAGACACAAACATAAAGAGATGAAAAGTACCAAAAAAAAGAGAAAGGCCAATGGAATGTTAAGAAACTAATAAAAGTAAAAGCTACAACATTTATCTAATAGGAGCTTCAGAAACATAAAAAAGGGAGAGGCGATTTTTAAAAGAATAGTGGTAAGAAAAGATTTCCAGAAATGATGCAAGATAGTAATCTTCAGACTAAAAAGTATAGAAAACCCCCAGATGAGCATAATAAAATATCACCAGACTGAGACACTGTAAGTATACTCTAGGAAACCTGGTCCCACAAGCACAGAATAGACTCCGTGCTGTAGGAGAGCCTGAATGGGTGTGATGCTCTGTGTCCTGGAGTCAAGGGTGAGGACATTCATCAGCACAGGAGACACTGAGAGCCATGCTCAGCTTCCCTTCATCCTGATGCACCGCAGAGGCCCCAGCCTCTGACTTTGAGAACTCTTGGTAGGTCACTTCTAACCTTAAGGTTAGAAATGAATAGCATGGCAGGATTTCCTTCTTTGTAATGGGTGAATAATATTTCACTGTGTGTTATGTATATAATAATGTATATATTCCATTATGGTATGATAGACAGATAGACATGTAGGTTGTTTACTTGTCTTAGCTATTGTAAATAATGCTGCAATAAATACAAGGGTACAAAAAAAAAGAAATGAATAAAACCAAATTATCTTAAGGAAGAAAAAAAGAAAACTGGGATTTATTGGACAGACATTGTAGAGGCTCAGAGACTTGAGGAACTAGGCACCTGGCCTTAGACTGGAATGAACTAGAAAATTCAAGAACCTGAGTTGGTGGAACTTGAAAGCTAGGACCCAGCTTGGGTTACATGCCTGTTCCTCAAACACATACACATTAATCACTGTGACCTTCTAGAAAGGCAGCACTCGCCATTCAATCCAGATAGCTCACGTGCACTCACATCGCAGGGGGACCTTGTTAAAATGCAGACTCTGATCTCAAGGCGGACGACTGAGGCGGAGCCTACGCTTCTGCCTCCCTCACAAGCTCTCAGGCGATGTTGATGATCCTGGTCCCAGGGCCACATATCGGGACGTTGGCCTGGGCATGGTGAGGGGTGGATTGCATCAGGAGGGTAGCACAGAGCTGGCCACTAGAGAGATTTTTGTGATTGGAGAAGCCACCATCCTTTGTGTTCACAACAATCAGGGTCTTCTTGCATCCAGGAAGCAGAAACAACTACCGTCGGACCTGGTACTTCCCAAATACACATTAAGGCAAAAGCCGAAAAGGTTGAGGAGCCAGTGGAGGTCTGTATGTATAGAGGACCAAAAGGAGCATCAGGCTTCAAGGCAGGATGAGAGCAACAGAGGAACATGAGGTAGGGAGTGGAGAGTGGCAGAGGGTGGTGGTGGCTCTCTTGGCTCCAGGGAAGCCATAGCTCACAATCTCAGGCTTCACATGCCTGCGCTTGGCTGCAGGTCTGGTGGCTTGAGTTTACATGTCTTGGGATGAGGTGGGCAGGGATTTGTGAGTTCTTGATTCATCCATCCCTGTAGACATGCTCCCAGTACCTGTCTGCTTCCTTGTGTGATGAGTTTTGACCACTCGGCATGTTTCAAACCCTGGCAAGCATACAGGTGGTGAGGCTGGTCCCTGCCAAGTGGCTGAGGACAACAGGGAAGCCATCTGCTCCTGAGCTGTGGCCTCCTGCAGACCACAGGGGTCTTGATTCCGGGCCTGCGAAGAGAATGTGGGCAGGGAAGATTTTGGCTCACTAAATCCTCTGTTTCCTGAACTTTGACACAAAACTGATATAAATGGTTGTGAGGCTTACAGGGCATACTGGGAGGCTGGAAGGGATGTTAGGATCTGACATGAGTCCCTGGGCATGAGAGGAGAAGGGCCCTGCCAGTTTGCAGCAGGGGGCCTGGGGTTCAACTGAGCTGAAGTTAATATTCCCAGGGAAAGATGCATTGCTGGTTGGGGCAGCGCCTGCGTTCAGGGAGAAAGGAGCTGTTCAGGCTTGAAGGGTTTTCCTGCTGCCTCACAGACCAGAGCCTGCTTGTAGCAGGTGCCTGGCTCTCTGCTCCAGGAAGGTTCTTTCAGTTCTATATTTTCCATCTACTAGGATGTGAGTTTCATATTTATAGACAATTCGCTGTAATAGGGTCATTTGAACTGGTCCTGCATAATCACAGATGAAAACACACACCTAGAGACATATGGCTTACTAATTTTTAGATTTAAGATTCCTAAGGTTTAAGGTGAAGGTAGGTAGATTTCCTTATAAATCATAATATGCATATGGAAATTTCTTATTTTCTTAGTTCTAGGACTATATTTTTTCACAATGGATTTATGGTTATCTGTAGTAATAACTTTGCTAGGAAAACTTAACACTTTAATGCAAGGGTTCATTTCTTGTATTTGTTTGCTTTTTTTTTTTAAGATAGAGCAGAAAAATTTTAAGTTTTCTTCACTCACTGAGACACCTGGGTGACTCAGTCAGTTCAGCATACAGCTCTTGGTTTTGGCTCAGGTCATGATCTCATGGTTGGTGAGTGCAAGCCCCACATCAGGCTCCCACTGACAGGGTGGAGCCTTCTTGGGATCTTCCGCCCTCCTCTGTCTACCCCTTCCCTGTTCGCTCGTGTGCTCTCTCTCTCTCTCTCAAAATAAATAAATAAGCTTTTAAAAATATATAAAGTTTTGGGTTGCCTGGGTAGCTCACTCAGTTAAGCATCTGATTTCTGCTCGGGTCATGATCTCACAGTTCATGGGTTCAAACCCCAAGTTGGGCTGTGTGCTGACAGCTCAGAGCCAGGAGCCTGCTTCAGATTGTGTCTCCCTCTCTCTCTGCCCCTCCCCTGCAAGTGCTCTCTCTCTCTCTCTCTCTCAAAAATATACCAACATTATCAAAGTTTAAAAAGACAAGATAAAATTTTCTTCCCTGATATAATGTAGGTTAGGAACAATTTTTACTTCTTCTTGAAAAGTGTCAGAAATTATGCTACAGGTTTTTGATCTCCAAAATAATCTGCATGTGATTATTTTTCATTCTCACTTTACTTTGTCTTTTGTCACCCAGTCATTTAAAAAGGGTCTTAATTAGCTTCACATACTGAAAAGCTGATTAGATGGTTAATAAATACTGTACTTCATGGAGATGTTCCCTATAAACAGAAAAACTTACTTTTAAAAGATGAGTAAAGTAACATTTTTTTTAACGGATTGCCCATAATAGATTGAGATCAATGTGGGCTCCAAAACAAAACAAAACAAAACAAAACAAAAAAAGAAAACAAAAAAAAAGACTCTTAAGTTTTATTATCAGATTTCCAAAAAGGGCAGTCGAGCAAGAGCCTGCCTCAAGGCACCTCTGCCGCGTGAGATTACATGGGGTTATTTTACTTTGAAAACCTCCGCTTCCCCAGAAAATGTAGACTACCTCTCACACAACCAGAGCTGGCTGTAACATGCTTATAGACTCTGGTGAACAGAAAGGAACCTTAAATTGGAATTGGGTGAGACAGAAAATAGAAAGGCCCATTAAGAAGCCTCTGGAGCGAACAAGACCCGTGAAAAGCTCATTGGATGCAGGTCTGAGTCTGGTATGGGAGGAAGTCTGAGCAGGAGTTCACTTGGACCCCCAGAGTTTTTTCTATGCTAGAGAAATTCCCAAAAACAAGGACAACTTTCTCTCAGCCATTTTTTTTTTTAATCCTCGAGTCTCAGGGAATCACCAGTGACTTCTTCAAGGGTAAACACTGTGTGTCTTGAGTCAGTACCACAGGGCCAACCAACTGTATTTAGACAGTTCCTAAGGTTCGATCTAACTTATTTTTAAAAGGAGCTGTTGGTGTGTGTGTGCCTTGGAAATCCATCCAGTTGTGAAGAAATCTGTTCATTGGGATCGAGCAATTCTGGCTGTGTGTGTGAGGGAGAGACAGACAAACAGACGCACACACACGAGGGAGAGCGACCTTCAGAATCAGCCGGCACACGTCCACACCCCAGTCTCCTGGCACCAGCCTCAAACAGCTTCACAGCTAATATCATCAGTTCTTCCCAAAATGGCACATTATGGAATTGGCCTTAGCTGTGAGCATTTCTGTCCTTGAGAGACAAAAAAAAAATTCATTTCAGCTTTTGTGAAATCGTTCTCCTTAGTAACAACACTGACTTTCCAGCCCCTACGGAGTGTGTGGCATCTTTGTTTGATTCTAGGTTCAAGATAAAGAAAACACAGCCTGTTCATCTGACGCTGAATTACACAAGTCTTCACATCTCTTCAGTTTGATGGGAACTGTTTTTCAAAAGCAGAAATCTATTGATAAAGTCAAAGGGTACCCTTTAGGCCAATTTCCCTGAATTTGTCTTTATAAAGATAAATTTATGCCCATGGTTTTAAATAGCTTTGACACATCTCCTGAAAATAGCAAAGAGCATTGCCCACACATCTGTATAATTAGTTGCAGGCAATATACCCTAAATCCACATGCCCATTCCTGCAAAATCTGAAGAGGCAGGTTCTTTGCACTCAGCACTCTACACACACATACACACACACACACACGCACACACACACACACACACACACACACACCTCTTTGATGGTCGTTGAGCTGGAAGTGGCAAGGGAGCCACTGCAAAGGGCTCTACTTTGTTTTGTTTTCTCATTCTGGCCTGGAGAGCAGAGTGGGAAGGCAGCTACTCTTTCCATCAGAAAGATAGTCCACTTTGCCTGGCACATCATCTGCCATTAAGGTTTCATTAAAATAAATGCAGAGAAAGGGGAAGTGAATCACAATCCCTGGGTTCTAGACTCAGCCTTGCTACTAACCAGCTCCATAGTCCAGGGCAGAACTCATCACCTCTGCCCCTGAGCCTGCCTACATCTAAAATAAGCAAGTCTGGGGCGCCTGGGTGGCTCAGTTGGTTAAGCATCCAACTTTAGCTCAGGTCATGATCTCACGGCTCATAAGTTTGAGCCCCAAGTCAGGCTCTGGGCTGACAGCTCAGAGCCTGGATCCTGCTTTAGGTTCTGTGTCTCCCTCTTTCTCTGTACCTTCTCCACTTGCTCTCTTTTTCTCTAAAAATAAATATTTAAAAATTTTTTTCATTTAAATAAATAAAATAAGCAAGCTCTCCCATCCCTGCCAGCACTGATAATCTGAAGTTGTCTAATAGTCACTTGCTGAATTTTCTAGCAGTACTGACTTTGGCAAATGATGCCTAAATATCAAGAGATAAGTTTGTGATTTATTCACTAAATGTATGGTGTACGCTTTTGAATCAGGTGCTGTCCTAGGTCCTGGCAGGTACAAAGGTGACTAAGACACAAGAGTCCTTCTTCTGGGTAGAAACCAGTGGTTTATTGGAAGAAACACTGATGCAAAGAGTTTTATAAAAGTCTGTGAAGATATGAGGGAGCTAGTCCCTGAGTATTAGGGGGATGTATTTGCAGGGTGCTTTCAGGGTTCTAGAGGTTGAAGAGGAAGCCCTTGGGGGAGGGGAGATTCCTGGTAGCTCAATGAAAGGGACGGCAATGGAGGAGTGACTCTGAACTTCTGAAGCCCTTGTGGAGTGTGGACCTCAGAAGAACTGAGTTCGGGGACGCCTGGGTGGCCCAGTCAGTTAAGCGTACAACTTTGGTTCAGGTCGGGATCTCATGGTTTGTGAGTTCGAGCCCCACATCACAGAGCCTGCTTAGGATTCTCTCCCTCTGTTCCTCCCCCTCTCGCTCTCGTTCTCTCTCAAAAATAAAACAAACATGTAAAAGAAGAAGAAGAACTGAGTTTGGCCCAGTAGAGAGACATGTTTTGATTCCCATCAAGGCAGGGGCCCCGTTCTGTGCTCTCCTCTTTAAACTGGGCTCCATGACAGGAGCTCTACCTTCCCAGAGCCAGCTTCAGCAAACAGATTGTAGGACAAGATATCATTCGTACTCCTCCGAGAAAGTCCATGGATAGCAGATGATATTAACGTGCATGATAAAGGGACTAAAGTCAGGCTAAGGGCCTTTTGGAATCCCCATGGCATGATTTAACAATTTCATTTTACTGTACGTGAGTATCTGGAGCAGATCTATGAGACAGCTATATGAAATCTCATTGTACACACTGCATTGCTCCCTTACAAAACTTGGGCTCTGAAGAATCCCATTCTGGCTACTGACTTTTGCCAAAATGCCATTGCCTTTCACTATGACAAATTCAAGAGCACTCTGGTCGCTGGCCCAGGCCTCAGTCTCAAGCCTTGGACTTTCCATTGCAAGGATGGGAGCAGGCAGAGACAGAGAGGGCTGCTCACCCCAGGTCTTCAGGAAATTTGATCAGATTTTTGGAATTTCTGCTGGTCGTTTTTCCATACTGATAGAATCTCAAGATACCTGAAAGGCGGTATGGGAGAACAAATGCAGGCATGGCATCGGAGCCCCCAGTTCTTCTCTTGTTGAATAATTTCTAGAAGCTTCTTCTTTACCATGAACTAAATATGCTTCTTTCTACCACTCCAAAGCCCCAGGCAGACAACTACACCACTAGAAAGAAAGTGAGGCTGGCCAGCAGGTGGATGCAGGCATCTGCTAAGGCTGTGGGCTCAACTCTGTGACCTTCATGGCATCATCGAATCCCATATCAGCCCGCCATCACAAAATCTGAGCTCCAGCTTCTTTCAGTGAGCCAAGGAAAGGTCCACTGGATCTGCCGTGCTTTCACTCTGTGATAAAAATGCTGTTGGGTCATGTGTTGTAAAAATGTATTCCTGGTTCAAATCTCGACAGCTTAGCAAAACTCAAAACAGGTCATTGCTAAAGTGGAAGTAGCAAAAAAGAAGTAAAAACCCAGAAACTGTTATTTTCTGGGGGCCTGTTGAACCAGTGCTTGGTGTTGTGTCGTTTCTCGGGGGAATGTGCTTCATTAAAGCAGAAGATTGACTCTTTCCTGAGCCACGGGTTCTATTTCAGCACTAAATTAACAATTCTCATAAGAGCCCATCTCCAGCCTGCCAGTCTCCTACCTGCACAAGAGAGAAATCCTGTCTTGCCACAGATGGTGCTGTGTATCTTTCTGCTAAGGAAACCCTTGTCCAGTCTCCTGGCTTAGGTGGAGTATCACAAACAAGGGTTCTCAGAGGACATTTATTTCATGAGGCAAATATTTGAATGAAGTCCCTAGAGCAGGCAGAATCGTTTCTAGTATTGAGAGCCTGTTTCAGATTGGGAGGAAATGCACAGAAATTTGTAGAGTTCATCTTTCCTAAGTGGCCAAGCTACTTCAGTTGGTGCTTTAGTCTCCATATGCAACTAGAAGCTGTTGGTCATCCCTGTCTTGGATGTTTTGATCTTCACCTCTGGCATGAAATGCATAATTGCTTCATTCTGACTCAAAGGAGCCCTGTGGACAAGGTAGTGCTCAGGGATCAGGCACTCTCTGCACTTTTCAGATACTTGCGCTGTTTGTGCGTGCAAAATAAACAGCTGAGTCCCCAGCAAAGAACAGATTCCTGTGGAGGAGGAAACCCCTAGTTAGTGGAACATGTATGTAATTTGTGCTTTTTGGATGTTCCCTCTCCAAGACTTGGTCAAGGCTGGACCATTCCTGTGGGAGAATCTCAGGGACCAAAATTCTTTGTATGCTGCTAATGCCCTCTGTTTATCTTGGATCCCTTTCCAAAAAGGATATTGCCACTAGTATCATGGAAGACCTGTTTTTTCTTCCTCTAAGTTTGTCAGGCATGCATTTTAGAACTGACCAATAACACGATAGATAGATAGATAGATAGATGGAAGGAAGGAAGGAAGGAAGGAAAGATAGATGATAGAAGGAAAGAAACATATATACATACATATTTCTGGACTCACTGGTAACAAAACACTCTACTAGTTGCTTAGAAAACCTACAATTATAGGAAATCAAGCTAATAAAATTATTCAGTATTTTGTTTCTAGCTGTGCTATGTAAGTTAATCTTTTTGACTGTTTAGACAAGTCTTTACAACTTGATTCTAAGATCCAAGGACACTTTGGCTTGGCTAAGCCTGGATGTGCTTAGGGAAGATATGTAACACTGAAACATACTCATGGGAAATGCAAACACATTTTCACTTACTTATGATCAGTAGTGACTTACATGGGAAAATCATTCTACTTAAAATTCTCCAAAAGACGTCTTAAATTTTTCAAAATATACAGAATCCTAATTCATGACTTTGGTAACTGATCTCTTCTGCTTCTGTTAGCTTAAATTTCCAAATAAATGCAGGGTGGAAAAAAGAGGAAATAAACATTTACCCAACAGTCCACTACTTCTAGCTGGATGCCACTCTGACATTTGCATGTTTGAAATGTTTTATTTTCTAATCTCAGAATCTCAAAGTTGAAAACATTCAATTTCATAGAGTCCAACCTTCTGCTAATGCTGGAGTGAATATCTCTTTTTAAGTTTATTTATTTATTTTGAGAGAGAGCGCAAGCAGGGGAGGAGCAGAGAGAGAGAATCCCAAGTAGGCTCCATCCACAGCACAGAGCCCAGTGTGGGGCTCGAACTCACAAACCATGAGATCATGACATGAGCCAAAACCAAGAGTCAGATGCTTAACCCAACTCAGCCACGCAGGTGTCCCTGGAATCTTAAACTTACCACTTTACAATCTCCTTTTTGATACTCTGGATGAAGATATCAAGTGGCCCACACCATAGAAATATGCTCTGCTGCTGGCCGTTCTGCCATCTATTTTCAGTAAAATCCTGATGTAGGTGCTGAAGTCTTAGGAACTACCCCTTGAATGAAAAATGAACAGTCAAGTACACCCTAGGGGTCTGGAACCTAATTCTTTACATGCCACCTGTTTTCTTTATAATACAGTGAATTATACAGATGTGCCCTAATCATGTGAGATGGTGCTGAATTTTATAATCAACACTTGAGTCATCTATAACCTCCCCCAACATTCTGTTATGAATACAGTTATTCTTCGGGAAAAATTAAAAATTTGTAGAAAACTTTAAACATAAAGATATTTCTCACCTTTTTTGTTAAAAACAAGTTGGAGTAACAGTAGAGGAATAGTGAGACTATCACAGTATATTCACTAGCCTCAATTCTAGGCAGAATATCGCCAGAATATCCATGCAGGCATCAGTCAGAAGGTCACCAGCCCCAGTTCTACACAAAAACAAATTCAGTAGTTAGAAAACCACATGACCCCAAGGGACCATTCTCATGAGATGTTGTCAGTTAAAAAAGCAAGATACGGCCTTGTGTGTGCATAATGATTACATGTGGGTAGACACATCTGTGTGGGGGGAAACCTGAAGGAAATATGTCAAAATCACAATTGGGTTGGAGTGATTTCATCATAAGTAAGACTTCTTTTTTTCCCTTCAGATTTTTCTTTTACATTGTTCTATGTTTTTAAAAATTGCTTTAAGAAAGCAAATAAAATACTCTACAAAGTTAATATTTTTAAAAGCCCATTGTAGAGAAGAGGAATCCAACTGGATCATTTCTTAAAATTAAAGGGCAGCCTCCTATTGGCCGTGAACTTAGGTTTTTTATTTGAGTATTTGCCTTTATCTCTCCTTCCTCTTTACCAGATAGAATAGGCACACCCCATAGGACACAAGCCATCCCCCAATGCCTGTATCCATTCATCATGATTCTTTTTTTGTGAATATAAGTTATTGTCAAATTGGCTTACATACAACACCCAGTGCTCATCCCAACAAGTGCCCTCCTCAGTGCCCATCACCCATCTCCTCCCTCCCCCACCCCCCATTCACCCGCAGTTTGTTCTCTGTATTTAAGAGTTATCATGATTCTTTAATAAGCGCCCATCAAAGATGAAGGAATTGTTTTACATCCTTAACCACACTGCAGATAAGCTTATCAGTTTACTATATAATTAAATTATATATAAATACCTATGTGACAAAAAAAAAAAAGTAGCCACTTATGTTTGATTTTGAATAGGCTCTTCCCAGAAGACACAAACCTTTCATGGTGGTTGACTTTGAGGAGAACTGGGGATTGGGGGTTAGGAGTGGGAGAGTTAATTTTTAGGATCTTTCTGTAATCCAAACTGGTTTTTTCTTTTTTTTTTTTTTAACCATATGGAAGAAGTTTAAGAATGGTAACTGAGCAAAACAATCATTAGGATTAGACTACTGATCTACCTTAACTCTGACCTCAGCCCCCATGACTAGGTTACTTATTGGTTTTTCCAGTCCCTGGGGTGAGGTCAGTGCTTCAACACAGTTTTTCTGTACTGTGATCATATCTTCTCTCCTTTTCTGACAAGGTTCCAGCCTTTGTCTGTAAGAGACTCTTCTGTTTTGAGGGGTTGGCTACCCTTGCTGCAAACCTAAGTAGCTCTTTTTTTTTCTCTTTTGAGAGAATGCTTTTCTTTTTTATAATGATGAAAGAGCTTTTCCCCCTCAAGAACTTCATTTTGGCTGGAAGAAGTAACTTCTAGGCAAAAAGTCCTACCGTAGGGAACAAGCTACATCTTTGATTCAGGGCACTCCTAACCTCCCTTGAGAGTGCTCTGCTCCCACAAAATGGCAGCACAGCCAAGCTCTGGAAGAGGAGGGGAGCTTCCCCAGGGCTTCGCTCTCAGTGCTTTCCTGTCTCCTGTGTGATGGTCACAAAGCTACGGCGGACATCACCTTTAAATGTGTTTATGGGTGGATGCTTACACACCTGTTTTGGATTGATCTTTTTTGTTGAAAGTGAGTATTGCCAGTGGACTAGAAGGGGAGATCCTGTCCATGTTTTCCTAGGGTTACACTGACCCGGTGGTTTGTATTTTTGAATGAATGACCATGGCTTAGCTCAAGAACTGCACTTAGAGTATTTGCAGAGTGAGGTAACTTTATGGAATTCCAGATGAAATATATTTTTTTTTACTAAAATTTTGATCAACCTTATCTGTAAATAGGCCAGGAGCAGTAAGCATATTGCCTTTTGGTTACAAAGTGAGTAGGCGTCAAATTTCTTCTCTGTTCTTAGAAGCTTTCCCAACCCACTTGACTTTTTCTGTGATCGAAAGTAGGTGGTCTTTTGTTCATCTGCTCAGGTCAGACTATGCAGTAGGTTCTCTTCCAGTGTCACAGCAAAGTTGGCCTCTGTCCGGAGGGCTGTGTGTCCATCCCATCTACCACATGCCATGGGATTCTGGCATTTCCCAGAGTCTCCTTGGGAGGCTATGGTAGAAACACAGTTCCAAGACAAATTTCCTTCCCCTGTGGTTCCCAGAGATCCTCTCAACCTGCTGCTGAGTAATACTTTGGGAATGTATCCTGCATCTCTGTGTCCCCACTACCTGCTGTCCATCCCCAACCACTGCTCTGTTGATTTACTGTTTTGATCTTTCAGAACCTATTTTCCTATCTTCCTTATCACAGTTTCCTAGTTCTTTTATTCTTTGATTAGATACCAACTTCTAATCCTTCCATCTCCTGATTCTTTTCCATGTCTTCTGAGCCAGAACCCACACAGTGAACTGTCTTTTGCATATCAAATATATTTAAGGGGTGCCCGGTGGCTCAGTCAGTTAAGTGCCCAACTCTTGATTTTGGCTCAAGTCACGATCTCATGGCTTGTGACTTCGAGTCCCGCATCAGGCTCTGCGCCGACAGTGTGGAGCCTGCTTAGGATTCTTTCTCTTCCTCTTTCTTTGCCCCTCCTTTACTCGTGCACACACACACACATGCTCTCCCTCTCAAAATAAATAAATAAACTTTAAAAAACCAAATTTATTTAAATGACGTTTTATCTCAACTGACCATATGTCTTAAACCTATCAAAGGAAGGAGAAAAAAGATATAACCGGGATTTTGGTTCTAATTTTGTTATGCTAATATCTCTAATCATTATTTTTATTTTCAACAAGTTTGGTTTGTATTTGTGACCCAAGGGAAGCCCCAATTAATCACTGAGTTTAGTTATATATGCATATATATAATATATATACTAAGTGCATATATGTGTGTGTGTGTGTGTGTGTGTGTGTGTGTGTGTATACACACACACTTTAAGTTCATTTATTTATTTTGAGAGAGAGAGGATAGGAGAGAGGGAAACTCCCAAGCAGGCTCCTCACTCTCACTGCAGAACCCAACATGGGGCTCGAACCCACACACGGTGAGATCATGACCTGAGCTAAAATCAAGAGTCAGATGCTTAACTGACTGAGCCACCCACGTGCCCCAATTATATTTTTTATTTTATACACTACTCGGTCTCTTTTTCTCAGTCTCTTTCTTCATAAATCTATATGTTTTTGATCACCTACCATATATGTGTGTGTCCCTGAACTTGAATAGCATGTTGTATCACCAACACTATATACTAACCGCGTATGTCAGTATAAGCTATGGACAGAGATAGTGGGTGTCCAAAACATTGGCTGATGGAATTATTCTCAATGAGCCTGACAGAAAGAACCTCGTAAAGAGATTTGGGCCATAGGTACAAAAGCAGGCCAGAGCTGCTCAACAGAGAGAGATTGAGAAGACAATCAGCAGTGTTCCTATCTAATCCTCAAGACTGGATTTGTTCCCTAGGGATCTAATGGAACTGAATCACATCTCCCTGGCAACCTGCCATGGTTTTAACAGTGGACCCCTTAGAAACCGGCATTAATTGATTTCTGACCTGAGGTCCTTACAAACTGTATGAGTCTATGTGCTCCAGGGACTTTGCATACCTCCCAGAGCCATCTATGCTGTTTTCACCAAACATCAGTAGCCCATGTGTTTGCCTCACATTTCTTTCTAGAATGTGAGATATTGGTCATACTTTCTTTTAACAAGCTCTATCCCAATGGTTTGTATTTGAGGGTAGATCTTGCACAGGAACAATGTTAAGAGTCTGGTTTCTCACCTTGGACCTGAGTTGCCTGGAATCCCTTAGCATCTGCGGAAGTGATATTCCCTCTATCTCACCCCACCACCACCTACTTCCTTCAGGGGCTGCATTTGGACATAATCAATGAAAATATATATTTCCATTTCCACCTTTATGACTGCTTGGTTGGAATCCTCTCCTTCAGAAGTCAATCACTCTAGAATTTTTTTTCCTAGAAAACATGAAATGAACCTAAAACACCAATTTGCATAGTGTCTTTAAGTGGATTAAATAACCATGTCCTGGAAGTAACAAGATATAAAATAATCTGGACTCCACTGTAAAGAGTCTTATCGTTGATAATCTATAGTCACTTGGCTTAAAGGTGGCATTAGCTATGTCACATGTAAGCCATGGCTGTTTCTATAAAATTTTCTTTCAGGTAATTTCCTTTTTTCTCCCTACCTTCATTTAAAATATTTTACTACAATGAGCAAGACAAACACACATAGATCAAGAAAGTAACACAAACATAAATACACACACACACAGAACTTAGCATCATTTTCACATTTCTTTACATTAAGTCTCTGAGAATACCAATGTTCTTGGCATAGCCAGAGATAGGATGACACTTAAAACTATGGATGGAGGAGATCTATAGGTTTGATTGGTTTACATTGAAATGTTTTCCCCTTTTAAAACTAGCTTTTTGGATATGAACTACATTAGAGGGTTGGGAGTATACATACATTTGAGACAGCTGGTATTTCGGGCCGCATCCCCCTAATTCAGCCATCTGATGTGGAAACAAGGATTCACTTTGTCAACAAAGATTTATAGAATGCCTAAGAGGCACCAGGCATTGATCCAGGTACTGGGAATTCAGCAGTAAATAAAACAAAGTTTCTGCATTCATGGTGCTCATTTTTTTGGTGGAAGAACAAAGACAGTAAAAAATGTAAACATATAGCATATCAAAGCGTGGGAACCCGAGTCATAAAGAAATGAGGGCGGTGAAAGAGGGATTTCACTATTTTATAGAAGAGTCTGGGAAAGCCTCTCAACGTCTGAGCAGAGATTGGAAGGGATGAGGGAGAGAACTGTGGCAGATCTTCCCATTTTACATATTTTACTCTGAATAAAATGGGAAGCCAGTGGAAGTTTCTGAGCAAAGGAATGGCATGATCTGACTTGTATTTTAAAAGAGGGAAACAAAAATGGAAATGGGGGTAATAATCTTTCTGAGAAATGATGGTGGCCCGGACCAGGATGATAAGTGCCCCGGGTGTTAGAATGTCCCTCAGATACACTTTCAGAGACAGTGACCTAGAGAAATGCCTCCCAAACCTGGGTGTATCTCAGAATCTCCTAAGCATCTTTTAAAAATATAAATCCCCGATCCTCATTCCAAACCCACTGAAACAAAATCTCTAGAGTGGGCCCGGGAATCATCAGCTTGACATTACCATAGCTCATTTGTCATCACCTACCCAGGGCTCTTTCAGAACCTCCTTAAAGCCCCTGAATGTTAGTAGCTTAACAAGGGAGATAGTTCTATAACAAAAGATCAGGCTAATCCCTCCTCCATAGAGAACTACACAACTTGGAAAAAATACTTTAAAATAATTATTTGAAAGCGTCAGAGAGCAAGCAACCTATACAGCTAGGACTTGAAGCACCAAGATCTCAGAGTAAAAGGGAACACATGAAGGGAGGCTTACGTTTTTCTGGTACTTTTCCCTTTTGCAGAATTCACAGGACGGATTGTAGAAGCCAAACAGAAATTAACAGCATAAAGCTTACTATGCATTCATTGGTATAGGAAAACAAAACTAGGAATCCAAGGCTGCCAATATAGCCATGGGCTGGGATTGATTCAAGATCCCAGGAAAAAAAGAAAAAAGGTCAGAAGTGAACCTGACTTTCATATGCAGTTATCCCCCAAGGCATTATCTGATTCCCAAGATGTGCATGTTTCTAGCTGGACACACAGGAACCAAGCAGAAAATCACCCACTGGGTCAAAAACTTTAGTCGTTTCGTAGTCCTGGAGTGAAAAATTGGGGTTCAAATCCACAAAGCAGGAGAAACTTTCAATTGAGACCAATAACAGGGCTATGACCTAAAGGTAAGGAGGGGAATGGAAATTGGCTAGCATCGATTAGTCAAGGTTATCTTCATGCCAGAAGAAATTAAATCTACACTGGGAGAAGAAAACATCGTCCACAACCTTACAATTTTCCATATATAGTCTGTCATCAATCAAAAATAACACAGGTTGCTAAGAAACAGGGGTAAGTGACCAAAACCTAAGAAAAAAATAAAATAGGAGTTAGAAACAGATTTAGAAATATTCTAGATTTTGGAGTTATCAGGTAGGCACACACCATAAAACAGCTGATTTATATGTTCAAGGGGATGCTGAACATATGAAGGATTTCACCAGAGAAATAAAAATCTATGAAAAATAATCAAATGGAAATTCTAGAACTGAAAAATACAACAGAAGCTAAGAATCTTTCCGTGGGTTTAACAACAGGTTAGGCACAACAAAAGAGGAATTTGTAAAATGAAAAAGTAGGTCAGTTACAAATAAGATTGAAAAAAGGGGGGTGGAAAATACAAAAGCAAGTACAAGATATATATAGAGAACAGGGGAAAGGTCTGGTGTGTGTATAATTGGAGTACTCATAGAGGGAAAAGTATGAGTATATTGGCCAAGAATTTTCCAAAATTGATGAAAGACATCAGCCACAGAGTCAAGATTTATAAATCTGAAACCAAAAAAATAATAATGATAAAAGAAAACCACACCTATGAACATCATAGCAAATCTGTTAAAAACCAAAGTATATACAAAATCTTTAAAGAAAGTGGGAAAATGAGATTATTATTTTAAAAAAGACTTAACAGATTGACAATTGATATCTCAACAGAAAAACTGAAAGCCAGAAGACAATGGAATTATTTCTTCAAAGGGCAGAAATAGTATGACTGTCAATCTAGAATCCTAAGTCCAGCGAAAATGCCCTTTAAATAAAGTGAAAGCAAAACAAAGATATTTTAATGCAAACAGACCAATAGTAGAAAAAATACTTAAAGGGGCTCTTAAGGCAGAAGCAATGATCCCAGATGGAAGTACAATTCAGAAAAGAATGATAAACTTTACAAAGAGCAAATCTGTGGCAAAATATAAATGGATATTATCTAAGTTCATAAAACCACTCAGTGTCTATCTGAAGAATGGGTAAATTGTGGTAAACTCATAAAGTAAATAATATAAAGCAATTGAATTACAACTACCTACAACTAAAATCTCTCAGACACCATACTGAGTAAAAGAAATGACACACAAACAAAAGAGTAAATATGATGTTTGGTTCCATTTTTATAAAGAAAAAGTAAACTATTGTGACAGAACTCTCCAATCTCATTGATTATATTTAGAGGGCCAGGCAGTAACTAAGAGAGGGCACAGGAGAGGATTCTGGAGTGCTGGTATATTCTGTATCTTGGTAGAGATGGTGTTACGTGTATAACTTTTCTTTATAAAAATTGATCAGACTATATACTTGAACCTTTGTGCACTTAGTGATAAAATATATGTTATACTTCATTTCTAAATTTTTTTCTAAAAGAAACAGAGAATAAACCAGTCACATCTATAATAGCATCAAAAAGGATAAATCACTTACAACTTAACCTAGGAAGTGAAAGATGTCTATATGGAAAACTACAAAATATTCCTGAAAGAAATTAAGACACAAAATGGATGCAAAGACATTCAGTGTTTGCTTTTTGATTGGAAGACTAATTTTGATAAGATATCAGTACTACCGAAAGCGATCTACGGATTTAATGCAATCCCTATCAAAATTCCAAGGGCATTTTTTTTTCACAAATAGAATAATCCATCCTAAAACTCACAATCTCAAGGAATGCTAAATAGACAAAAGTTGGAGGTTTCATATTTCTTTATTCAAAACTTATTATAAAGCTATAGTAATCAAAACTGACAAGAAGTGTGATACTGGTATAAAGACAGATTTATAGACCAATGAAATAGAATAGAGAACCCAGAAATAAACCTTGACATATATGGTTAATGAATTTTGGTAAGGATACTAAGATCATTCAATGGGGAAAGGAGAGTCTTTTCAACAAATAGTTCTAGGAAAACTGGATATTTAAATGCAAAAGAATAAAGTTGGATGCTAATTTTACATGATACACAAACATTAATTCAGAATGGATCAAAGATCTAAATGTAAGAGCTGAGACTATAAAACTCTTAAAAGAAAACATAAGGGTAAACGCTTATAAATTGTATTTGGCAATGATTTATTGGATATAACACAAAAAGCATAGGCAACAAAAGTAAAAATAAATTGGATTATATTAAAATGAAAAATCTTTGCACTCTAAAGGACACTACAGAGTGAAATGGTGTGGGAGGAAATACTTGCAAAGCATATCTGATAAGGGGTTAATATCCAGAATATATAAAGAACTCCTGCAACTCAACAACAACAAAAACCAACAATTAAAAATAGACAAAGGACTTGAACAGACATTTCTCCAAAGATGATACACAAATAGCCAACAAGCTCATGAAAAGATGCTCAAGATCATTAATCAGGAATGAAATCAAAGCCACAAGGTATTATCTTGCATCCATACAATGGCTACAATAAAAATGAAAATGAGAAAAAACAAAAAATGTTTTGATAAGGATGTGGAGAAATTGGAACCCTTATGCACTTCTGAGGAGATATAAAATCGTGTGGCCACTATGCAAAACACTGTGGCCATTCCTCAAAAAATGGAAAGTAGAATTACCATATGATCAAGCAGTTCCTCCTCAGGGTATATATACAAAATAATTGAAATCAGGGTCTAGAAGAGGTATCTGTACACTCATATTCATAACCGCATTATTCACAATAGTCAGGAGGTGACAGCAGCCCAAGCATTCATCAGTGAATAAATGGGTAAACAGAACGTTGGGATATCCGTACAATGGTATATTATTCAGCCTTTAAAAGGAAGGAAATTCTTCCGCATGACACAACATAGATAAACCTTGAGGACGTTATACTAAGTTAAGTAAGCCAGTCACAAAAGTGCAAATGCTGTATTGTCGCACTTCAGTGAGGTCCTAGGGTAGTCAGACTCACAGAGGCAGAAAGTAGAATGCTGTTTGCCAGCTGTTACGGGGAGGGAAGAATGGGGAGCTGTTAATGAGGGCTGAGTTCCAGTTTTGCAAGATGAAAAGAGTTCTGGAGATTCATTATACAATATGAATGTACTTAACACTATTGAACTACATTAAAAACGGTTAAAATTATAAATGTTATATGCCTTTTTCCACAATTAACATTTTTTAAAGAAAGAAAACAGAACTTTTGAATCCAAACTTAGCTGCACATGAGAATCATTTGGAAATTTAAAAAAAAATGCAAAGTGGTCACATTTTAATGCAAATTTGCAATAACAAAATATAAGTATGACTAATGTTTCGTGTATGCATAAAATTTCAAATAATGTGACTCTCTTGAGAGTTTAAAAGTTAAATAAGAATCATAGTATCAACTCTGGGAGGCCAAGGGAACTATAAATACCAGGTGGCAGTGTTAACGGTCACTGGCAAACAGAATTACAGTATACTGTGGGAAAACGAATCAAGATTTGTAAATTTTGAACTATGGAATATTGTCAACTGCAGTTCTCCATTGCACCATTTTCTATAAGATTCTAGGCCCCTTAATAGACAATTTGATTAAGTGTATCTAGGGTTGAATCCAAACAATCTATCTTTTTTTTTTTAATGTTTATTTATTCTGAAAGAGACAGAGAGAGAGAGAGAGAGAGAGAGAGAGAGAGGAAGTAAGCACATGAGCAGGGAAGGGGCAGAGAGAAGGAGAGAGAGAGAATCCCAAGCAGGCTCCGTGCCCTTCAGCACAGAGCCCAACTATGATTTGGGGCTCGATCTCACAAACCATGAGACCATGACCCAAGCTGAAATTAAGACCTGGGTGCTCAACTGACTGAGCCACCCAGGTGCCCCCAAGGCAATCCATATTTTTAAAGGATCCCTTGGATTTCTAAGACTAATGGTATGTATGTAGATAGAGATTGTCTTAGGCTATGAGGATAAAAGATGAAGCAAAAATACAATGACCACAAGGAGCTTATGTTTTAGTGAAGAAGTCAGATTATTAAATAAGCAGTTACAGGAAAGTACAGTTACAGTAGAGGGTACTTAATAAGGAGTATATAGCATTTGGTGAGCACATATCAGGAACACTTCACTGAAGGGGGTATATGAACTGGTACCCAGTGGATGGAAAGAAACCAACCAAAGAAAGAGGGGGAAAGTCTGGGTGTTTCAGTAAAAGGAAATAGAGAATGGATTGAGGCCTAGAGCAGAGAAAGAAAAAGCATGAATTCACAGAACTGAAATGAGTTCAATGCAAGTGAAGTTCAGAGTGGGGGGGGGGGTTGGTGATGGACGGGGTAAGACCAGGTCCGGAAGGATTTGGCAAGCCTTGTCAGGAAGCTTGGCCATTACACTGAGGGAAAGCAAATTAAGAGGAGGACCTCTCTGGCTGTAGCATGGAGAATGGAATGGATTGGAGACGTGGAGAGAGAAGTTCAATTAGGTTTGGCAGCAGTGGTCCAAGTGAGAGGGGAAGATGCGGGGGCCAGGGTAGTAGCCATGGGAATAAGATAGGAAAAATAATCTATAGGTCTTGGTGAATGAATTAGATGTGAAGAAGGGGGAACATTTTTAAGAATGATTCCCAAGTATGTAGCCTGGGTAGAAATATGACTCATGGTACCATATTGTGATTGAAGGTTGAGAGGGAAGATACCACATCATTTGGGAAGCCAAATTTGAGGTGTCTGGGATATCCAGGATGCAATGGTATCCAGTAGAATCACCAGCTGGGCTTTGAAACCAGAACAGTGGACGAGGTTGCTCAGTGACTGCTTGCATGATAAAAAGAGGAGGTAATCAAAGAGAAATCTAGGAAAATATCAAAGAAGTCCTTCAGAGGAAGCTTTGTAACTGGGTGGAGAGATTTGAGGACACCCGAGAGGAATGTGTGGAGTTGGAAGTCAAGAAAGGTGTTTCAAGGAGGAATAGTCAACAACGTCAGAGGCTTCTAAGGAGGAACATCAGAAGGTACCTGTTGGGTTTAGCAATGCAGACCTCATTAGTAATCAGACCAAGGGTTTGGGAGCTGATGCTGGGTTAGTAAACTGAAGAGTGAGAGAGGCGGGCATGGGGGGCATGAGTGCAGACCACCATTCTGAAAAAGTTTGGCTCTGAAAGAGAGGATGAGGGAGGACAGGGGGCTGACAGGATGCTTGCTTTTGCTTTGGGGGCATATTTTAAGTTTGGTGAGGCTTAGACCTATCTAAATGGTGATGGAAAGAAAGGATCCAAAAGAAAAGGGGACCATCAAGAGCATTCACTGGGGAGTGAGTACAGGCTGTAGGTCTGGTTCCTCCACTGTCTGAACTTGAGTACATCATTGAATCTGTCTGGGCTACAGCATCTTTATCAGTAACTTGCAAGGTTTCTCTGTAATTATGGTCTTCAGACTGTACTCTTCAGGACCGTCTGGGAGCACTCATTTCAACTTCAGCCCCAGCAACCTTGACCTCTCTTACGAGTTTTTAAATAATTTTTATTCTTTAGTTTTAGCAATTTAATACATGTATTTTGGAAAAGCAAAATAGTAGTAAAAGAATTATAAAGGAAAAAAACCTAGCAGCCTCTGTCCATACCTCCTCACTCGCAGCCATTCCCGATTCTTAAGGTATTTATGCCAATTTATGTAAAATTCCTATCTCCATGTGTCTTCGATGTAGACATCTCCTGGTTTCTGTCCCATCCTATACCCACTCGCCCTGATTCTGTTCCCTCACATAATGCTATCCCAATGTATGGTTAGGAGTGTTTTCATTATTATTAGCATGTAAATATTGCTCAGAGACTGTCTTTTTTTGTGAACAGCGTTATCATTTCTCCTGCAAGTAACGTTTGCCTCTTTTGTCCCATTTTCCCTGATTTCCACTAATGATTGATTATTCTTTTCCTAAATGTTCCACCATATCAAAAACCCGCCACCCATATATTTTCTGAGTTGGTGTAATCACAAGACTTCCCTGAAGACTCCATTCCCAGAGCCCCACGTGATGTGCTGGGGAGCCCCTCCTGTGACTTGCTTTCACTCCTGCCTATGTTGGACCCATGCCACCTGCTGCCATACTTCTTTCTTGGTTTATACCCTTGTGTTGGTACAGCCTATCCTCTAATGGTAAGGGAGACCATGTTTTTGAATATTGCATAACTGAAAATATCTCTATCCTCCTGTCCCATTTAATTGATGATTGGCTGGTTACACAATTCTGGCTTGCAAAAAAAAAATTGCCCTTGAAAAATGCTAAAGTCACTATTGTATAGCTTCCATTGTGGTTGTTGAGATGTCAGATGGTACTAAATTTGCTACCCCTTGGACCTATTTGGTTTTCTTTCTTTCGGGAGCTGTGACATTTCATTTTTATCCCTTCGTGTCACAAACATGTGCCTTGTTTTGGTTCTTTCTTCAGCCATTTTGCTTGGTACTTGGTAGGCCCTTTGGTTATGAAGACTCATATCCTACATTTCTTAAAAACGTTTCTTGAATTATTTCTTTTGTAATTATCTCCACTTCATTTTTTCCATTTTCTCTTTCTGGAATTTCCTTTAGTTTAATATTGGATCTTCTGGCTTGACCTTCTGATATTACCATTCTTCTCCTCTTCCTCCTCTGCCCCCCACCCGCTTCTCTCCTTCTCTCTCTCATGAGAGATCTTGGCTTTGTATTCCAACTCTTCTATTTAATCTTTTTAATTTAGCTATCCTTTATTTAATTTCCAAGATTGTCCCCTTTTTATAGCCATTTGTTCTTGTTTCATTGATATAATTTCTTCTCTTCCCTCTCCAAGGACATTTCCTCTCCCCCAACCCTAACTATAAATCCTATCCTTGAATATTCAGGTCAAAATCCATATCTTGTGTGAGACTTTGCCCAATCAGGTCAAATCTCTCCCTTACACATGAATTCTATGGCATTGTTATATTCCACGCCATCTAATATGTGATTATATTTAAATTTGCATTGCTTTCTGTTGAGGAAATCAGTTCTGTTGAGGAAATCTGTTGAGGGAACCAAGGAAGGACTGTTCACTTGTTCTGTATCAGCCAGAGAGCCTTGTCTAGAATTGTGAATACAACAAGTGATAAATAAGTGTGTATTGATTTGCAAAAAAAAAAAAAGGCCATTCTAATTCCACTGAGCCAGCCTATCCTAGTTGGGTTCTTCATGAGCAATATTTTAGTGAATTTATTGACTTTTCCCAGAAACTCTCAACTTAGATTTCATAGGGAAAACACAACTTTCTTTTCTCACTATATTTCATTGGTTTAGGAAATATGTAATAAATTATGCAGTTGAAATAACCAAGAACAATTGGCACAAGCAGGATTGGAAACAAACAGTATTTAAATCTCAGCCAACACACGACTCAGTTGGTAGGAACCAAAGGGCTTGGGCATGCTGGAGAATAACCTGCCAGCCTTGAGCACTGGGTCTGCCAAAGAAAGAAGAGCATTCAACTGTCATACCATTTAAGCAAAAACAAGTCAAGAGGGTATCTACTTTACTCTATTCTTTGTGTACCAAGAAGAGGTATCTGGGAGAAATGAATTTGTGCTCATCATCTCTCTTGGGTCCATTACAATCAAGGGTATATATGGGGCCACCTGCCATAGATTAGCATACAGCCTTTGGTCCTAAAACAGCACAAGGTTCACTGGTGCAGGGCCAATCATCTTGGTCTCTTTAGAACCCAGATCTACCCATCTGAGCTGTACTATTCCAGCCATAAGTATACAAAGGGCCAAAACAACTCTACTGGACCCAGAAATCTTGCCTTTTCCATCTCCAGGATGGATCCCCCATTCCCATGGCTTCTACAACCGGAAGAATCACACACAGATTCTCAGAGAGGACATGACATGTCCAACTGACTTTGGATGACCCCTGCCACAGCATGAATCATTTTTTATAATAAGGAGTCAGGGAAACTTGAAAATCCTACCTTCATTGTACTCCCTTAAGAAGGATAACCTCTAGGTAGAATTAAAATTTGTACTTCCTGGGGCTCCGGGGTGGCTGAGTCAGTTAAGCATCCAACTTCAGCTCAGGTCAGGATCTCACAGTCAGTGGATTTGAGCCCTGCATTGGGCTCTGTGCTGATGGCTCATAGCCTGGAGCCTACTTCAGATTCTGTGTCTCCCTCTCTCTCTCTCTGCCCCTCTCCCACTCACATTGTCTCTCTCAAAAATAAATAAACATTAAAAAATTTTTAATTTGCGTTTCCTATTGATCATGCTGAAAGGACTGACACCACTTTGTGGCTACTGTCAAACACAAACGTGAAGAAAGCCATCCCTGGTCATCACCCCTGAAGGAAAGAAGACTATTCTGTGAACAGGGACTCAAGAAAACCCCATAGAGAAATTCCACTGAAATATTGTATGAAAATCATGCAGCAGCAGAAACATCAACCTATCAGATGAGAGTTTCGTCTATATAAAGCCAGACTAGGATGAGTTCAGTAGAATTGGTTTCATGGTAACTTCAGAGATTCGGACATTTCCTTTTGTGCTGATTTAGAAACAACAGAGGACTCTGAGTTCAGCAAAAGATCATGATTTTTCCTGTTTCTTCTGCAGCGATCCACAGTTGAGTAGTGAGCGAAGGCAGATTGCATTTTGGATTAATGATAAGAACAAATTAAGTTAAAAATTATGCCAAATCCCCTTTGACTCTTGCTTTTAATTTTCCTCCTCTCCTGCTGCGTTTTAATTTTAAGTGGCATAGACTACAGCTATTGCCCCACACGCTGGAGTATTTCACTTATTCTAGTTATTTCTTTTCTCTTACTGATTTCTGTCCTCATTTGCTCGTGCATCGGCTGCACTGGGCCCAGTCTGTGAGCCTGGGTGATGACGGCCATAGGAGCCAGGCTCCTTGCTCATCCATCCCTTTGTCTGGCTGTCAGGGCAGCAGAGCCATGACCTTGGCTCCCGGGGAAGTCCTGGCAACAGCAGGCTGTCTGCAGGGCTCAGTCCTCTCTGTCTACCCCCACGGCTTCCTCTGCTGTCTTCTTCTGTATGTGGAAGACTGGCTTTGTTTTTCTGAAATGGTTTTTCATACACTCATGGTCCTTTCCCCTGGAATCCAGAAGGGCATTCAAAAACCTCCTTCTAGAGGTGTTTCCTTACCTCGCTTTCTATTCAGATACTGAGCTCTTGAATCTGTGCTAGTTTCTTAGGTGATGTGGAGACATGAACTTCAACATGGCGGAAGGACAGGCCCTAAAAAACGGCCTCATGGAGAAAATGAATAGATAGTTAACACTGATTGTATTATAGCCAAAATGTATGAGATGTGACCAAGAAATGACTGCCCCTACAGGGCCGGAGACAATTCCAGCTGGAGGCAGGTTTTTTAAAAAAATATGTTTTAGTGAGTTCTCTTCAAGTGACTTCCTTCTCTTAACAAGCAGGTAAAAGAATTCCTCCATCAGTTGCCATGGAACTGGGCCTTCTTCAGATAAACCCAACACTCCACCACCTTCTGTCTAGAACCATCAGTTCCAAGCTTAACGTGAGCAGAAAGAGTAATCTATGATGTCAGACCACCATCGTGGGACATTTTCTTCAATGGACTAAAGCGATAGGTTGAAGGGCTACTTAATAGATTTTCCTAAAAACATAATAAGTGACCCCACCCCTTCCTCATTTGCTTTAAAGATGGGTATAGGGGGAAAAAAATGATCTGTCTCAACCCAAGAATATAATAACACTGCCTCTCTTTCCTTGTTTTAGGGAATGCTGTCGATTTTTTGGAGACAATGGCTTGACTTTGAAGGTGTTTTTTACCAAGGCAGCACCCTTTGGTGTTCTTTGGACTCTCACAAACTACCTGTACTTACATGCAATAAAGAAAATAAACACTACGGATGTCTCCGTCTTATTCTGCTGCAACAAAGCTTTTGTGTTCTTGCTCTCATGGATCGTTCTCAGGGACAGGTTCATGGGAGTGAGGGTAAGTTCCTTATTCTCTGTCTTCCTCCCTCACTCGGTCATGTCAACCAAAACCTGCCCATTGGCTTGCTTAGCTCCATGTGCTGCATCATAAGCATAAACTGCTGACCACTTTCCTTCTGATTTGCAGCAGAAAAGGGGCCTCAGCAGAGGGCCCGGTTCTTGGTGTGCCTTGCAAACTCTCTTGCTTGCAAACCATCCTAGACCAGCATTCATTAAAGCACCGTTCATTTCAAGCATTTCAACAAGCATTCCCTAAAGTGTGTGCCGGTCGGGGACCCACCCCTGGAGAGTGATGCATTTCCTCTCTGCGTGCTTTCTCTCTCTCTCTCTCCTGGGCAGCAGTGCCCTCCAGCCTGGAGCCCTCTGCTAACCCTGTCACTCTTTGCTTAGGGTGCATCTGAAAGCCTGAGGATCCTTCCGCATCCATATACGCGTGCAGTCTTGTTGACCCTTTGTCTGGACCGTGTGTACAAGCCAAAGTGGGCCAGATACATTTAGGCTAAAATCCAGATTGTGGAGGGTCAGTTTCATTTCCTTCACACCCCAGGCAAAGGGAGAGGGCGATTCTATCCTTTGAATTACCTCTTGTTGTTAGATCCGAGACTTAGTAAATTCTGTCAATATCTACTTAAATTCAGCCAGCCAAATTTCATAACAGTTGTGTGAAATATGATAAATGCACTATCAACTGTCAGCTGTAATAGCAAGGGATTCACCCTGAATAAAAGCACGAGGCGATGGTTCAGTTGACAGAATCCTGGTGGGCTCGGCTTGCCTCCCTCTAGTGGCCAGGAGCTGCTACTGCCCATCGCCGCCTGGCCATGAACAAGGACAAAAGATTTGGCCATACAGCTTGTTGACAGAGCACATCGCTTACTCCTTCCTGCACCTTCAGGCCACATGGGCCGGCCATGTAGCCGAGAGCCCTTTTGATGGGCAACTCCGTGACTGTGAACCACGAGGACATCTAGCAAGGGGCAGCCTCCACTCCAGGCCCTCCACTGTGTCCTTTGCTCATTGTCCTGGGAATAATGACATCACCCTGATGGAGGATTCACACCCACCTAGTTACTCAAACAGCAGTGGGGACATGAGTCAACTGCTGTGTAGTATTTTTAGCTTGCAGTAGGGGGAAATTTTGTTTTGAGGCTCAGTGTTAATTTTGGAATTAAAACTCTCTCACTGTGCTACCACCCAGAAAAGCTTTCAGCAAATAAATGATCTAATACGTCGCCACAAGAAACACAGGTACTTCCAGCGGCAATCTTTCCAATAGTGTATCTGACTGAACACGGCAAACTCCAGTGTCCTGGGGCCCATTGTGACTTTATTTTGATGCAGCATGCCAAGGGAATTCAGGAAACTCTTCGGCATGCTTCTGCTGTCCAAAGCAAATTCCAAATGAGACTCTATTAATCGGGAAGAGAAACTTCAAGGTGAATTCTTCATCTAAGCCGGATTTTTTTTGAGCTTAAGAGAAGTAGACTGGAAAATACTTGAAACCCTCCTAGTCTCATAGAGGACAGTATGGCCCACCCAGATCTTTTCTTTGTTGCTATTCACGAATAGGAGGGTTTTCTCCCCTGACATCCCTTGAACTATGGTCCTGTCTAGCCATTCTGGCCACTTGGTCAGTTCGGTCTATGCTGACCACTATATACTGAACAAAATTTTGTGCTGAAGCCATCAGTAGGCCAGCACTGAAATGAAGCTCCCAGAAGCTGGTGTCGGGGATGAACTTCTGTAACCTGTAAAGTGCTGTGCAGTTGTGGTCTCTCTAATAAGCGTTACTCCTGAGAAGCATATAACCCTCCCATCCAAGAGCTCCCCACTCCAAGTCATGGTGTATCCCCCTCTTCTCCTCTTTAAGAATTCAGAGAGCTAGCAAAATCCGTGAGATCCTGGCAGCGGCCAGAGTGATGGGAAATTTCCCCTCGATCACAGATGGAAACCTAGGTCCAAGATAGCATCTAACGGGTGCAAGGGTTCTTGTACATTTCCCTCAGACTGCTGGGCTAGCCAGCACAGAAGTTCCAGACGTCGAAGGAAATGGACAGTGCTCCCCATCCTGGGGGGCTAAGCATATGAAGTGGAGAGTCACACAGACACAAGACAGAGGAGTATCAACATTATGTTTGCGGGAACAGACTGCATGGAGCATCTGCGTTATTACGAGTTATTCATATCACAAGAGCTGTGGTTCCTGGAAGACATCAGCGGGTCCAGGTCACATGGGCTGACCAAGAAGCAAACGTATCTTCTCATGCCGGAGAGATCCGGCCAGTCAGGGCCTGAGATGTGACTGTTAAAAGCAGCCCCAGGTGGCCACTGTGTCCCCTTTGACCCTGTGCTTTCCATATGTCCCCCCAGCTCTCCAGATTCAGGGTTTCTGATGCAACAGGGGGATGCTCTAATCTAGAATCAAGGGACTAGGCTTTGGGTCTTGATTCCACTCTTATAAGTTATTAAGCCGTGAGCAAGTTGCTTAATGTCTCTGAGCCTTCGTTGCCCGTTTTATAGGACAGTTGTGAGAATACAATAAGATGATGCGTGCCCAGCACACAAAATCCAGTAACTGTTATCTTTCTCAGTGTTGTTATTTTGATTGTTCCTTCTCAACTGGAGTGCTTTGTTGCATCAGTTCGGTTCTTCTGGCAACAGTCCCGGAAGCTGAGAAATGTCTAAGGAGGCAGTTCTGTGTAGCAAAAGCAGCGGTTGAAGGAAAGCAGGTAGAACTTGGGGCACAAAGGACGGCCTCTGCTAAACCCAAAGCCCACCCAGCTATGCTCAGCAGCTGGATAAAGAAGGCTAGCCTGGGTGATGACAGTGTTTCTCGGTGTTGCCCAAGGGACTGTCCGAAACAGTAGCTCCAGCTTCTGATCCAACTGCTTTCTGTTTGGGCAGCTGCCTCCTGCCCCTTGGAGCCGAGGGAGGACACACAGCACGGGGGAGCACTGCAGGGCTCACAGCCAGCCCCTTCTCATGCTCCTGGGGGTCAACTCTTCTCCCCCGAGTGGGGAAGAGTGGCCAGGAGCTCGGAGGGGAAGAGTTAGGGGGAGTGTATTTAAAATGTGTCCTTTCCATTTCTCAAAATTGCCCCCAACTGTCCACATCCACAATGCAGCGTCAGGGACTCAGTTGGGCAGAGGACGCATAGCCCATCACTGTCTGGGCAGAGCGGAGGGCGGAGCCCATCTAAGAGGTGGCCCACCTCTACAGTGCTGCACCCACCGTTCCTTCTAGAGGGCTTCACCTCCTTCCCCTCAGCCTGACACCGGAGAGGGGGCAGTGTGGCCCCAGGGATGCAGGGTGCATCACTGAGTGGCTGGGGTTCTGAATCCAGAGTGCCTGGGGGCCAGGCAGGCTCTGGTGGGGTCTCCGTGTGAGGCGAGGCCACCAGTCAGAAGGTAGTTGGCACCACCTTGGCCTCAGTGTCTGCTGTGTCTAACTCTCCTTTCCCTCCAGCTGAAGAAGGGATGGTGGCTCTCATCCTTACTGGTCTTAGGGCCACTGTCACCCATCAGTCTGAAGCCCCAAGTCCCTGTTTTGGGACAGGTCAATGGGCTACATGGAGGGGGTGGTGGAAGGTGGGAGAAAAGAGGGCCAGGGACAAATTCAGCTACTTTTCTTTATTTTCTCCTCAAACTCTCAAACTCAGCATTCTCCCCCAGGGACACCCTGATCTAGATGACAAGGAACATGTGAAACCACAGGACAGGCACGTCTGGCCTTCCCGGAAAGCACATCATAATGCAGGAAATAGATAACAAAACATTTCCAAGTGTAAACCAAGACCCCCAGATATGTTACTATATATAAAGTATGCACATATTTTTAAAATAAATTTTTTTAATTTTTAATGTTTATTTTTGAGAGAGAGAGAGAGAGAGAGAGAGACAGACAGAATCTGAGCTGTCAGCACAGAGCCTGACGCAGGGCTCGAACCCACGAACCATGAGATTGTGACCTGAGCTGAAGTCAGACGCTTAACGGACTAAGCCCCCCAAGTGCCTCTGCATGCATTTTTTAAAGATAGAACTGGAATCTTGAAAGAAATATCTGGCTTGAGGAAGGACTTCCAGGCTCTGACACCCAAATCCATAGAGTGTTTCAGCCCTTCCCTGCTTTCGGGGTTGGGGGCATGAAGAGTGAGCTTAGCTCCAGCACTGTGGATGCGCCCCTGGCTCAGGGCTAGAGGTCCCATCAGCACTGCTGATGCCAGGAGCATGGGTGCCTCACAGTGGAGCTCACAGGAGTCCCCTGTGACTTGTGGCAGGGACTTCGAAGAGGAGAACTGGAGGTCTGAGCTGGGAGGGGACCACAGTCCCCTGGGGCCACCTGTCAGAATGAACTCTTGGGGCCTGGGCTCCTCAAGTGCTGACCGGAAGGCTCTCCCTCTTACCCCTCCAGCCCCTTCCCTCCACTCTTCTGGACAGCACAGCACAGGCAGAAGCTTGCCACCCTTCATTGTTTAACCAGCAAGGAAGACAGAGCAAGAGGCTGGAGACCAGCCTTGTAAACCTTCAGGAGAAAATAAGCCCTTGGTCTCTTCGTTTCCTTGAAACTTCAGCCCCAAGTTTGAAATGACTCAGCTACCGTTGGAGCTACACCAGCTCATCTGAAATGCAGCTGTTTCCTTCCCTCCGTCTTTTTTCTAGTTACTTATCTATGTGCGGACCTGCAGTGCCCAGGCAGGTTGAATGTTCCAAGCAGCACACTGTGTGGGTGTCCCCTGGACCAGAAGCCACCATCTTTCTGTGCTGGCCTTATTGCTTGCCCCTCTCTTCATTTGGAGGGGGGAAATTACTTTATTGTCTCACTATCTCTGTTTCTTTCTCTACGTGAACCATTGTGCACAGTGCAGGTGGTATTTGAATATGAAGTAGATTCGATGGGTGACAAGGATTGAAGCATCTGAGTAATGGCGAGTTCCTACCCTCCCCCCAAAGGACTAGTAGGCAGGCAGGGACCTGGTGCCTGTGCAGCAAATGACCATTACCTGCCCTCCCAAAGACCTCTGTATTCCATGCACAGATTTATTGTGACAAGGAAGTACTGCCTAAGGAATATACCAGAAATAAGTAACTCACACTGTGTGAGACTCAACCACATTACCCTTCACCTGAACCTGAAAATGTTAACGTTTAAGCCTCAAAGGAACCCCAGTTCCAATCTCAGAGAGTGTGGTTGGCAGTGGCCTATTATGTGAACCATCCTTTCCTGTTTAAACACTGACTTTGCAATCAGACCTGAAATGGGGTGTCCCTGCTCAGCCAGACACCAGCTGTGACTCGGGCGAGTTACGTAGCCTCTCTGAGCCAAAGTCTTCATGTTTACAAAATGAATGCTCGTATCTACCTATTTTGGAGATCAGATGAGAAAATACATAGAAAACACTTCTTCCATGACCACCGAGTTAGTAAATGGTGACCATCTGATATTGTTGTTGGTAGCCGAGGTCAGTTTTGAGTGATCCGTTAACGGAAAGAAAGCGCTCAGGGAATCCAGTAGTGGACACTTGTGTTGCACACATTTGTTCTGGCCTCCCCGTGTTTTGCTTACAGCGCCCCCCTCCCCACTTCACACCAGCGACATTTAGGTAGCTCCCTGACCACCTCGGGTTCAAACGTGTCCTTATTCTCTGTGCTGATGCACTCCTTTGAGAAATGTTATCCCATGGAGTTAGTCTCCTGGGTAATCCGACAGTTTTATTGTGCAAAGCGGTAGGAATGTATAGATCATCTCCCTGCAATGGCTATTCAACCCAAGAAGTCTGTATCCAGATAATGACAGGATTAAGGGGGGCAGAGTCGGGGACGTCCCTGCAGCAGCTAAGAAAAGGAAGTGCACCCCCAGAGTTGGGACTCTGTTGCCCTTCAGCACGTGACACTCGCTCTATCACAAGACCCTACTGCTGGTGAGTTAAATGGGCCAAGATCTGTGCCCTCTCTCTGTTGAGATACAAAGTACATAAAAGCAGGATCACATGAGGTGCTTCCAGAAGGGTGGCGAGTCATAGCCTGAGGCGATTTCCAGGTGTTGGCTACCAAGCCTTGTCATGGCCAAACCACCCGCTGGTGGCCTCCCCTGTGGTTCCTAAGGCTGACAGTGATGGACCTCAGCGTGTCCCCTTGCAGTCATCCATCCCAGGTCGCTCGGTGGCACCAACTTTACGGAGCAAGAGCAGAGATCCCGCTCCTTCTCCAGAGACCTGGGAAGGGGATGCCACCCTTCCCTCCCATTACTGAATTTCCATGAGCTTTTCTACCTCATCCACCCTCTGGCGGCCCATCGGATTCCACACCACTACCCTCACCGCTGTCTTCTTCCTTCTGTCCAGATCGTGGCCGCCATCCTCGCCATCGCTGGGATCGTGATGATGACCTATGCGGATGGCTTCCACAGCCACTCGGTCATTGGTATAGCACTGGTGGTCGGCTCTGCGTCCATGTCTGCCCTCTATAAGGTAAGAGCAAGGTGCAGAGCAAGCTCTCTGAGCTTTCCCGGGAGAGAACAGCAGGCCTCTGCATGGCTGGCCCAACATCTTTGGGGTGCCTTCATGGCACCTGTGTTTTAAGATGAACAGTAAACTGACTTGCAGTGATGAGGTGTGTACCCCCTCTTGGCTTTGGCTCTCTTGATGTTTCCATCAACGGCCGTATCTTTTCGGTACTGGAGAGAACATAGATGGAAGAGTGGATTGGCGGTGTCAGACTTTGGTGACTTTCTTTTTTGGCAAGGACTGGAGAAGGATCAGGGCCCTAAAGGGCTGCTTCAGGTTTGGGGAGATGATTTCCCACCAGGTTCAATGTGAAGATTTAAATATCTGGTGCAGCCTTGTCAATGAAATTTCTTATCACATGGTTTTTGCTCAGCATGAATCCATAATGCATTTTAAGCACTGCCCAGAGATCGGAAAAACAACCGCTATGATGGGGGATTATAACATTTTTGACAAAATGTCGTGAAGCACTGGAAAGCATGTCCCAACTGCAGGTCTGGATGGGACCATTTTTTAAAAATATTTTTAATGTTTATTTATTTTTGAGAGACAGACTGCAGGCAGGGGAAGGGCAGAGAGAGAGAGAGAGAGAGAGAGAGAGAGAGACAATCTGAAGCAGGTTCCAGGCTCTGAGCTATCAGCACAGAGCCCATCGTGGGGCTCAGATTCATGAATCTAGAGATCGTGATGTGAGCCGAAGTCAGTTGCTTAACTGACTGAGCCACCCAGGCGCCCCTGGAGGGGACCATTTTTGATCCCTGCTCCCTCCTCCCAAACCCCATCATGGCTCCTGGCTGCTCTCGCTCCTCCTTCCCTTTCTTCCTCTCTCCTTTTATATCCATGGTGAAGAATGCAAATAAAATAGTCTCTGGCCTCCCAGCTGGGAGCCTGACCTGGAAGATTCAATGAGGAGTGAGGATTTAGCTTTAAGATTGACCGGCCCTTTGTGGATCCAGACAGGAGGACAGAGAGAATAAAGTGTCGTAGAGAGGTATAAGAAAAGGCACTTTATCCCAGCTCTATGTGTAACACGTTTTGTGGTTTTGGAACGCGAAATAACTGTACCTTCCCATCCTTCCTCAGCTCCCCGCCCTCACTGCCCACAGAGAGACGCACACACGCCATCTTCCTTCTCGGGAACACAGCTCTCCACAAGGATGCGATAGGCCCACGCCAGTCTGAGACTTCAAAGCCACTATTCAAATGCAGAAAATGGCACAAGGCCACACTCGGCTGCACTCAATTAGCTGTGTGCTAACGGGAAACAGAGAGCACATGGAAATGCAGTCAGTCCACAATGAACACAAATCATGCCGATTTCGACTCCCATGACTGATCTCCTCCACTGCCCAATCTTTATGCAGAGGGGCTAGTGGCTGGAAGGCCATAAGCCATTTATTTCCCCTTGCATGCTCCTTGCACATACACCCAGAAACACCTGAAGGATTTGCGAACTGGCCGAAAAAAGGAAGAAGCAGGCAGAGTAGGAGGAAACTCATGCTGGACTCAGATCAGTTAGTTCCCTGGTTGTGGATCGTTCCCGGAACACGGGGGCAGCTGCCTCTGTAATCCCGCTTCCCGCCCACTCAAGACACCTCTGTCCCTCCCTTTCCAGCCCTCACACACTTGAAATATGTACAAACAAGAACAGGTATAAGAAATCAGAGTGGGGCCCATTCCACTAAAACCCATGCTGTTTCTGGAATGGGGTGGTGGGATGGAGCAGAGATGAGATGTGAGTGTTCAAGTCCCTCTGCCTTCAATTTTTAGAAAGCTCCTTCTTTGCAGCCAAAGCTCTTCTCGCTGGGGTCAGGCTGTGTTGTGCGAAGTCAGAGATCCCCAAGAGGAATGTATTATCATGGAGCCACTTCTAATTCCTGTGGCTTCCTCATCTTCAGACTCTCTGATGCTGGGATGTCATATCATGAATACAACACAGACAGGGGCACCTGGGTGGCTCAGCCAGTTGAGCATCCGACTTTGGCTCCGGTCATGATCTCCTGGCTCATGAGTTTGAGCCCCGCATCAAGCTCTGTGTAGACAGCTCAGAGCTGCTTCGGATTCTGCATCTCCCTCTCTTTTTCAGTCCTTCCTCACTTGTGCTCTGTCTCTGTCTCTTTCAAAAATAAATAACCATTAAATGAACACAACATGGATAAATCAAGCCTAGCGTGAAAACCCATGAGTCCTGCAGATGCCTTGTCTGAGGCCAGAGATCCAGAACTCTCCATTGTGGTGCCACTGAGATTTGGATGTGTACAGGTGCCCATAGGTCAGACGCCACCACCTTCTCCGGGAAGCCTAGTGAGGTGGGATTTACCCATCACGTGGCTGCCATCCTGTGGTCCAGCCCAGCCTCGTCAGGTGCACCCTACTTCCCCTGTGACCAGGTGACGTCCGGGGAGAGCCTTCACCCACCCTCCTCTGCTTTCTCCGGCAGGTCCTGTTCAAGCTCCTCCTGGGCAGTGCCAAGTTCGGAGAAGCTGCCTTATTTCTGTCTATTTTGGGTGTGTTTAACATCCTCTTCATCACTTGTATTCCCGTCATCCTCTACTTTACCAAAGTGGAATACTGGAGCTCTTTCAATGACATTCCATGGGGCAACCTTTGTGGATTTTCAGTCCTCTTATTGAGTAAGTGGCCATCACCCTGTCCGAATCCCCGCCGTCAGAAGCAGGGATGGATGAGCAGGACTGGAATCAGGAAACCCATGCCCTGAAGAAGAAAAGCATTCTCTTGTTATGCTTAAGTTCCCAGTGCTTTTCAAGACCATAGAGTCTTTAAAGACCATTAAGTCTTCGTAAAGATGGCCCTGGATTCTAATTCAGAACCACGGTCCAGGCAGTAGTAGCCGTGGTCACTGCCACTCTGAATAGTGCTGTGTGTGACCTGCCGAGAACAGAACAGTCCCTACGGGACCAGGAGGGAGTTGGCAAATAATACATGCAGAGTTCTTAGAACGTTGTCAAATATGCATTGGTGTCCAATAAATATCAGGTACCATTACGGTTAATTTCATCATCGCCATTACTTGATGGAAGAGTGGCCCTAGGCAGAAAAGTACCCAAAGAGGTAGTTTTCATCTAAAAGTGCATAGCCCGACATGGCTGCCCATAGTCACTGCTGGTAAAAAACACTGGAACGTAGGGTGAGTAAGATGCCCCCAGCCCTTCTCACTGACCACATGTCCCAGATTTCCTTTCCTTTCTTCAGAGCTCAAGGAAGGGAGGAACGCTACAGAACCAAGGTGTTTGACCTAATCCCCACCCAGGTTCGCTGAGTCAGAGCAAAGGGCAGTGGTAACTCCCATGACTGCAGCATCATCAGAGAAGGTGGGGGGGTAGGACAGACCGGGGAGGCTGTAAGTCCAGGGCTGGTCACGAATAACACCCTTTCCTCTTTATTTCAGCATTCAATATTGTATTAAACTTCGGAATTGCTGTTACGTATCCCACTCTGATGTCTGTTGGAATCGTCCTCAGTGTACCTGTAAATGCAGGTAAGCCTGGATGGCTTCCCCAGTCCGCTCGTACACACGCACACTCACACACGCGTGCAAGCACACAAACATGCGTACTCACATACCCTCTTGCTCCGCCTGCTATGGAAAGGAAGTTTAACCTTCTGTATAGGGAGAAAGCACTTAGGGTGCCTGGGTGGCTCAGTCGGTTGAGTGTCTGACTCTTGATTTTGGCTCAGGTCATGATCTCACAGTTTGTGGGACTGAGCTCCGCATCGGGCTTCACGTTGACAGTGCAGAGCCTGCTTGGGATTTTCTCTCTCTGCCCCTCCCCTGCTTGTGTTTGTGCGCTCTCTCTCTCTCTCTAAAATAAATAAATAAACTTTAAAAAACTAAAGAAAGGGAGCACGTAGGTACAGCGTTGGCGTTTGTTATACATACAGTATTTCTCCACTTAGTGCACCAAGTACAGCTAGTCCAAAGCCATCTCCGTGCCAAGGGGCATGGGGACCAGAGATGAATATCATTAATATGAGTAATAAGTATGGAAAAATATGTGGCAAGAAGAAAATTTAATTTGTGTAAGTGACTATCTGGGGCAGAAAATGTGCTCAGGGTGTGACGGGTATGATGTAGTGTTCACAGACTGAAGAGGTACATACATTAACCTCCACCTCCCGGAAGAGCGAGAGCTCTTTCCCCGGTTACTTGGGACCTTGCTTTGTTTTTTGCTGGGGACTCGCCAATGCACCCCACTGGCAGCTCTTCCAAAAATGTATCAACTCCGCTCACCTTCTTCCCTTTCCTGGCTCGTGCTGGTGGGAATTTGGGAGTCCCCTCCTGACACCTGATGTCCCTGTATAATCTGTTCTTAGCCGAAGAAGGGTTTGGAAATCTATTCTCTCTGTAGCACCCAGCCCCTTGGCCCTCCAAAGCCCCCTCCAGAGCCCTGCTACCCCAGACCATTAGAGGAGGATTAGCCCCCACGGAGTGGCGACCCCTTGTCCTGTTCAGTGTGGCGTCAGTAGGCAATATAGCACTCAACTTCCTAAGCCTTTTCCTGGGATCTGGTTCCTCACCCCTCCTTCCTACATGTTCTGTGTACGCCTCTCGATAGCCCCAGACCCTTCTTGGGGTTTCAGGGCAGTGTGTGGAAAAAGGCTTGGCCGGGATGTCGGCACCAGCTCTGCCCCCCTGGGCGATGGTGGACCCACCTCCTCCGCTCGCAGGGCCTCCGTGCATCCTCCCTCAGTACCTCCTCTCAGTCAAGGTCTCAAAAGGCCGCAGAGCTCTTGGGGAGCTTGTAGAAAGTGCTCCAGACGGTGAGCCTCCAGACACCGCTCCCTCCTGAGAAATCCCTTGTTGGCTGACCCCCTGCCCTCCCGGCGTCTTTATAGTCACAGTGTTCTTCCTTCGAGAAGGCATATGGCAGGTGGCCCCTGGACGGATGCTCACTTTGACCGTATCATACAGCCCAGTGTTTGAGAGAGAAGTCAGGATCATTTCTCGTTACTCGCCTGCAACATAAGGGGTGTAATTATGCCTCAGAGGAAGGGATCGCATTCAATGCTCAATTGGAAGAGATGAGCAGAGGGGTCTGCCATTACCTGAGGTGTCAGAGCAGAGCCTTTGCGTGGTTTCCCAACTCTCCCTGATGCCTACTCCTGGCACAGCCCGTGGGCCCAGCTAATTGACTCTCCCCGTCTGTCGAATTCACAGAATGTTCTGCCATTATTAAAAATTAAAGCCTTGCTGAATTACAATGAGATGCGAGAGGCACTTTAATTCCACAAAAGGGCTACTAACAATTTTTTTTTCAGTTTTAACTTTTATCCCTTTGCCTTTCTCTGCCTCCCCTATAGACAAGGTGAGAGTCAGGAAGGAGAGGTTTCGAGGGAGGCAAAGAAAGTGGAGGCCCATGAGGGGAGAAAGACAGAGCTAGGCCATGTCCATGGCCACATCCAGGACCCATATGTGGAGAGCTGACGGGCCGCTGGCCAGCAAGGTGGTTTTCAAAGGCGGCATGCTCTAAATCAGCAAACGGTCTTTCGCAAAGTGACATAAAAGAAAGCAGTTGGTGTCTCTTGTGTAGAAGGCAGCCTCCAAATTTGCTTTGTCTGGCTTTTAATTAAGAAAACAGGGAAATAAAACAATAAAGGAAAAAAGAAAACCTTAATATACCCTTAATCCTGTGTTCCCTCACCCATGTGGGTCAGGTATGAGCCCTGTGCCCCGGGGACCTTTAATAAACTTGAATAGACCCTGATGGCCCAGGTGGCTTTAGCACCTCGTGCTAACAATGGCCTGAGGCGGAACAAGAATTTATATTTATTGTCTTCAAAACACCAGTGTGAGTTTGGTCTCTAAACCGTATATATGCATATGTTGGGAAATAATGCTTTTAAATTAGAAACTGTCATTGTAGAAAACATGAAAAGTGACAAAAATATAAAGAAAACAATAGTGTTTTAATTATCCTGCACCCAGGGGTGGCCAAAATTAATCTTCAGGATGTGTGTGTGTGTGTGTTTGTGTTTCCAAATGCCCCCTGCCATTTTATTTTGTCTGTCACATAAATCAGTGTCTGAACTAAGGTGCCAGGTCAGTTTGGGGAAGTGAGATACAAGCACCAGGCGTCACACCAGGGAGGTGATATAAAATTAAGAGGCAGCCCCTGCCCGCAAGGAACAAAGCCACACCGAAGAAGATTCTGTGGTCAAGGAAGACCCCTTGCTGCCGCCCACACGAGGGGACGCCCTGACCCTGCGCCGGGCTCACCTCCGCGTAACCCGGCTTTTCTGTGTCTCGTGCAGTGGTTGATCACTACACCAGTAAGATAGTCTTCAACGGGGTCCGGGTCATCGCCATCATCATCATCGGCCTGGGCTTCCTCCTCCTGCTCTTGCCCGAGGAGTGGGATGTCTGGTTGATCAAGCTGCTCACCCGCCTCAAAGTGAGGAAGAAGGAGGAGACGGCGGAGGGCGCCGCAGACCCGGGCTCGGGACCTCAGAGCAAGAACAGAAGAGCCCGCCCTTCGTTTGCCCGCTGACGGGGCCCCTAGAACTCTGCGGCGAACGCTCACGCTCGTTGTTAGTGACTTGGGGGTCTCTTCCTGGCAGGGCCCCTCGGTTCGGTAAGGTGTACATACTGTACAGTTCCGGCAATCTGCGGTAAGTTATACGGTATTTATTGGCATGTCCAATTTGCTTGCACTTTTCCCACTTCAGACCTTTCACCTAAGGTTACCAATTCAAGAGGAAAGAGACCGGAAGAGCCGCTCGGCCCTTTTTCAGTGAATGTAAAGCGGGTTACAGTGACCCTGGCATTGATTGTCTAGGGGGGTGACAAGAGGCAGGGCCAAGTGTTCTGAATCTCAGCAACTGAATATTACATTGCACACTGTGATTACTTTTCAGCTATGGTAGGGTCATATTTTATTTTATACCAGAGCTGTATTCTTAATTTTAAGGGATCCCAATGAACCAAAAGCTAACTGTTCAGTTCATCTGGACGGATGGAGGGACGGATGAGGATGTTAAGAGGTGGCGCGGAAAAGGAGAACGGACTTCGGAACCCATCGACTGTGGACTTAACCTCGGGGTGATGGTTGGCAGAGGACAGGCCCAAGCCGGGTGACAGAGAGGGAAAGAGACATCCATGCCCCAGCTGGCCCCAGTGTAAGATCATGCAAGAGAAATTACAGTGCCTTCTACAGAATTTTCGTCTTTACCTATGTGAAGCGAGGTGACATTGTAAGTCACTGGCGCCGTCTTATCATTTAGATGTAAAAATCTTTAGAAACCAATAAAACTATATGTGCGTGTGTATGTGTACAAAAAATGACGAGCTGGTGACCGGTGTCATGGTACATGGTTAGCGGTGTGCAATGCACATACGAGGTAGGCGACGCCGGAGGTGAATTGCTAGTTGCTTTCACTTCACGACCAAGATTGAAAAATTACTTCCTGAATCTGTAAACCTTTTTATGAAACTTTTAAAGCACCAGGCTGTCTACGTACACAATTTAGGTCTGCCAGAAAAAAATTCTATCTGTGATAGATCTTGTAAAGAGGGACAAGGGGGTTAGAGTTTACTATTTTTGAAGTTTACATTGTTACCTACGAAATGGAAACCTTATTTTGAAATGTTGTCATAACCCAATGGTGCACTCTGTTAACCATGGAGTCTTTCGTTTCATAGGGGAAAGGGGCGTTCGTGACCTGAACTTTTTAGCAGATTATTATTCTCAGTTTCCATTACCTGTTTGGCCAAACAGATGAATAAACTATTTCAAAAAGAAGCGTTTCGTGCTGCGTTGGTGGCCACTTTGTTGCAATCGCGCCCCACCCCACCCCCGTTCCCACTCATTCTTGCTCCCAGCGGGTCCCATCCTCCCACACCATCAAGGCACAAAAACCCACCCGACCATCTCAAGAGGAGAAGATTCTCATCAGAACAACAGAGGTGACTGTCACAAGAGCAAAATGCAAAACAGTCAACTGGGCCTCATAAAAAATGTCTTGAGCCAACTTCTGCCTCCCCTCCTTCTCTCCTTTCACCCCTCCTCTCCTTTCCCTCCAGGCACCTGCCCCGACTCAGCTCTGGGTGTTGCTTCTGTCTTTTTTTTTTTCAGCACAGACTGCTTCCTCAGCTCAGCTTTCACTCACCGCTGACTCCAAGTGGCAGCCTCGGACGCCATGTTGGCACCGTCTTCCAGCCTCACTAACCACCCCCCCCCACTTCGGCCGTGGTGTCCTAACCTCATTCTAGCTCTGTAAAGAATTTGAGGTTCCAGCTTCAGTGTTCTGTTCCAGGAAGCCGCAGCCTGGGGCTGTGAGGTCCCACGTCTCTCATTCTGCAGCTGCAAATGGCCAGGTGCTCTAAGCAGGGGTGTGAGCAGAGAGGAGGTGGCACGTCTCTTTGGGACCCGTCACCCTGCCAGCCACACCTAGAGCAACTATACACCACGCACCCCTTGCTCGTGGGGGTCAGAACTGGTGAGCTGATGCTCAACATCACTGATCAGTGGGGAAATACAAATCCAAACCACAATGAGATACTGCCCCACATCTGTCGGAGTGGCTAACATGAACAACTCAGGCAACAACAGATGTTGGCGAGGATGCGGAGAAAGAGGATCTCTTTTGCACCGCTGGTGGGAATGCAAACTGGTGCAGCCACTCTGGGAAACAGGATGGAGGTTCCTCAGAGATTAAAAATAGAACTATCCTACGACCCAGCAATTGCATATTTATCCAAAGGATGCAGGTGTGCTGTTTCGAAGGGGCACATGTACCCCAATGTTTATAGCAGTGCTATAAAGAGCCAAAGTGTGGAAAGAGCCCAAATGCCCACTGACAGATGAATGGATAAAGAAGATGTGGTTTAGATACAGTAGAGTTATTAGTGATCAAAAAGAATGAAATCTTGCCATTTGCAACAAAGTAGATGGAACAAGAGGGTATTATGCTAAGTGAAATTAGTCAGTCATAGACAAATACCATATACTTCACTCATTTGTGGAATTTAAGATACAAAACAGTGAACATAGGGGAAGGGAAGCAAAAAGAATATAAAAACAGGGAAGGGGACAAAACAGAAGAGACTCTTAAATATAGAGAACAAAATGAGGGTTGCTGGAGGGGTCGTGGAGGGAGGAGGGGCTAAATGGGAAAGGGCATTAAGGACAACACTTCTTGGGATGAGCACTGGGTGTTGTGGCTAGAGGAGGAATCACTGGAACCTACTCCTGAAATCATTGTTGCACTGCATGCTAATTAACATAGATGTAAATTTAAACCTAAATATAAATAAGAAATAAGAACTGGTGAGTTGAGCTGTCCAAAGCAGAGAGCTCCCTGCCTGATGTGTCCAGTGTGTGTTGTGAGGCGATCCCTTCAGCCCCCTCAGCAGAGCCTGGACGAGTCACCTCCATGATTTTGTTACGTCAGGGTGCCAAACAAACATTTCCTATGGAAAATGTTTTTCCGTGAAAAAGTTGGGAAAGCCTACACGAGAGTAGATTTACCCCATGCACCCACTTGGCCCAAAAGACGGTGAAGACCCAAAAGAACTGAAAGGGATATTTGTCCACTGTGGTCATGGCAGCCTTCTTCACAACAGCCAAGGGGTGTAAGTACCACAAGTGTCCATCACTGGGTGAGTAGATGAATGACATGGACTCACAGTGGAATATTATTCAGCCTTAAAAAAAGGAATAAAATTCTGACACGTGCTACAACATGGATGCATATTGAAGACCTAATGCTGAATGAGAGAAGTCACAAACGGACAAATACATGATGCATTTATATAAGGTACCCAGAAGAGCCAAATTTGTAGACAGAAGGTTGGTTACTACCAGCTGGAAATGAGTTTTCATTCATTGGGGACAGAGTTCCAGTTTTGTAAGATCAAAATGTTTTGGAGACGTATGGTGGTTATGGGGACACAACAGTGTGAAAGTGCTGAGTGCCACTGAACCGTGCACTTGAAAATGTTTGCATGGTAAATTCTGTGTTATTTACATTTTACCATAATTTTTAAAAAAAGACTAGGAAAGGTAAGGTATGTGAAATAAAAAGGTTAAAATTCTCAGGAATTGTTAACGGTCCTCTTGGGACATTATAAACCCAAGTTGGAAAAGGGTTATGAGGGCTTTGAGAGCTCTCTTTCTAGAAAAGATTCAATCTACAACCTCCCACGTCCACCCCGAGCAGATTTCAAGGATGTCCGTGAGCTGTGGTGAACCCAGAAGGGATTTATGAAGAGAAACATCCAGAAAAAGGGTCCCTTCCACTGGAACCATGGAGTGGCTTTGAGAAACGGGCCCTGCTCTGTCTGGGAAGCCGTCTGCTCTCTAGAGGCCAGTCTGGATAGCAATAAAAGGATTCTTCTATCTTCGCTCCTTTGAAGGGTGAAAGTAAAGACAGAACGTGCAAACAGGATACGGGGCCTCTGCTGCTGATTGAGGTGCCAAAGACTCTTAGGTACCTTCTCCGTCAGGATATGGGCATTTGGAGCCAGAGGCCGTGAAGTGACCAGCCGCCTTGCCACATCGAGGCACAGCTGTCTCTGGGAACTCTTACCTACTGTGCAGATACTGAGGCTGAAAAGAATCAGGACAGAAGAAACTAGCCAGAGACCTACCACCCTGTAGGACAGATGTGTTTCCAAATTGAGTCAGGGACGTATAATGTGGAGTTCTTCACATTCAATTTTGAAAATAAATGATTTGTCCCAAAACTAGGATGTGGTGGTGGTTGCACAATTCTGTGAATATTTTAGAATTCAATTTTGGGGGCACCTAGGTGGCTCAGTTTGTTAAGCATATGACTTTAGCTCAGGTCATGATCTCACGGTTCATGAGTTTGAGTCCCACGTCGGGCTCTGTGCTGACAGCTCAGAACCTGGAGCCTGCTTCGGGCTCTGTGTCTCCCTCTCTCTCTCTCTCTGACCCTCCCCTGCTCATGCTTTCTCTCTCTCTCCCTCTCTCTCTCTCTCTCTCTCTCTCTCAAAAATAAACATTTAAAATTATTTTTCAAAAAATTCAGTTTTTGTACACTTTAAAGGGGAGGACTTCACAGCGTGTGGATTACATCTCAATAAAGTGGTTTAATAAATAAATGGTCGCCCCACAAAATGAGTTAAAATTCCTCTGCCAAAATCTTACGAGCAGAGAGAACATTTCCTGGGTAGTTGGCTTGGCTTGGGCTGCCCCGCATCTGGTCCCTATTTAAAACAGCACATTCCATTGGTTCAGAAGCCGAAGGGAACAGATGCTCCATATTGGACCCACCGCACTCCAGGGTGGGGAAAGCAGGGTTGAACTGCACTTGGCCAGCAGGCTGCAGGCTCCTAGGACTTTGGTTCTGGAGCAAAGAACCCCAGACCCCGAGGAGCAGCCTAGGAGGGCCACGCTGACCAGCCAGTCTCCTGGCCGTAGCTTCAGCCCCCACCCAGTGTGGAGACCCGTGGTTGGTGCCTGGTTCCAAACATCCTTCCTACGCCACTGGGCTTGTGATGGCCCAGCGGGACTCCTCAGTCAAACTGCTGAAAGAATGACTAGGAATTATGTTTAAGAAATGCATCAGTGATATATAAGTAAAAGTTCTTCACAGTGCTTAAAGCATATTTTTTAAGTTCTTTATTTATTTTGAGAGAGAGAGAGAGAGAGAGCGCACAAGTAGGTTCTGCACTGTTAGCACAGGGTCCAATGTGGAGCTGGAACCCACAAACTGCGAGCTCATGACCAGAACCAAAACCAAGAGTGAGACACATAACCCACTGAGCCACCATGGTGCCCCAAAACGTATTTTTTAATGTTTATTTATTTTTGAGAGAGAGAAAGAGCGTGAGTAGGGAAAGGGCAGATTGAGAGAGGGAGATACAGAATCCAAAGCAGGCTTCTGAGCTGTCAGCACAGAGCCCGACGTGGGTCTTGAACTCACAAACCGTGAAATCATAACCTGAACTGAGGTTGGATGTTTAACTGACTGAGCCACCAAGCCAACCCCCAAAACACTTTTTAAAAATTTTTAAACAATGCCATTTTCCCTTCCATATTTTTTATGTATTCATCATTGTCAAATTCTTGAAACCCCCCTTTTTAAAAGTAATCTCTACACCCCACATGAGACTCAAACACACAACCCTGAGATCAAGAGTTGTATGCTCCACCAACTGAAGCAGCCAGGCACCCCAAGAAAACCCTTTCCTTCAGTTAAAATACTGGTAAACTTCAGCCGAGGTCACTCTTCTCTAAATTATCAAAAACATCAGTTACTGAAATCATAGGAAATGAGATTTCATGTAATTACAGTGTAATGAGTTGTTAATTTTAGCTCAAAACAAAACATGGTGAATTTTTTTCTCTTATTGAAAAAAAGAATATGCTTCCTGGGGAAATTTGGAAATATCCATAAAGCCACAAGCCAGGAGGAACTGTGGTTGTATAAAGAGACTCAGGAACAGTAATGGAGGAGCCTGGGATAGAGGAGAATTGGCCCCAGAGGGCACCCCACGGCTGGGGAATCTCCCCGGGAAGGGCACCTTCTCTCTGAGGGCTGAGTGAGGACTTCAGCAGTGTGCCTTCTTAGCTTTTGACTTGTAAATGTAAAGTATCTCCACAGAAAGGCATCCTAAGGAAGAGGTACTTCACCATAAGAAAATAAATGAAATGAACATAAGAACCTTCGGAAGGTTCCCTCCAGGATTCCCCAATGTTTACTCCTCATTAGAAATAGAAGAGCAGCTGGCCACTTACTTACTCCCTTCAATTTCTTAGGAACCTTCTGAATTCCAATGATGTGGCGGAATCTTCGGGCTGGGGGAAGCAGCAGTTCACCCAGGGTCGTACACGTCTTACAGGTGCCCCCCCTACCGCAGCGTGCCTGAGGGGAGAGGGGGCACTGTGTAACCCAGGTGCCACCACGCACACAGCTGGTGAGGAGCCCAAGCTCATTCACATCCAAAACGTATTCCTAATCACCAGGTAGCTCTCCCCTGCGCAGTGACTCAGGGACCCAGACCGCTTTGCTATGGCTCTTTAAGTCTTCAACGTGCAACTTCAAGATGGCGACGCTCAGCCATAGACTAGAGAGGAGAGAACTGAACGTAGTTCATCTCACTTCTGCTCCAAGTTCAGGAAGTGAGTCAGCGTGATGGACCCCCGAGCCAGTCTCTGCACACCACGAAAGGAGAGATTTGGGTACAAAGAAAGCAAAACTAATGGTAGTATCATTATGGTGTTCTTTTTTCAATTTAAACCTCTTATCAGGGATTAGAGTTTGGTTTTTTTAATCCCCAACCATCCTTCTCTGACTCCTCCACTTATGAGAACTATAAACTCAGTTACACCAAGTAGATGTAGTTCCCTCAGTCTCCTTGTTCTCAGATTTCATCCCCATTGAACTTGTGGAACACCTTCCTTTATAAGCTGAAGTATGTTGAGCAGGCAGTCTCTTGGGGATCCTAGTGGTTTCAGCACTTTCTAGGATTTTGCAAATATCTGTGCCTCATAGGGAGCCCTGCTGACTGGTTATGCACAGACGTTGGATTTCGTCAAGGACCTTGTGTGGGTGTGGGTGTGGGTGTACGCATGCATATGCATTTTGCTACATCCACTGTGGGCTCTTGGTTAGTACATATCTCGACCAATTAGGCTACTTCCATTTTTAAAAATTTTTGTTTAAATAAATCATCCACGAAAACTAATCCCTACACAGAAATTACAAATTTTTTTTATAAATGATACTATTTGGGGCTGGATGTTGACTCATCCAGCTGCTCCCTGATAGCTTTCTTAAATCCCTTTAGCCAGCAATTATCATCCAAGGAGGTCCCCGTATTTTTCTCTCAAAGCTTAACTTTTTTAAAATCAGATTTACCATTAGCACCAATTTAAAGTCCAAAGCACATTGGTGTATTTAACTGTCTGCGGATCTGACTCACCTAAAGGCATTATTGCGTCAAAAGGCTTTACGGGTTACTTCTGGATTGCTAGAATTCTAGACTTCTCCTAAATTGTAAGTTTGTTTTTTTAATCTTTTGCAGAGTGTTTGGCTTGGTGTTTCTAAGAACTTAGAAAAATAACCCAAGTTCTGTTATCTTTCATCCTACAGGAAAATGCTATTAGAATTTTAGATGCTGAGGGGCACCTGGGTGGCTCAGTCGGTTAAGCGTCCACCTTCAGCTTAGATCAAGATCTCACGGTTGGTGAGTTTGAGCCTCGCATCTGGTTCTGTGCTAACACCTCAGAGCCTGGAGCCTGCTTTGGATTCTGTCTCTCTCTCTACCCCTTGCCCTCTCTCTCTCTCTCTCTCTCTCTCTCTCTCTCTCTCTGTGTCTGTCTGTCTGTCTGTCTCCCTCTCCCTCTCTCAAAAATAAACATTAAAAAAGTTTTAAGAATTTTAGATGCTGAACGGTAGCTTTAAAAAATGTGATTAAGATTCCTGAGTGCAAGATGAATGAAAAGGTTTTGAAGGCAGAGACAGTAAGAAGGACACCTGTTTCTAAAATATCAACTGCTAAGGTAAATCAAACTACAAGGAAATGAAATGAAACTCTGGTTGTCAGGGATATGTTTGTGAAAGCAACTAACAATCTGCTGAATGTTCTATGACTCTAATAAGTCATTATCAAGGGACTTGCCCCAAGACCATGGGGTTGGAGAGGCAGAGCAGACTGCCTTTATTGACCTGCCCCCTCCTGCCCTTTGGTTTGTGGGGAGACCACACAGAGAGAAAGGCTCTAAGGACAAGCATCTCTGCTGAGTGATTTTTTCTAGGGCCTTTCTGGAAGCATGACTGATAGTCTCCTGGGACTTAGATCTCATTTAGCATGAAAGCTCTATAAAGGCTAGACCTTTTCTACAAATGCCATCACACCTATCAGTTCCTTTCTGGTATCGATTTCTAAGTGAAATCAGTGGTAGGATTTTACCAGGCTACCCATCCCCTATTTCTCTTGTCAACTTCTCTGCCATCTTGGACCTGATTCTACTAGTCCTTCTCTTTCCCTTCAACTCCCAGTTCTTTCCTCCACCAGATCTTCCGCTCTACTGACTGTACTTCCCTTTGCATGAAACTAACACCACCACCCCCCCCCCCGAAACAATAACAACAAGATCAATATTTGCACGTGTTTGCAACTTACCTAGCACTTCTCTTGAATGCGTTCACCCACCGAGACATGGTCCTCACAGCTCTTCAAGGACCTCACTGACCGACTTCTCGCCCGCTACAGCCCTGCCTATGGGACATGCCCACTTGTTTGTATTTCTGCATCCTGGGTTGGAAAGTAATACACTCAATCCACCGTGCTTGGAACACTCTGAAATGGAGGTTTGATGATCCATTCATAATCCCTACATTGCCCTGAACGAAAAGTACATTTGTTTGGAAGATTGAATTTAAAAATATATCATTTCATCTTATACCTGGATGAATTCAGCACACACTGATGCTACTTTACCATCTCTGTGCCTCTAGTCCTTACTCTCTTTCCTTTAGCTGATATTCTTTGTCTTTGAATTCCTAAAAATAGAAATTTCACAAGGCTCAGGGCAGAGCTAGAGTAGAAGAGTGCAGTGGTTAACAACATGGGATTTAGGGACAGACAGAACTGGATTCAAATCCCAGCTCTGTGATTTATAGTTTTGTGACCTTGGGCAAGTCACTTGACATGACTGAGTCTCAGTTTTCTCACCTGTCAAATAAGAATAAAAATGGTCTAACATAGAATATCATCAAGGTAAAACAAAATAATATGTAGGAAACTAAGCACTATTTCTAGACATAAGTCGGTACTCAATAAATGATAGAATCAACATCACCACCACCACCACCATAGCACATCTTCCAAGCTTGAGCAATTATTTCCTTTGAAGAGCATTCTGACTTATTCTTTTCCATCCAAGGTTACCTTGCCTCCTATTTCGTCCAGTTTTGTGTCTTTAATTTTCACCCCCTTGAAAGTCACTTCCAAATCTCTGCCGATCTTCAAATCTGAGTTTTTAACTATCTCCCAGACATTTCTCCCATCGTGTCCTAGCAGCCCCTCCATGTTAACATGTTAACATATCCCAAACTATACATTTTATTTTCTCACCCAGAAAACCATTCCTCCTTCTTACCCTATTGGTGTTAACTGGCATCACTATGATCTTATAATAGTGCATAAAATCTTAATACTGCCTTGACCTTCTTCCTTACACCTACACTAGCAATCACTATACTTTTCACGTTCAAGTCAGTGGTGGTGTAAATCCAAATCATGTGTAGACCCCTCCCTGGCAACCCATCCCACCGCTACTATCCTACTTCACTTCCTAGTACGCATCACCCAGGGAGTTATGAGTCTGCTGATCTGTCCTGCACATCCTGTAGGGCTGAGGTTGTTTCATTGTCTTATACAATGATCCGCCCATGCTTTATTAGATAAACCTTTAACCCTTAGCCTGAATGCAAGGCCCACCACAATTTGGTAGTCATTAATCTTTCTGAACTCACCTGCCACGACATTCGCCAACGTCTCCTGCCCTTCAACCATACTGTTTCTCAAAGATACTGTATTTTCTCATTTCTTGGTACTGCTCTTAATTCTACAGGGAACTCCTCCTCCCTCTCCTTCTTTCTGGCTGGCCAAATCTTACATGTTCTTATACATCTACTTCAGATGTTTCCTCCTTACTGAAATCTTCCTCATTTACCCCATGACAACTAATACGCCTACTGTGTGACCTGCATAGAAATTTCTCTATCTCTTGTGCCACACATTACAGCTAAGACTTCTCTCAATATCCTTAAGGGACCAAAAAAAAATGCGTTCCTTATTTCTTGTTCTTTGCATCCAGCAGGGTCCCACATAAACAATAGAAAATAAGTGTTTACTAAATTGGCTCTTTTCACAAACTTTTAAAATAATTAAAACATGATTTTTAGCAATTCTGTCAATTCCCCTTGGACAGTACAGGGTAAACATCTCAGTCTTATATATCCCATAATCAACATCATAGAATTCTCCCAGGATCTTGTCAAATATTGACTAAGGTTACTTATTTCATCTGAAGTGATTTCAGTGTTCCCTATAATCCTCAGATTCGTGAGAATGTTGGCACACAGTGGCAATGCTAAGGCTCTTCTTATTCAGTGTGATCTGTGTATCCTCTGGACGTGCAATAACTAGTGCACGTAGGGTCCAGTTTCCCCATTTCTATGCGAATCCTCCTCTTGCTAGTCATGGATGTTTGTAGTGAATATTGGAAAGGGATCTGATTGGTGCTTGAGTGTACACCAGCAACACGTAATGCTGGCCCAGGAAAGACTGAATCAAAAATGATCCCAGCCTTCAGGTGATGGGAAGGGCCTGAATTTGGTTCATTTCCCTCAGATCTTTCTGAGTCAGTTCAGTTGTTTCCCCAATAAAGACACTGAAGCTTTATCAAAAAATGCCTGTATAATGGGAACTCATCTGACTTCTGACTTTGGGGTGTCTGAGCCTCTAAGTCAAACTCCTCCTGAAAGCTCAAAGCTCTCCTCCACACTGAACTCAATCGAGTCTTGGCAAAATCTCCAGTAACCATCCTAAACCTAAGCATCTTCACCCACTCCTGCCCTGAGTATCTCTAATTCGACCCAAGTCCTTGACCTGCCACACGAATTAAATATCATTGAATATTAAGCATGTTCAGGTACAGAAGAATACCTTGAAAAGAAATCTAACTCAGAAGAGAAATGGACAAAAGTATGAAAAGGTGAACTAGCAGTTAAGTAACCAAACTCAAGAAATAAAGAAAAAAATCATCTCAGAAATAAGGACTTTATACAATACCTAGAGAGAAGACATTTGACTGAAAATATTGAGACCTGAGTAGAAGAATTATGAAAATGAAGAAAAGTGAACACAATAAATAGGAGCAAAAGGATCTGGCAAAAGCTATAGATCTATACAATCAACAAATAAAACCCAACATTTACAACATATGAATGATTGGAGTCCCCTAAAAAGAAAACAAAACAACGGATGGTTATATTAGTAGTTCAGGGGGCGCCTGGGTGGCTCAGTCGGTTAAGCGTCCGACTTCGGCTCAGATCATGATCTCACGGTTCATGGGTTCAAGCCCCACATCAGGCTGTGTGCTGACAGCTCAGAGACTGAAGCCTGCTTCAGATTCTGTGTCTCCCTGTCTCTCTGCCCCTCCCCCACTCATGCTCTGTTTCTGTCTCAATAATAAATAAACAAAAAATAAATAAATTAGTAGTTCAAGAAAATTTTATGGAAATAAAAGAAGATCTGGACATATATATGGAAAAAACTTGTATACCTGAGACAATGACCCAGAATGGTCATCCTCAAAATATATTTCTAGTAAAACCACTAGACTTTAAAGGGGAAAAATTGCTGGGATTCCAGCAAAGACCGTCCCACTCACAAAGCTTAAGAAAAATGAGGTTGGGATTAGATGTCTCAATAATTACATAAAAAGCAAGAGAGCAACAAAGAAATATTTTCTAAATATTGAGGGGAAGAAAAGTGTGAGCCAAGGATGTTATATCCTGCCAAACTGGCCTTCAAATATCAGGCTGTAGAACAACAGCACGTTTTTCTGTAAAGGAACAGATAGTAAAATTTAGATTTTACAGACTATCTGGTCTTTGTCGCAACAGTTCAACTCTGTTATAGCACAAAAGATGCCAAAGACAGTATATAGATGGTTGAGTAGCTGTGTCCCAATTAAACTTTTTTTTTTTTAACAAAAGCTTACATCAGACCAGACTTAGCCCATGGGTCATAATTTGCTGCTTTCTTGTGTAGTCTTGGGCCTGGCAATTTTATGCCTTATTTAAGCGAGGAATGAAAGTTGAATTGTTCTGTCAAAGTACTTCTACCACTTGCAGTGATAAACAATCCTAAGATATTAATACACATTAGGGTTAATTCATCTTCCCACATTCACATATCATCCTGAAGCATTTGAACATAAATCATCATAAATATAGCATGGGGCCGCCTGGGTGGCTCAGTCAGTGAAGCATCCAACTTCAGCTCAGGTTATGATCTCACCGTTCATGAGTTCGAACCCCACATCAAGCTCTGCGCTGACAGCTCAGAGCCAGGAGCCTGCTTTGGATTCTGTCTCTTCCCCCTACCCCACTCACACGCTGTCTCTTTTCAAAAAAAAAAAAAATTTTTTTTTAAAGATTAAAATTAAATAAAATAGAGCAAAACATGTTTATACTGAACTTCCTGGCTTTGCACATGTGTGGCTCTTGGTACTCTGTTTCTCACAGACTGTGGTCTGTTCCAGCCCCCAGATTCTCCAACCTCAAAGGTGCTTCCAGAGCCCTGAAGCTCCCAGACAACAGACTGAAGGCTTTAGACTCTCACCCATGCACTGCATTAGCCTAGATGCTCACCAGAATTGACATGTGTATTCGATATTTATTTAACTGTTCTCTCGTACCAAACATTGCCCTCTTTTCTTGGAATAAAGGAACTACAAAAGTTCAACTCTTAAGAAGCATGGGCTGGACTGACATCAGCAAATCGGTGGAGTAGGCAGCTCCAAGTTCTTGATACCCTTCCCCCTCCCCAGAAACGCAAAAGCAAGCTGGAACCGCCACTACCAACTTTATCAGAACTCTGGGAAATGGTCAAGAATTTACAGCAACCAAATGAGCACTGACTCAAGAAAAGAGAATTTCAAAGTGGTAGAAAAGCTCTGTGGTCATTTTATTTGCCTTCCCTCTGTGTCCTCTCCAGGACCGCAGCAGTTTTGGTATTTAAACATCAGCAGTCCACATTTCTGGAAGGCAACCCTGCTCTCTGGCTCTGGAGGAAGCTGTGAAGACCTTATTCACAAGCTCCTGTGTGTTATGGACTGAATCGTGCCCCCTCAAAATTCATATGTTGAAGCCTAACCCCCAAGTGACAGTATTGGAGAAAGGGCCTTAAGGGAAGTAGTTAAGATGAATTGAGGTCACAGGACGGGGTCCTAATCCAGTAGGGTGGTTGTCCTTATAAGAAGAAGAGACACAGGAGAGCTCACACACAAGGACTGGCTCTGCGAGGAGACGGCAGGACAGCAGTCGTCATAAACCAGGAAGTGAGGCTTTACCGGAAACCGCCCCATAGCGCCTGGATCTTGGACTTCCGGCTTCCAGAACTGTGAGGAGACAGACTTCCGTTGTTTCCCCTCCACCCAGCCTGTGGTACTTTGCTAGGGCAGCCTTAGCACACTGCCGTGCACACCCCACGCGTATCTGTTCTAACCGGCCTGGTGCGCACCTAAAAGTGTGATGCTAGGCACTCGTCTCTGTTTTGCCTAACTCAGAATTCGGGCCAAAGAAGTGATGAACATTGCTGAAAACACTGGAGGCCCGACTAACAGTCTTCAGATGTCTGAGGCAAAAGTCTACAGCTGACGCCTGTACTAACTACACTGCCTAAGTAAAAGTTGAGGTGAGTTTCTCTGGGAAATTAGGACACTCGAACGCAGCCACGTATACTGGGGAATTTAGAAAGCCCCAGAGGCATTCCAAGGACAAAACACATGCTCAGAAAAGACCCTGAGTTTTCATTTGGGGTCTTTTCAATGAGACCCTACACCTTCAGCCTTGTGTTGATCTCAGTGCAAAACTGGCTAAATGCTGAAGGAGGGCACTGAGAGATCCAATCTACAAAGATGGTTAAGAAGTGATTTTTTTTTTCTGTCTCTCTTTTTGTATGCTTGTTTGGTTGCTCTGTGTGTGTTTGTTGTTTTCATTTTCAGCTGCTGGCATCCAAAGAAACCTCTGTCAAATGCTACCCCCAAAACGGTAAGGAACAGACTTTAGCGACCACACATGGCAAGGAATACACTCTTTGCAGTAATAGTTTGGAAACATCACCAAACAAATGGACTGCTATAGCTTCCAACAGCCAAAACCACAACACAAAAACAACAACAACAACAACAACAACAAAAACCCAGAAAAGGTAAGGGAGAGAGTATTATTTCCAAAGTTACATATTAGAATATAAAAATGTCCAATTTTCAGCCAAGAATCACAAGAAGCGTGAAATTATGGCCAATTCAAAGGAGCAAAATAAATGGAGAGAAATTGTCCCTGAGGCTCCAGTCATCAGATGTATTAGACAAAATCTTGAAAACAGTTGTCTTAAATATGCGAAAGAGGGGCACCTGGGTGGCTCACTCGCTTAAGGGACTGACTTCAGCTCAGGTCCTGATCTTGTGGCTTGTGAAATCGAGCCACCTGCCGGGCTCTGTGCCGACAGCTCAGAGCCTGGAGCCTGCTTCAGACTGTGTCTCCCTCTCTCTCTGCCCCTCCCCTGCTCACGCTCGCTTTCTCTCTCTCTCTCTCTCAAAATAAATAAACGTTAAAAACATTTTTAAAAAAGAAGAATATTTTCCTTCTTGAAAAAAAGATGCTGAAAGAACTAAAGGAAAAAAAAAATCAAGTGAGCTCTGCATCACCAAAAAAGAATATCCATGAAGAGATATTAAAAGGAAACAATAGAAATTCTAGAGCCGAAATGAAAAAGATACCACATTAAGGGTTGAACAGCAGATTTAATCAGGCAGAGGGAGAAAAAAATCAGCAAACTTGAAGATAGGACAATTAAATTACCAAGTTTGAGGAGCAGAAAGAAAAAAAGAATGAAGAAAAGTGAACTGAGTCTAAGGGACCATTGGACACCATCAAGTGGACCAACATATGCATTGTGTGAATCCCAAAAGAAGAAGAGAGAGAAAGAAACAAGAAGATTATTTGAAGATACTCTCCAAATTTGAAGAAAGCCAAGAATATAAAATTCAAAAAGCTCAATGGACTGTAAGTATGATTAACTCAAAAAGATCCGCACCAAGACACATCATAATCAAAATGTCGACGAAGGATCTTGAAAGAGACGAGACATATAAAAGCAAAAATCTTAAAACCATTAGAAGAAAAGATAGGAGTAAATCTTCATGACTTAAATTTGGCAATGATATGAAAAGCACGAGAAACAAAAGAAAATGTAGTAAGTTGAACTTCATTAAAATTGAGAACTTTTGTGCAGCAAAGTACCTTATCAGGAAAGTAAAAATATGTCCTGTAGAATGGGAGAGAATAATCAACGCCACAATGTCATAGCACCTCACACCAGTCAAAATGGCTGGTATCAAAAAATCACATGTTCGGGAGGATGTGGAAAGAAAGGAACCCTCATGCACTGTTGGTGGGAATGTAAATTGGAGCAGCCATTATGCATAATAGTATGGAGGTTTGTCAAAAAATTAAAAATATAAATATCACAATCCAGTAATTCCACTGCTGGGCATTTACCCAAAGAAGACGAAAACACTAATTTTAAAGATACATGCAGCTCTGTGCATAAATAATCCTGCAATGAACATGCAAGTGTAGGTATCTTGTCAAGATATTGATTTCGTTTCCTTTGGATACATACCTAGAAGTAGAATCCAGTGGATCCAGTGGAAGCTAGATCCTATGGTAGTTCTATTGTTAATTTTTTGAGGATCATACCCCATACTGTTTTCCACAGTGGCTGCACCAGTTTAGAGTCCCTGCATTTACTACCATGAGGGCATTTGAGCCAACATTTTAAAATGAGATTTCACATAAAAATATGGATTTCTGCAATCTCACGGTTCATGGGTCTGAGCACCACTGACAGCTCAGAGCCTGCTCCAGATTCTAGGTCGCCCTCTCTCTCTCTCTGCCCCTTTCCCACTTATTCTCTCTCAATCTCTCTCTCTCTCTTTCTGTCTCTCTCTCTCAAAAGTAAATAAATAAATTTTTAAAATTTTGAAAAGATGTGCATTTCTGATATCCCTTAAATAACTTCTCTTTAAAAAACTTCCAGCAATATCAGGCCTGGATTTCACAGCAAAAGGCAGCCCCACTTGGGGCTACACCCTTCAGCCAGATCATTCGTTAGTACTTGCATGAGTATTTGTGCTGGCCTTTGCTCATTTGCACTACCAACCGGGCTCCGTGGGCCTTAGACATAACTACTGACGCTGTCTAGAGTTTGGGACCATAATTGCATTAGATGGATAGCTAGGGAAATGCAGATACAGACACATATATAAACAGTGCATGAAGGGTGAGTGCCCATCAATATCTCCGGCAGAAGATGAGGCTGCAAAGATAGAGCCCAAATCATGACTAATCCCCTCAAATACCCACAGTTTTCTGACTAATCCATGACTGTGGCTTAGAGGAATTTAAGCCAAACATCCCACCTCCGAGATGTCCCTCCTTCACAAAGCACCATGATGGAACTCCAGGAGAGAGCACGCAGCAGACATCTGTCCAAACAGTTTACAAAGAGCAGAAGAGGGAGTGATTTCACGCTGTCGGAGCAGGTGCAATCAGACGGGTCCTAGAATCCCATCTGGGACTGCACATGGGCGCCAATGCTCATAAAATTAGCTAATGGATCTGAGAGCGGGCTGTTCTCAATACAGAGATGGAACTGGATCAATCCAGCCAGCAACAACACATGCAGCGAAGAATCGATAAGGAGGGCACTTCAGTGTCCCGGCCAAGGTCTGGCAGACAGGGCTCCATGTGGATTTCTGATGAAAAGCAATCAAGCTGTAAAGTCGAAACTAAAAATAGAAACTCTTTCAACTTTTATGGGAACTCGGAAGTATATGCCATATGGATGGCTTTATTAACATTAGAATTAATAATAGATGTTTGCAGGAAACACTACATATTTCCAAATAGTTCAACCATAGGGAATCCCAGGACCCTTCGGCTGCTGCCATGTGATTTTAGATGTCACTTATGAGAAATCCATTCTAAAAATTCTGTTATCTTTGAATGAGCATGTTAAGCCCTCCATGTATCCATCTGTACTAGTCTGCTACTCAGATATGAATCTGGGAAGGGGTCTAAACATTTAATACCACAACTAGAAACTAGGTATCTTAATCATCTGTGATATTTTGCTACAATGGATTACATTTCTGGTTCTAGCAATGCAGTTCCTGTCTACAGCAACAATAAGAAATAGCTACAGTTTCTATTGTTCAGTTGCTTTGCCCTTTTCAATGCAGCCTCCACCAAGCCTCAGAATTGGGGAGGTAGAAAAGATTCTTTAGATTCACCCTATAGAGTAGAGTGTATCTGTTTCGAGGCATACCGTACTGGCTCCAGAGAAGCCGTTTTGAAATTCACAATCAGTATCTGGAAAGAGCTCTCATTGAGCTCAGAGAGCCCGATTTACTTAACCGGAATATGTTTCAGTGACCAGCCACGGAGTCACCTTATACGCCCCTGAAAAAATGGGACGTAGGGCAGCTAGGCTTTTTTCTTTAATCAGGTATTGCCACAATAATGCTACATTAAATATCCACCTCGCGGGAAGCGTGGGTGGCTCAGTTGGTTAAGTGTCCAACTTCGGCTCAGGTCATGATCTCATGGCTCGTGGGCTCAAGCCCCGCATCAGGCTCTGTGCTGCATCCAGCTCAGAGCCTGGATCCTGCTTTGGGTTCTGTGTCTCCCTCTCTCTCTTCCCCTCCTCCACTCGTGCGCATGTGCTACCTCTCTCTCTGTCTCTCTCAAAAATAAATAAACATTTTTTTTTTAATCCAACTCGCATTCAGTGGGCTGTAACAAGCAAGCTGTAACCCATCTGCAGCGTTTTGCACTTGCTGGATTAGGCTTGGCTCAGCTGAGCCGCATGGCAACAGGCTGATGGCGGCTGTCACCTATTGGGGATGCTCAGGTCTGTTCCATGTCTGTAGCTGCCCGTGTTCTTTGTGGTTTTGGTTTTATGGTTTTAATTGAGCATTTTATATGATTCCATTTTCTCTCCTTTCTTAGTGTATCAGTTATGTTTATTTCAAAACTTTTTTTAGTGATTGCCCTAGAGTTTGCAGTATACATTTACAACTAATCCAACCGCTTCCAAATAACCCTATTCCGTGCCATATGTAATGTGAGTACCTTATAATAATAAAATAATCCTAATTCTTCCCCCATCCCTTGTATCATTGCTGTCATTAATTTCATTTATAGATAAATATACATAAGCACATAAAGACACATACATAAACATAAGATCTAGGGACGCCTGGGTGGCTCAGTCAGTTAAGCATCTGACTCTTGATCGTGGCTCAGGTCATGATCTCCTAGTTCGTGAGTTCAAGCCCCGCATTGGGTTCTGTGCTGATGCAGCAAAGCCTGCCTGGGACTTTGTCTCTCCCTCTCTCTGCCCCTGACCTACTCGTGCTCTCTAGCTCACTTGCTCTCAAAATAGATAAATAAAAATTTTTTAATTAAAAAACATATCTATACATAATCAAACCCATTGTTGCTGTTATTATGTTAAGCAAACTGTTAATCTGTTAGATCAGTTAGGAATAAGAAAACTATCTTCACTTATTCCTTCTTCCATGCCCTTCCTTTCTAAGTTTTTGACCTATTTTCTTTTTCAGTAAAGAACTTTCAACATTTCTTGTAAGGTAAGTCACCTGGCAACAAATTCCTTCAATTTTTATTTATTTCTCCATTTTTGAGGGATAAATCTGTGGGATACAGAATTCTAGATGGGTGGGTTTTTTCTCTCAACATGTTTGCTCCTCCGTTGTTTGCATGGTCTTAAAGAGAAGTTGGGTGTCATTCTTTGTTTCTCTAAAGTAAGATGATTTTCCTCTGGCTTCTTTCAGGATTATTTTTCTTCATCTTTGATTTTCTATTGTTTAAAAATGATACATCAAGGTATAGTTTTTGTTTGTTTTGTTTTGTTTTGTTGGCATTTATCCCACTTGGAGTTCTGTGAGCTTCCAGAACTGTGGTTTGGTTTCCAACAATAATTTGGGGGGAAATTCTCATTGTTTCAAATATTTCTTCTCTTCTTTTCTTCTTCTCCTGTTACTCCCATTAGGTATACGTTACATCATTTTTTTTAATGTTTATTTATTTTTGAGAGAGAGAGAGAGAGAGAGAGACAGCTTGAGCAGGGGAGGGACAGAGAGGGAGACAGACAATCCAAAGCAGGCTCCAGGCTATGAGCTGCCAGCACAGAGCCTGACGCAGGGCTTGAACCATGAACTTTGAGACCATGACCTGAGCCGAAGTCAGGTACTCAACCAACTGAACCCCCCAAGTGCCCCTATATTACCCCTTCTGTAGTTGTCCTATCATCCTTGGATATTCTGTTCTGGGTTTTGTTTTCAGTTCTTAATCTCTTTGCTTTCCAGTTTGGGAGGTTTCTGTTGAAACACCCTCAAGCTCAGAGATTCTTACATCAGCTGTATCTAGTCAACTTAAGAAGCCCATCAAGGCACTCTTCATTCTATTAACAGTTGTTTCTTTCTTTTTGTTTTTGTTTTGTTTTTTAATCTCTGCCCTTCCTTTTCTGTTCTTCTTGGGATTTCCATCTCTCTGCCTACAGTGCCCCTCTGTTCTTGCATGCTCTCTACTTTATCCATTAGAGCCCTTGGCATATTCATCTTGGCTGTTATCAGTTCTGGGTCTGATAATTCCAACATCCCTGCCACATCCGGTTCTGACGCCTGATATGTCCCTCTGCGTTTTGCTATATTTTGTTTGGTTGGTTTTGCCTTTTAGGTATGCCCTGTACGTTTTCTTCTCGATAGCCAGATATGCTGTACCAGATTAAACGAACTGCTGTAGAAAGGCATATCTTGACATGACTGAATAACGTGACGGTGAAGTGTGAAGGGAGAATTATTCTGCAGTCCTATAAGGAGATCTCTTTCTGGACAGTAGACTTCTCAACGGGGTCTTAGTTTTTCCTCCTTTCAGGTGGGAGAGGGGGACCAGCGTGGTGGAGTTGAGTACTTCTTGGGCTTTGTGGCAGGCTACAGCTGGCTACGATTGGCTGGTCCGTGAAGGTCCTGATAACAGCCCAGCGGGTTAGGCTCTGGTTAACTGCTTCCTCCTGGGTGAAAGCCTTCCCAAGAACAGAGCGCCCTGTGGGTTTTAAAATGGTTCCTTCACCCTCTCGGTGGCCAGACGCGTGAGGGAAATTCTCTCGGATGTTTACTGGGAGAACCCGGTCAAGATCCTGGAGGTAAGTTTCACAATATTGTGCTTCCTTTCGTGACAAGGTCCCCTGGAGTTTTTAACTCCCAGAGTTGTCTGCCCTGAGCCTCCAGCAGCTTGTCAGTTCGGTTCTGGGTGTCCTACCCCTGGACTGGTGTCTGTGGTCATTTCTGTTTGTTGGTCTCCACTCCAGGAGGTTCTCTCTGTACTTGTCTGTCTGTCTTTCCAGACTCCAGGGCAGTGGTTTGCCCTGTGTCCTTACCTCTCTTAGAGATTCTAGGACAGTTGGTTGTTTGCATCTGTTTCGCTTTTTACTTGTTGTTAGGAGGTGATAGTGACTTCCAAGCTCCTCACATGCAGAGCTGGAAATCGGAGGGCTTTCCCTTACCTTTTCCAAAAAAGTGAGGCAAACAGAAGTGATTACAGAAAACACAAACTACGCCAGCATAGATGCTTCTCCCCTCTGACCCTCCCATGACAGGGCCGCCGTGTCCCACAGGCTGTCCCTCCCCTTCCTTTAGGAGTCACCTCCCTCATGGCTCTTGTTGGACCTACAGGTCTTGAGCCTGACTCCCACAGAGGTCACCCCTCTTGTGCTCCCATCCCAGTTCATTGTCCTCAGACTGTCCCTCACGGCCACCAGTGTTTTTATTTCCCAGCGTAAGGTGAGCCCAATCCTTTGTGGCCCGTATGTCCCCTTTGCAGCCATAACCAGGGACTTAGGATTCAGGCTCCTTGGTCCCTATAGGTCCAAGAATGTGTAGAGGTTTAATCTGATCCCAGGGTAAGGACTGTGCTATTTCTGGCAAGGTAAGTGATAAGAAACCAGCCTAAGGTGCAGCCCTTTCCCCGCCCCCCCCCCCATTAGCCTACCGTATAGCAACCTGTAAGCATTCAGTCCAAACAGAATAATTGCTCACAACAGGTAACACCTGAGTTTATCTCTCATCCGGGTTGTGTAGTCTGTGTTTACGTTAGCTTTTGATCCCCATAGTATTTATTACTTATTCTACTTAGGGTTCACTAAGACCCTTAAGATTTTCTTAGATGTTCATTCCATCTGATTCAACCAAAATCGTTTTGTTTTTAGCACAAACAGGATTTCACACTTAGCATTCATTTAGTCCATAAATACTTTTAAAAATGGAATCTGTGTCATTGAAAGAGCTCCTATCTTTAAGAAACTTAGAAATTAGTGAACAGACGGATCCGGGTCACCAAGACCTTGACCTGAGACCATGGACTCTCAGTGTTGGACTGTGCCATTCCAATCTGGAAGGATTGAAACTTCATGAAGGAAAGAACTTGTTGATTTAAGGCTCACAGGATGAATGGGATTTTTAGAAACAGATGGAGGACGAGGCAGTTTGGAAGAACACAAAACAGAGAGAGAGGTAGAATGTTAGGGATGGTATCTGGGAACCAGCAGCAAATAGCTCAGAAAAAGAGACATCGGTAGAAGAGTGGTAGGAGAAAAAAATCAGAAAACAGGGCGAGTCTCAATGGGAGTGCCTTCAGCACCATGCGGAGACATGGGTCACTCATTAGCAAGAGAAGCTCCCTAGAAGTGATTAAGCAGAACAGTAGCATGATTAAATAGTATCTTATTTACTCCAACCCATCACACGTTAAAACTACAAACTATCTCCTTCAGCCCCAGATCCCCTGAAGGTCTGCTAAGGATCTTAAACATGCGTCTCTAATTTGACTACAAAATGTACAGAAGGTATAGCCCTGGTCAAATCCCTAAAAGTGTGACCTCCCTCTAGGCTGATGATTACTCCAATTCTTTGAGCTATGCGTATTCAAACCCATAATACCCATGTATAAAAGCATCCAGTCCACAGTCCTCAATAATAGCAGATAATCTTGATTGCTTCTAGCACTACACAGAATTTACATCTGTTACCTTATTTAAAACTTTCACCAACCCTATGCGATGAGGCTGTTGACACCGTGCCTGTCTTTAACCTGCAATGTCTTTCCCTTTCTGGACACTTGACTCTCAGTTCCATTACTTGGTGTTCTATCAACCTCCAAAGAAAATATGGATTTTTATCAAATAGATTCCTCAAAACACCTTCAGGCAACTGTAACTCCTTTAATGTCTCTCTGGTTAATATGAAGAGTTGTAGAGCTCACAAGATGAATTAGAAACTTCATTTTTGTGTTCACTGGGGCTAAACAAAATGTTTTAAATCTGGCACAGGGGAATAGTCAAATAGAGTTTTAACTTAGCCAAGAAGGATGATTTTTATCTAAGTAGACCTGCATTTTCTGAAAATTTTAAAATAATCTAACGCTGCCTGCAAGAGCCTTTAGTTGCCTAGGTAATAAAGCAGGTTTCCATGGAAACCCATGGGTCTGTACCAAAGAAACGCCTTGAATTTTAATGGTATAGAAGAGTATCATCTAAGAAATACCAAATCTTAATTACTAACTGTGACTTTCTTGGTAGTGACTGAATTTTTAATGCTCATTTCTGTTAACAATGGTGGTGGTTTTCATCAGGAAAACAACCTTTAGATATGCAAATATTTATGATAGCTAATACTGTTTCCTTTTACCTCACTAAAACAGAGTTTCAGTCTTCACATGTATTTTGACCTTTACTGTAGAGAAAGAAAAGGGTTGTTTCCTAATTATTTTATACCTTTGCATTAAGTGTGATGAGTTATATTATAATACTTTCCTTACCAATTCTCACCAAAGGGATTAGTAAATGGGTCCATAGCCAAACTATCATCCTGTGATCGTTGTTCTAAATCATGAGATTCAGAACGTAATGAAGGGGTAGGGAGTCTGCTTCAGACTATGTTTGCTGTTTTACAGATGTTCTCAGCATGCCCCGCTCCCTGTTTAGAGAATGTTCAGGAAACACCTGCTAACTGAAAGCATTACATTACCTTGATGACCGTTCCTTAAAAGCTAATCCACAAGGGGATAGAGCATCACCTATACCGTTCTTCGCTACAACTCACAGCCAATAAGCATAGAGAGATGAATGACTTGGTAAATTTCACTTAGCTACTAAATAGCAGATTCAGGATTTGAACCCCTGAATTTTCTGTTCTAGAAAATAGGAGACCCTGACTCGCATGAGACTCTGGGAGGAGACCGTGTTGGCCTCCTCGGGGTTTTTATTTATCAAGTTTGGCTTCAGTTTGCTGTCTAAACTAGTTGTGCTTTAAGTGACAGGCCTCAGAATAAGCAAAGACGTTGAGGCTTTGAGGGCAAGTGAGTTGGAGAAGCAGAGCCTCTCCATTGGAGGGTGGCAGGGAGGACTCCTTTCAAGGCTCACCCAAGAGGCAGAACGCTTGGGGACCACAGCCATCTCGTTTGGAATTAAGCTTTACTGTTACCATAACAGTCTAGAACAATGTTCTTTATTAAATCAGAGGATTAGAGGAAAGGCTCAGTCCTCGCTCCTCCCCCTGACCCTCACCTCTTCTATTTTTCTCATCTCCATAGTTGTAACTTAGAAAGGTTAGAGACCATATATTGCCTTCCTGCCATGTTAACAATGATATGAAATCATGATAAACATTTGTTATTGGTGCCAAGCATTTTTATCAGTACATTTTATATATTTACATTATATAACACACACTCGTTCATTTTCCCTTACAGTATCTAAGGTAAGAAGTAGTATTATCCTAGGGTCGATCCTAGCCCTTTGTGAGGGCCTGACTTTCTATCTACCTATTTTTAATTTTTTTCTCCATAAAAATCTGTTTCTGCCATTTGCAAAATAACACCTGCATATGTTTCTTTCCTAGAAACTCCTTCATTCTGCTGTAATGCATGTTGGTTGCGCGCTGCAAAGATTTCATTGTGGAACCTCTCTTTGTGTAAGAGATCCTGTGTCCTGGACCCACCTTTTAGTTTCAATTTTCTTGATTTGGTGGAAAGTATTCTCCACAGCCTCCTACAGGAGAGTATATGGGAGGTAGTTAAGTCTTTGCATATCTGAAAATGTCTTTATCCTCCGCTCATATCTGCGTGATCGTTTGGCTGGCAGAGAATTTTCTCGCAGAATTTGGATGACGTTTGATTTGTTGTCCTCTGGCTTCTGATGCCACTATTGAGAAATACGAATCCATTCTGCTTTGCCGATCATCTGTAAGTAGTCTCTATGTAGCTCTCTGGAAGTTTCCAGGATCTTCCTGGGTGTTCTGGAATTTCACAAGAGCGTGCCTCAGCAGGAGTCTCTTTCCCACCTTTTGCTATGCCCCTGAGGAAGCTTCTTAATCTACAGTCTTATGTCCCTTGGTTCTGGGAGATCCCTCCCTCTGCCCTCTTTTCTTGGTTTACCTTCTTGAACTGTTAGTAAGATCTTGGATTTACTGGACTGATCTACTAATTTTCTTTCTCTTATATTCCATCTCTTCTGATCTTGTTTATCTTTCAGGAAGATTCGATCAAATTCTTTCCATTTCTTCACCTGCAAATAACAAAAACCTAAAGTTATGCCTTGAGCAAGATAGTGTAAATAACTCTTTTATGCAAAGGGCCAGAGATAGGCTGCCCATTGTTGGTATAAGAGGCTCTATTCCCTGAAGGGGGCCAGTTACTTTCCTTCTATCCCCAAGTTTGCCTTATGATGCACACCAGTTATTTCTTATGTGAAAGTTTCCATAAGTAAAAAAAATATATTTTTACTCACATGTCAAGAATTAGTCATATAGCCACATCCAGCTTCAAGGAGCCTGGAAAATGTAGCCTTTATTTTGAACAGCTAGGCCCTTAGCAAAACTGAAAGGAGGATTATTTGGAAGAAGATAAGAGTACTACTGAGGGGCGCTTGGGTGGCTCAGTCCGTTAAGCATCTGGCTTCGGCTCAGGTCATGATCTTGCGGTTTATGGGTTCAAGCCCCGCGTTGGGCTCTGTGCTGACAGCTCAGAGCCTGGAGCCTGCTTCGGATTCTGTGTCTCCCTCTCTCTCTGACCCTCCCCGGCTCACGCTGTGTCTCTCTCTCAAAAATAAATAAAACATTAAAAAAAAAAAAGAGTGGTTTATTCTGCTGTTGTTGGAAGAAGTGTGCTAAAAATATCAACTAAGTTGGTTGATAGTGTTGTCCAGATCGTCTATATCTTTGCTGATTTTCTGTCTACTTATTCTCTCAGTTGTTGACAGTGATACTGAAATCTCTGACTTGTGTGTATTTCTCTTTGCAATCGTATTATTTTTTGCGTCGTGTATTTTGAAACTATTTTTAGGACCATAAGTGTTTAGGATCTGATTAATCCCTTTATCATTATGGAATGATCTTTTCTGTGATAGTACTTTTTGCTTTGAAATCTATTTGGTCTGATATTAATAAAGGCACTCAAGGTTTCTTTAGTGTTACCACAGTATATCTTTTTTGCTCTTTTCACTACAACCTACTTGCGTATTTGAAATGCATTTCTTGTAAGCATAGTATAATTGGGGTTGTTTTGAACTCCATCTGAAAATCTCTGCCTTTTAATTGGGGATATTTAGACTAATTACACTTTATGTGCTTATTAATGATGGTAAGGTTTATATCTGTCAATTTAAAATGTGGTTTTCATTTGTCCTATTTGTTCTTTTTAATTTTAACCTGTTTTCTGTCTTATTTTGGATTAAGTGAGTATTTTTGTGATTCAAATGTATCTTTGTTGACTTACTGGCTCTATCTCTTTTTTAAAAATATTTCAGGGGGTGCCTGGGCTGCTCAGTTGGTTGAGCGTCAGACTCTTGATTCTGGATCAGGTCATGATCCCAAGGTTGTGGGATCAAGCCCTGTGTCAGGCTTTGCACTGAGCATGGAGCCTGCTTAAGATATTTTCTCTCTCTCTCTCTTCTTTATCTCCCCCTCTGTCCCTCTCCGCATCTTGTTCTGTCTCTCCCACTCTCTAAAATAAAAAAAGAGGGGCACCTGGGTGGCTCAGTCGGTTAAGCATCCAGCTTTGGCTCAGGCCATGGTCTCACAAAGGTTCATGGGTTTGAGCCCCACATCAGGCTCTGTACTGACAGCTAGCTCAGACCCTGGAGCCTGCTTCGGATTCTGTACCTTCCTCTCTCTCTGACCCTCCCCTGCTCACACTGTCTCTGTCTTCAAAAATAAATTAAAAATGTTAAAAAAATTTTTAATAAAATAAAAAAATAAAACAATTTCAGTGGTTGCGTTAGGATTTATAGCACATATTGCAAAGTTACCACATTCTACCTGTAACTGGAATTACACCACTTCACGTAGAGCATAAGGGCTTCTCAATACAGTTCTTCCATTTCTGTTTCCACAAAGAACAGAATTGCAACATATTATACTATTAAATATGTTAGAAACCCCACACTGGGGGGAAAAAAAAAGAAACCCCACACTGTATTGCTATTTTTGTCTTTTTTATTAAGCAAGAATTTATGCTGTTTCTCTACTCTTATATATGGTTACATTCTTTTACCATTTTTTATTAGCTACTCACCCTAGAGATTACAATATTCATCTTTGAATTATTAAAGTCTACTGTAACCTAGAACTTTTAGTATTGTTTAGACAATCTTGGAACCTTACAACACTTTTCTTTCACATACCTTCTGCTAATTTTTTGTACTACTGTAAATTTTATCTATAAATATTTTAAAATATAAATATTCAATTATTTATAAGTATTATAATGTATTATAAAATATATACAAATTATATAATGTATTATAAAATATATATATATTACAATGTATTATAAAATATATACAAAATATAAATATAAAATGTAACCTTTATATACTTAAAGACTATAATATATTTGTGTGTTATATATAATAACATATAATATGTACAAATATGTAAACATACATAAATAGATATGGGATAATGTATTGATAAAGAGAAATATATATTATATAATTTATTAATCATTACATTACTACTATATAATTTTTATATATCAATATATGTATTCAAACCTCACAAGACATTTTAATTAACATTTTACACAACACTTACTTAGGTATGCTCGCAAACTTACTATTTCAGTTCTATAAATCCAATAGATATCTATCTCTAGAGTTACATACCTTCTTTTTTTTACGTTTATTTTTATTTATTTTGAGAGCTAGAGAGCAAGTGAAAGAGAGGCAGAGAGAAAGAGAGGGTGAGAGAATCCCAAGCAGGCTCCTTGCTCTCAGCACAGAGCCCAGTGCTGGGCTCGAACTCATGGACCATGAGATCATGACCTGAGCCAAAATCAAAAGTGACTGCTTAATGGACTGAGCCCCCAGGCATCCCCAAAGTATACAGCTTTAATATAGTCCTTTTCTCTCTTCTTTTTAAAGATCTCATTCTCACTTCACAGTAAACTTTTCAAGCCTTCTTTCTGTTAAGAAGTCAACAGTAATTGGTCCTTTGAAGATGTCTTTTTTTGGGGGCAGGGGGTCTGTCAGCATTTAAGATTTTTCTCTTTATCTCTGGTTTTCACTAGTTTTACTGGGTGCTTAGTTGTGGTTCATAATCTTAAATCTGGTTTTGATGTTCACAGAGCTTGGGTTGAATAGTGTTTTCTAAACGCATGGTTTGATGTATTGAATTTTGGAAAATCCACAACCAATAGCTGTATAAATATTGTACACAGTCTATTTCATTCCTTGTCTCCTTCATACATACGTTAAGACTTTTCAGTGCGCATCACATATTTCTTCCGTTCCTTCTGATATTTTCCATGCTTTAATCTCAGTATTTCCTTCTGACACATCTTCAAATTAAATGTTTTTTTTCACCTGTGTCTAGTACTCATAATTTCAGTAAGACTGTTTTCACTTTCAGGATTTCTGTCTGTTTTTAAAAAATATCTAGTTCTTTGCCAAAGATCTCCACTCTGTCATTTAATTTCTTGAATATATGAATCATTTATTTTAACATCTGTATCTGATAACTCCAATATTTGTATCTTCGGTGGACCTACTTATACAGTCTGTATTCACTTCTTGATTTTCATCTGTCATTTTCTTTTTTTTTTAAGCATTCTAACTTTATTTTTTTAAGTGTATTTTTTTAAAATAGTTTATTGTCATTTTCTTTTTTATGCATGATTATGTTTGATACTTCAAATACTGTGTAGGAAAACTTGTAGATGTAATTTAAAGCTCTGGATAATGTTATTTTTCTCCAGAGAGGACTTACTTTTGCTTCTGTCTAGCAATTAAACTAGAGCAGGTTACCTTAATCCAATCAGAGATGATGTCTATTCAAATCTAGGCTCTAATTCTTGTGGGTATGGTTGGGTGAATTGTGACCCAAGCATGCCCCCAAGAGATCCATGTCCTAGTCCTTGGAACCTGTGAATCTTCTCTTTATGGCAAAAAGAGGACTTTGTAAATGTTAATAAGTTAATGATCTTGAGATGGAGAGATGATCTTAGTGGGCCCTAAGTGCAGTCATAGGTATCCTTATAAGAGGGAGCCAGAGGAAGATTGGACACACAAAGAAGGAAAAGAGGCAGTGTGGCCACAAATGTAGAAATCGAAGTGGCGTGGCCATAAATCCCAGCATGTTGCAACTACCAGCATCCAGAAGAGCAAGGAATGGATTCCCTCCCGGTGCCTTGCGAGAGAGTGTGGTCTGCTGACACCTTAATTTTGGCCCAGTGATCCTGATTTTTGGACTTCTGGACTCCAGAACCCTGAGAAAATGAATTTGTAATTGTTAAGACACCAAGTTCATGATAACTAGTTACAGCAACCACTGGAAACTAATACATGAGCACTGATCTGTTCCTTTTTTTTTTTTTTTTTTTTTTTTTTGTGCCAAATACACAGTATAGATCTTTGGAGCCCCAGTGAAACCCTGGGTTTTTTAGCAGAGCTGCTTTTCATTAGTGGAGTCTGAATTTTAATTTTTGTTCCCCCAGCCCTGTTAACTGATCGCAAGCTCCTGCTCATCTTCTCAGCCTCTCAGTGGCCAACTGGCAAATGCCTTGAGGAAGAAAGTGACAAATGTGAGTTTCATTCCTCTGTTAAGTTTCTCTTCTCTGGGAAGGTTCTCACTGTACTGGCTGTGCCTCTGGTTGATTGCAGCAAGCACCTTGCTCTACAATTGGAGGTAAATTGTTCTTTGCAGTACTTTATTGAGACTTAATGTATGCATATAAAGCAAAAATAATAGCAAATACACAGCCTGATAACTCTTTACATGTGACCACCCCCCAGATCATGATATAAAATCTGTCTGTCAGCCCCAGAAAGCTGGAGTAGCCCCTTGGCCCATCTATAAGTGGAATTGTATAATATGTACTATTTTGTGTCTGATGTCTGTTCATCGTGATTTTTAGGAAATTCATCTATGCTGTTGCACCTGTCAATGGTTATTTTTTATTGCTTATTAAATGTCATCGTGCGGATATACCATACTGTCTCTCTGCGCTATTGTTAATGGGCTGGTCGATTGTTTCCAGTTTTTAGATGTTATGAATTAAACTTCTATGAACATTGTTTTATAAGCCTTTTTGTAAATGTATGCATTCATTTCTCCTTGCTGTATACCTGGAAGTGAAATGCAATCACAAATATGTATATATTTAACTCAATTAGAAATTGCCGCACAGTTTTCTGAAGTAGTTTTATCATTATGAGAGTGTCAGACACTCAGCATCCTTACCAAAACTTGATACTGTCAGTATTTTTATATTTTAGCTCCTTGGGTAGGATAATGTTCCATAAAAACTCATAGTTTTATTTCCATTATTTTCTTTTTTTATAATTAAAAAATATTTTAATGCTTATTTGTTTTTTGAGAGAGAGAAAGAGAAGGAGAATGCGAGCAGGGGAGGCATAGAGAGAGAGGGAGAGACAAAATTCGAAGCAGGCTCCAGGCTCTGAGCTGTCAGCATAGAGCCCAATGCAGGGCTTGAACTCACGAACTGTGAGATCATGACCTGAGCCAAAGTCAGACGCTTAACCAACTGAGCCACCCAGACACCCCTCTATTTTTTTCCTAATGACTAATGACAGCTCCTTTTATATGCCTTTTGGATTTTTTTTAACATTTGTTTGTAAAGTATCTATTTGAGTCATTTGCTGATTTAAAAAAAAATTGAGTTCTTTTTATTTTTATTGTTGATTTGTATGAGTGCTTTTTTATATTTTATCTAAGTCCTTTGCTAGATATATGTACTACAAATATTGTTTTTTCCAAAATCTGTGTCTTGCCTTTTCACTTCTCAGCAATGTCATTAATGAGCATGTGTTTAATTTTGGTGGAGTCAACGATTTCATTTTTTTCTTTTCAGTTAATACCATGTGTCACATAGGTAAAGATTCTGTTGACTTGAAAAAGATGTTTACCCTGTGCTGAGTTTCTAAAGCTTTTTGTAGCCCCTGATTGTGACCTTTATATACATAACATTCTATCTGCTTTTTTGGATGTACATTTTCTTTTTAATCTCAGAGGTGACAAATTATATATTGTTATTTTCTCCTCTCTGTGTCATCTGTTTCCTTCTAGTTCTTCATACTTTGTTTATTCTAGTCTCTTTCTTTATTTTGGAAGTGTTTTTGAAACAGTAGGTGATTCTTGGCTGGTGTGAAGAGTCGGGCACTGAACAGTTGATTTCTCGCTCTATCAGGTGAGCGGAAATGGTGCTGGTGGGCTGCCATATGCAATGGTCAAGGAGCAAGCAAGGCTTGTTGAGGAATCTCCGCATATCAGGACCTCAAATTCTCTTCTCTGCAGCACCTCTGTTTCTTTACAACTGTATTTCTCACTCTCTTGCCTCAGGCATAGTAGAGGACTTGAGATGTACGTACTTGACAACAGTCTTCAGGGATTCGAGCTAGAGAATGGAGCTGAAGGTAACGCGGTTGAGTAGAAAGCTTTCCATTTCATTCTCACATGTGTGGTTCTATGCCTTGTTCCTGCCTTCTATCACAGCTTCAAGGTCGGAGTTTCTCAGAATCCGTTTCTGCAGTGAATTCATTAATTCATTCCAAAATGGTTGACTTCCATATGCCAAGTGCTGTCCTCAGTGTGGAGAATAGGCAGTGACCCAAACAAAGTCCCTGATCTTGTGAGCTTAGATTCTCCTTGGAGGAGATAGAAGGGAATGAAATCAACAAATATGTAATAGACCCCAGTAAGAAGAACACAATAAGGGTGATAGAGAGCGACAGAAGGTGCTATTTCGGTGGATGTGGGGGTCTTTCTAATGGGAGACCGAAAGGAAGAAAGGAAATAAGTCACGTAAATATTTAATGGGATTGTGTTCTGAAGAGCGGGAACAGTACTACAAAACCCCAGAGTGAGTGTGAGCCTGTGAAGAGTAGAGGTTGGTGCACCGGGGAGAGGGAGGCCAGTCTCTGAGTCCTTGTTTTGAGAATTTCACAATTTTCCAACCACATTTCCAGCCCTGTACCTCACCCAGCACCATATCTAACATAGTCACACCTGGACCTGATCATATGTTTTAAACTATTTACTTATATAAGTAATCTCTACACATAACCTGGGGCTTGAACTCATGGCACCAAGATTAAAGAGTTGCATGCTCTTCTAAGTCAGCTAGACACTCCTGGGCTTGATCATATTTTATTTTATTGCTTTTTAAATGTTTTTAAATTTATTTTGAGAGACAGTGTGTGTGTGAGTGGGAAGAGGGGCAGAGAGAGAGGCAAGAGACAGAACCCCAAGCAAGCTCCACACCGTCAGTGCTGAGCCCAATTAGGGATTCGATCTCATGAACCACAAATGGTGGGATCATGACCTGGGCTGAAACCAAGAGTCAGTCACTTACCAGACTGAGCCACCCAGGCACCCCTTGATCATATTTTAAATACTCCTCCTTACATAATCATGAAATGAAAAATTTAATGAAATCATTAAATGAAATATAATGACTAGAAAAGAAACACGTGAACATTTTCTTTTATTGAGTAAGTAATATAAATATTACAGTACAAAAAGGGGGAAAAAATAACGGATAATGCTTTTACTCCATGAATATATTTTTTGAAAAACAAATGTATTCCTACATATGGATCTGTCATATGAATGAATATACAACATAACTATATATGTTTTCAAGCCTTAATTTAGCAAAATTTTCAGTGACTTTCTCAGAATGTATTTCCTTTATGTATTCATGTTCTTTAGATAATTACAGCTAAATAAGTCCATTTATCTTCAATTATGGTTGATCAAAACCACATATTATTGGGGCACCTAGGTGCTTCAGTTAGTTAAGCGTCCAACTTTGGCGCAAGTCATGACCTCATAGTTTGTGGGTTCAAGTCCCACATCAGGCTCTGTGCTGACAGCTCAGAGCCTGGAGCCGGCTTCCAACTCTGTCTCCCCATCTCTCTGCCCCTCCCCCACTCTGTCTGTCTGTCTCTCTCTCTTAAAAATAAACATTAAACAAAATTTAAAAACCCACATATTACATTTATTTAAAAATTTCCTCATACAAAGAGAAGATACATAAATGCTTAGAAAAGTCTTAAGAGTGAGCTTGGCAGATACTCATAAAAACCCTCATTTCACAGCAAATTCCAAAAATTGCAATACTCTCCGTATTTTTGGGCTTTGGGGGCTCAATTCTAGCAGCTTTCAAATATCTCTGCAGTCAAAAGAATTCCACTAGAGTATCTCCTTCTGAAAATCCATCGTAAAGTTTTATTTGTTTAAACGTCTTAAGGTTCTCTTCTGCAAACTTAGCCAACACCACGGATTTAGAACAACGGCATCATGTTATTGCCATAGACCGCGTACCCAGCTCGTGGTGGCGACGCTCCCGGTTTTCAGACATCGCCCTTGTGATTTCCTCTGCTCGAGGACGCACAGCTGCATTCGTAGTTCCTCTTTGCGTTTGTCTCTGAAATGTGAGTTTTTTTCTTCCATGTGCGAATCAGTTTTTCCTCACGATATGTTATTACAAAGATACTGACCTTCGACATGATTTTTGGGCACGGATTTTCAAGGAATAATTTTAAAGTATGTCTTATTGCCCCGTGTTTAAGTCTGAATCTGGCTCTTTGCAAATATTCTTGTGCCTGATTAACCATTTCTAAAAGATATAACTACTAAGTTGTATCTCTGAAATATTTTCTTTTCTTTCTTTTAAATCATAAAGTGTAACATTAGTTTCAATATAGTGATATCTAGCAATAGAGTGATTCAACACTTCCTTACATCGCACGGTGCTCATCACAAGTGCCCTGCTTAATTCCCATCACCTATTGTGCCCAAATGTTTAATTTTCTTGATTCCTTCTTTAGTTTTAAAGCAATTAACAATTAAAAGATCCATTTTTGTATTTAATGTATTCAGATATCAGTAAAATGTTTCACACAGAAACCAAAATTTGTACTTCCCAAACAAAAACATTGCCCCTTGGGGTTTTCTCTCTGTGTCACTTTAAACGTGAGAAGTCTGAATTGTCATATAGAATGACAGAGCCCAACTTATTTTGTCTTTATGGTCCCAGGGCTGTCATTTAGTTCAAGCTTATTGTTTAAATGTAAAACTGTGCAGGAGCAGGGGTGGGGAGGGGGGTCAGGGTCAGGAACTCTGCTGAAAGCCAGCGATTCTGATACCAAACATTCTGTTGAAAAGAACAGGCAGATTTCAGCAAGGGAGACTACTGAATACTGAAAACAAACTATGGACTGAAAGGGGAGGGGCAGAGGGAGGGGGTGATGGTCATGGTGGGGGGCACTTGTGGGGAGAAGCACTGGGTGTTATATGGAAACCAATTTGACAATAAACTATTATAAAAAAAAAAAAAAAGAACAGGCAGAGCAGAGTCTGTATATGTCAGCGGGTGATCGTAACGGGGAGTTATCTGAATTATCTTCCCGCTAGAATACAGTGTTCATTAAAGAATCAGTAATGGGGCACCTGGGTGGCTGAGTCAGTTATGCGCCTGACTCTCGATTTTGGCTCAGGTCATGACCTCACAGTCGTGAGATCAAGCCCTGTGTCAGGCTCAGTGCAGAGTGAGGAGCCTACTTGGGATTCTCTCTTCCTCTCTTTCTGCCTCCCCCCTACTTGTGCTCTCTCTCTGTCTCTCTCTGTCAAAATAAATACTTAAAAAAAAAAAAGTTTAATAGTGCTGATGTGAAATATATGTGTGTGTATATGTACATGTTATGCACATATCACATAATATGTATACGTTATTACTGTTAACCTTAAAAATAAAAACTTTCAGTTATTTTACCAATAAAAGATGAGTTTATTCAAGAATAAAAGAGAATTGCAAGCCAGAACAAACAAGTTGCAGCAAAAACACAGGCAAGTCCAGGAAACAAAAGAAAGGCAGATTTTTAAGGAGAAAAGGGGTGAGTTGGCAAGACTGCTGTAAAATAAAAGTCCAATGGAGTAAACAGGAAGCTCCAAGTATGGTGGCTTCTCATTGGCTGAGCTGCTGCCAGTGGCGATACAGGGAATGTCTCTTCCTGCCCCTGGATAAGTGGTATCCACGTGCAAGGTCAAGTCCACCGATGGCTAAGTCTGGCTTTTCTTGTTGGGTCTGCAACTGTTTAATCCTGAGAGAGGCCCCCACCCCAACCCTGAAAACCTTCCAACTCGATTTCAGTGAGTTTCTCATTACTACTTTTCACATTCCAAATAGAAGTTTAAAATGCCGCAGGCAGTGCCCTCCCTTTGGCCCCGCACTGGGCTTCCACATGTCCCTCTGTCCTGGACCCCGGGGCTGACAAGCACACAGCCTTAGAACCCCAAGGACCAGGGACTTGCAGCTCATGGAGGCCCCTCTCTGCAGCACTTTCCCTTTGCTCCGCTCTCTCTAGTTCCTGGACAAGGGGAAACTGGAGGATGCTCTTGAGCATCTAATGTTGTTTTGCTTTCCTTCAAATTAAAGAGGACAACCTTAGAGCCTTCCTTTAAGGAAATCTGCCCAGCCAGGGGCCCACCACCATTTGTAGGGGGTCAGGAGTTGGGGGAAGAAAGTTGAGAGACGGTGTTGGGTGGGAAAATAGGTTCTGAAAGACCCGTGTTTATGTCTTGACTCTGCCATGTGACTGCGAGCAAGTTACTTAATCTCTCTGTGATCTGCTCTGTATTTAAAGCCAGAATAAAATTAGCACCTCATCAGGTTGTTGTACAGATTAAATGAGGCAACGCATGTGTAAAGTGCTCTTTAATCTATAAAACACTAAAAAAACATTTGTAGTTTAATAAAACCTTAGCTTCTCTTCTGCTTATTTATATCTTCTAAATAAAAACATTAGAGGAGAAAAAATGGCCAACTTACCACCTCTAGCCATGGTATAAGATCTTTTTACTAACTGGCTCCTTCTAAAACATAACCTCATTTATGCTCATGCCTGGAAGGACAGTTGATGCCAAAGGTAGGTCATATGACCATTTATATAATGAAATTAGAAGCAACCCGTTCGGCCTTTTACTTAAAGGTATTCAGTGGATTGGAACTGGCTATTTCATTAATATTGGTTTCTATGACGCAGAATCTCATTCCCAGAAACGCCTGAAGGTCTATTGTTTTCATTCCGTTGAATGGGAAAGAAGCTTATTTCCTGTTATATCTTCACAGACCAGGGACTCCTGCGAGAGGGAACCAAACAGTAGCCCTACTGAGCCCGGGTTTGCATGGACTCTAGCCAGACAGAGCATTTGAAATAGATGTGTCCTATTCTAGGCTCAGAAGCTGTCATAGGTTGGAGGGCTCAGGTGACGCTGTCTAGTGACTTTTTTCTTCCCTCCAAGCTAACCTCCACCAGGAGTGAAATGGTGTTCTGTTTTCTCTCCCATCCCCGCCGCCCACATCGCTCTCTCTTTCCTGTTTTCAGGAGATTTCCATTAGCAGAAGAGTTTCTTCAGCCATCTCCACTTGCTGGGCTCATTGCCTTAATTTCTAGGAAACTAAATTTTCTGACGACCCTTTTCCAGCTGTTAATGCTGGTACTGAGCAGCCAGATGAACAGAGTTGCGTTTTCTAAGATGGGGAAGGTATGGGAATAATAGATTTGGAGGGAAATCGAGAGTATGGTTTTGGACCTCTTAGTATGAGACGCCTGTCCTGTGGGAATGTTATTAGTTATCCAGGACTTTGGAATGTAGGAGAGCAGTTGTGACTCTCATCAGTTGGCCTTCAGAGCCAAGTTTGTGAACAGAGCAATTTATGCTGCAAAACCAGAGCCTGATTTTTGTAGGAGTTGCCTCTCTATTCTCAGTAGTGAGTATCGGATAATCTTATTTCTCTGCAACGTTTTAAGGCCATCAGAGAGCATACATGGTGTGAATAGGCCTCTGGACATCAAATACCTTTCTATCCATTGCCCCTCAGTTACCCAGAGTCCTCCTTCGAAATAGGTATAGCCCTTTACCCTCCATGAGTTAGGATCTGTGCTTTAGTTCTTTCTTTCCTCCTTTCCCACCCCAAAACTGTGAAATACTGACATATTGTTCAGCAAGTATTCACTCACCACCCCCATCCCCTGGGGGCACTGCCTTTGAGCTTGGCCACAGGTCTGCTTTGGCCAAAGGCATGACGTGAGTGGCTGTTATGTGCAGGCAGACTTCAAATGTGCTTGCATAGTTAGGAGTGACTTTATTTACATAATGATTTGATATTTGCATATATTGCCAAATGATCACCACAGTTAGCACTCATCGCAGTACAGATAGAAATATTTCCTTGTCATGACAACTTTTGAGATTTACTCTCGTAGCAACTTTCATATATACAATTACAGTACAATTTATTATAGTCACCATGCTGTACATTGTATCACAATGATTTATTTATCATAACTGGAAGTTTGTACCTTTTGATCCTTTCCATCCATTTTGCCCACACCCCCCACCTTTAACCTCTGACAAGGACCAATCTATTCTCTGTATCTATGAAATTGTTTTCGTGTTTGTTGTTTTTCTGCCATATATCAGACCATACAGTGTTTGTCTCTCTGGCTGACTTATTTCACTTAGTGTAAAGTCTTCAAAGTTCATTCATGTTGTTACAAAGGCAAGATTTTATTCTTTATTACGGCTGAACAATATTTCACTGTGTACACACACACACACACACACACACACACACACACACTCTCTCTCTCTCTCTACCTTTTCTTTATTGTTTCCATTGTCAATGGACACCTAACATTGTTTCCATATCTTGCCTGTTGTAAATAATGCTGCCATGAACCTGGGGGTGCATATATCTTCCTGAGTTAGCGTTTTTGTGGTCTTTGGATAAATACCCAGAAGTGGAATTGCTGGATCATCTGGTAGTTCTATTTTTAATATTTTGAGAAACTTCCATTCTATTTTGCATCGTTGCTGCACCGATTTACATTTCTAGCAACAGTACAAAAGGATTCCCTTTCCTCCATATCTTCACCAACATTTATTTCGTGTGTGTGTGTGTGTGTGTGTGTGTGTGTGTGTGTGTGTGTGTGTTTGTATATGAGAGAGAGCGAGCAAGAGAGAGAGATGATATCTCATTATGGTTTTGATATGCATGTCTTCTGAATGATCAGTAGCGTTGACCATCTTTTCATGTACCTACTGGCCCTCTGTACATCTTCTTTAAGAAATGTCTCAGTCCTCTGCCCGTTTTTTCAATCAGTTTGGCTTCTTGCTATTGAGTTGTAGGAGTTCTTTATATATTTTATTACTAACCCATTATCAGACATATGATCCACAAATATTTTCTCATTTTCAGGAGATTGCCTTTTCATTTTGTTGATGGTTTCCTTGGCTGCACAGACTTTCTAGTTTGATGTGGTTCCACTTGTTTGTTTTCCTTTTGTCGCCTTTACTCTTGGAGTCAAATCTAAGACATCTTCACCAAGACATATATCAATGATCTCACTGTCCGTTTTCTCACAGGAGTTTAATGGTGTCCAATCTTACATTCAAGTCTTTAATGCATTTTGAGTTAAATTTTGTATATTGTGTAGGAAAATGATCCAGTTTTATTCTTTTGTATGTGGCCGTCCAAGTCTCCCAACACCATTTATCGAAGAGACTGGCCTTTCCCCCGTTGTATATTCTTGCCTCCTTCATTGTAGGTTAATTCACCATCTACGTGTGGTTTATTTCTGGGCTCTTTGTTCTGTTTCATCTATCTGTGTGTCTGTTTTAATGCCAATGATTCAATTACTATAGCTTTGTAATATAGTTTGAAAGCAAACATTGTGATGCCTCCAATATTCTTTCTCAAGATTGCTTTGGCTATTCAGGATCTTTTGTGGTTTTATACAAATTTTAGGATTGTTCATGCAATTTCCGTGAAAATGCCATTGGAATTTTGATAGAAATTGCATCAAATATGTAGATTCCTTTGAGTGGTATGGACATTCTAACAATATTAATTGTTCCAGTCCATGCGCATGGAGTATCTTTTCATTTATTTGTGTCACCTTTAATTTCTTTTATCAGTGTCTTATAATTTTCAAAGTACAGGCCTTTCACCTCCTTGGTTAGATTTCTTTCTAGATAGTTTCTTCTTTTTCATCCAAATGTAAATGGGATTATTTTCTTATTTTTCTCTTTCTGATAGTTCATTATTCGTGTCTAGAAACATAACAGGTTTCTGTATATTGATTTTGTATCCTGCAAATTTACTGAGTCCATTTATTCTATTTGGTTTGGTCTGGTTTGGGTTGGTGGAGTCTATAGGATTTTCTACATACACTATCATGTCATCTGCAAATAATGACAGTTTTACTTCTTCCCAGTTTGGTTGCCTTTTATTTTCTTTTCTTACCTAATCCAATACTGTGCTGTGAGTGGCCAGCCTTGTCTTGTTCCTGATCTTACAAGAAAAGCTTTCAGCTTTCACAGTTGTATATGATGTTAGTTGTGGGTTTGTCCTACATGGCTTTTGTTTTGTTGAAGTGCAATCCCTTTATAGCCATTTTGTTGAGAGTTTGGGTCATAAATGGCTGTTGAATTTTGCCATATGCCTTCTCTGCAACTTTTGAGATGCCCATGTGATTTTTATTCTTCATGTTGTGGATGTGGTGTATCACATTGGTTGGTTTGCAGCTGTTGAGCCATTTTTGCATCCCTAGAGTAAATAGCACTTGATCGTGGTGTGTGGTCCTTTTAATGTATTGTTGAGTTCAGTTTGCTAATTTTGTTGATGACTTTTGCACATGTTCATCAGGGATATTGGCCTGTGTTTTCCTTTGTCCTTTTCTGGTTTCGGCATCAGGATAATGCTGGCCTCATAAAATGAGTTTGGAAGTATTCCCTCTACTGTGTTTTTTGGAGTTTGAGGTTTGGGGTTTTTTTTGTTGTTGTTGTTTTTTAAGAGGGAAAAGGATTGGTATTAATTTAATTTGAATGTTTGGTAGAATTCACCAGTGAAGCCATCTGGTCCTGGACTTTTGTTTGTTGAAAGATTTTTTGATGACTCCTTTGATCTCCTACTACTAATTGGTCTATTGAGATTTAAATTTCTGGGGCACCTGGGTGGCTCAGTTGGTTAAGTGTCTCTCTTGATTTTGGCTCAGGTCATGATCTCATGGTTTGTGAGTTCAAGCCCTGCACTGGAGAATGCGTTAATGGTGTGGAGCCTACTTGGGATTCTCTCTGCCTCTTCCTTGCTCGCTCACTCTCGCTCTCACTCTCTCTCTCTCTCTCTCTCTCTCAAAATAAATAAAATGTAAACTTTTAAGATTTCTGTTTCTTCATAATTCAACATTGGTAAGTTGTATGTTTCTAGAAATTCATTCATTTCTTCTACATTGTTTCATTTGTAGATGTATAATTGTTCTTAGATCTCTCTTATGATCCTTTGTCTTTCTGTAATATTATAACATCTGCTTTTTCATTTTTTATTTTCTGAGTCCTCTTTTTTTCTTGGTGAGTCTAGCTAAAGATTTTTCTATTTTGTTTGTCTTTACAAAGAACAGCTCTTGGTTTCATTGATCTTGTCTATTTTCTCTTTTGCCTCTATATTATTTATTTCTGCCCTGATCTTTATTTACTTTGTTTTACTAATTTTGAGCTTCACTTGTTCTCCTTTCTCTAGTTTCTTGAGATGTAAAATTAGGTTGCTTGAGATTTTTCCTGTTTTTTGTCTTAATTCCAGTGTAGTTAACGTACAGTGCTCTATTATTTCCAGGTGGGCGTGATTCCATCTATCCCCTACTGCACATCACCACTGGGCACCCCTTAGTCACCATCACCTGTTTCCCCATCCCCCTCCCCCTGCTAACCATCAGTTTGATCTCTGTTGTTACGAATCTGTATCTTGGTTTGTCTCTCTCCCTTTTGTTTTTTCCTTTGCTCATGTGCTTTGTTTCTTCTACATATGAGTGAAATCAGATGGTATTTTTCTCTGTCTTATTTCACTTAGCATAATATACTCTAGTTCCATCTACGCCATTGCAAATGGCAAGATTTCATTCTTTTTGATGGTTGAGTAATATTCCTGTGTGTGTGTATATATATACATATATGTATATTCCTGTGTGTGTACATACGTATGTGTATGTGTGTGTCTATGTATGCATATGTATATATATATACATAGACACACACATACACCACATCTTCTTTATCCATTCGTCACTTGATAGACATTTGGGCTCTTTCCATAATTTGGCTATTGTTGATAGTGCTGCTATAAACAGTGGGTGAATGTTCCCCTTCAAATCAGTATTTTTGTATCCTTTGCCTAAATAACTAGTAACGAAATAGCTGGGTTGTAGGGTAGTTCAATTTTTAACTTTTGGAGGAACCTCCATACTCTTTTCCAGAGACAAACTAGGGCTTCTATGTTGCCTCTCCACAGGCTGCTGTCCTTTTAGGGGTGGGGACCCAGCTATCACTCACCCTCCTGGCTTGCCTTGTGCTGAGGCAGCTGACTTTTTATAAAATTTTTTTATGTTTTCTATTTATTTTTGAGAGACAGAGACAGTGCAAGCAGAGGAGGATCAGAGAGAGAGAGGGACACACAGAATCTGAAGACAGCCTCCAGGCTCTTAGCTAGGTGTCAGCACAGAGCCTGATGTCAGGCTCCAACCCAGGAACCATGAGATCATGACCTGAGCCGAAGCCAGATGCTTAACTGACTGAGCCATCCAGGCGCCCCTGAGGCAGCTGATTTTTAAAGCTCCAGGCTCCAAGTCCCACTGGTTATAAAACTCAGGGAATTTAGCCCTTCTGGTTATCAAAGTCAGACATTATGGGGTTCGTCCTCCCCGTGTGAGCTCTCCTTTTCATGCCCACAGCTCCCTCCCTCCTGAGGGCAGCCCTTCCCAACTTGTCAGATGTGGCTTCTCCTCTATATTTAGTCTTGGAGTTTGTTCTGCCAGTCTTCACATCACTCTCTGGATAATTTTACGTTAACCTGAGTGGTACTAGTTATAAACATGACAGGGTGAGCTTAGAGCCCTCCTCCTCCACCATCTTCCTAAGCTTCCCCATTATGTTTCTTGATGTAGGTATGTATCACTATAAACTCCTCTTAGAGCTCCCATAGGTTTGGTGTTGAATTTCCAATTTCATGTGACTCAGAGTATTTTTTGACTTCTCTTTTGATTGATTTCTTGGCCCATTGGTTATCCAGTAGCATGTTCTTTTATCTCCAGATATTTGTGAGTTTCCCAGTCTTACTGTAATTGATTTCTAGTTTCAGCCCATTGTGGGTACAAAGGATGCCTGATATGATTTCAGTCTTCTTAAATTTGTTAAGACTTATTTTGTGATCTAACATGTCATCAATCCTGGAAAATGTTCCATATGTACTTGAGAAGATGTATACTCTGTTGCTTATGGATGGAATGTTCTGGATATATCTGTTAAGGACATCTGTTCTAAGGTGTCATTTATGGTTGATGTTTCCTTACTGATTTTCTGTGTGGATGAATTGACGATATCGAAGTCTCCTACTATTATTGTATTGCTGTTTATTCCTCTCTTTAAGATCTACTCATATTTGTTTTATACATTTAGGTCCTCTTATCTTGGGTACATATAATTCCAAATGTTAAATTCTCCTGTTTGATCCCTATATCATTATGTAATGTCCTCTTTTGTGTGTTATTACAGTCTTTTTGTTTTAAAGTCAGTTTTGTCTTATATCAATATAGCTAACCCAGTTTTCATTTGGTTTCTACTTTCATGACATTTCTTTTCTCATACCTTCACTTTCGGTCTGTGTGTGTCTCTTATAGGCGGAATGTACATCTGTTTTGTTTTTAATCCATTCAGCCACTCTGTGTCTTTTGATTAGAGAATTTAATTCATTTACATTTAAAATAATTATTGAGGGACACCTGGGTGGCTCAGTCAGTTAAGCATCTGACTTCAGCTCAGGTCATGATCTCACAGTTCACGAGTTGGAGCCCCATATTGGACTGTAAGCACAGAGCCCACTTCAGATCCTCTGTCCTATTCTTTCTGCTCCTCCCTGATTCCTGCTTTTTCTGTCTTTCAAAAATAAGTAAGCATTTAAAAAATAAAATGATTATTGATAGGGATGTAATTATTGTTAATTGTTTTCTGGCTGTTTTGTAGTTCCTCTCTGTTTCTATTTCTCTTGCTCCCTTCCTTTGTGGTTTGATTCCCTTCTTTAGTGTTATCTTTAAATTTCATTTTCTTTTGTATATCTACTGTAGGTTTTTGTTTTGTGGCTATCAGGAGGCTTACATATAATACTTGTAAGAGTCTGTTTTCAGTTGATAATAACAAGTTTTAATGCATTCTGAAGTTCTACATTTTTACTCTTTCTCCCCATAATTTATAGTTCTGATGTCCCATCTTGTATCTCTTTATCTTGTGTATCCCTAACTAATTATTATAATTGTGTCTTGTCTGTTTTTACTGTTTTCTTCTTTTAATCTTTATACTAGATTTAGAAGTCATCAATCCACTATCTTTACTACTATTTACTTTTATCAGTGATATTTTCATATTTCCTTTTTTAATGTTTTTTTTTTTTGAGAGAGAGAGAGAGAGTATGAGCAGGGGAAGGGCAGAGAGAGAGAGAGAGAGAGAGAGAAACACAGAATCCGAAGCAGGCTTCAGGCTCAGACTCACAAAAGGTGAGATCATGACCTGAGCCAAAGCCAGATGCTTAACCAACTGAGCCACCAAGGCACCCCACTTTCATATGTTTTCCTATGACCAAGTGCACCCTTTCTTTTCAGCCTAAAGAAGTCCCCTTAGCATTTCTTGTAAGTCTGGTTTAGTGTTGATGAGCTCCTTTTGCTTTCCCTTATCTGGAAAGCTCTTTCTTTCTCCTTCATTTGTGAATGATACTTTGGCCTGGTAGAGTATTCTTGGTTGAAAATTATTTTCAGCATTTTGAGTATATTGTGCCACAACCTACTGGCCTACAGAGTTTCTGCTGAAAAATCTCATAGCCTTTTGGGGGTTCCCTTTTACATAGCAAGTTGCTTTTGTCACGCTGCTTTTAAGTAAGTTGACTCATTATTATGCTGGGGTGACCCACAACAAAAGATGGTCAGATCCAACAATCAGAAAATCAGTAAAGGCATAGTTGAACCCAACAATATCATCAATCAACTGAATATAATTGACATCTGTAGACTACTTCATCCAACAATGGCAGAATACATGTTCTTTTCAAGCTCACATGAAACATTGCTGAGATCAGCCCCCTCTGGACCATGAAACATACCCTAACAATTTAAAACAATATGAATTATACAATGCCTGTAGTTGGACCACAATGGAATTAGACTAGAAATCAGTAACAGAAAGAAAATTGGAAAATCTCTTAAGAAGTGGAGATTAAACAAAACACTTGTAAATAACACATGGATCAAGGAAGAAATCTCAGAAGAAATTTTAAAATATTTTTATACTAAATGAAAGTGAAAACAGAATTTCACAAAAATGTATAGAATGCAGGAAAAGCAGTGCTTAGAGGGAAAATATTGTATTAAATGCATATACTGAAGAAAGATCTAAAATCAGTAATCTAAGTTTTCACCTTAGGAAAGTAGAAAAATAAAAGCAAATTTAAATAAGCAGAAAGAAAAAAAAGAGAGCAGAAATCAATAAAGTTAAAAATGGAAAATCAACAAAACCCAAACCTGGCTTTTAAAAAAGATAAGTAAATAAACCTCTAGCCAGGCTAACTAAGAAACAAAAAAGAGTAGAACACTAATTACTAATATCAGAAATAAAAGAGGGATATTGCTACAGATTCCCTGGAAATTAAAAATTATAATAGTAAAGGAATACTATGAACAACTCTTTGCCCACAAATTTGATAATCTGGGTAGAAATTGACCAATATCTCAAAACACACAACCTGCCAAAACTCACATGAGAAGAAATAGAGAATTTGAATAGACCTATACATATTCAAGAAATTAAATTAATAATTAATAACCATTCAAAAAAAAAAGTGCCAGGCCCAGATGGGTTCACTAATGACTTCTACCAAGTATTTAAGAAAGAAATGATACCAATTCTCTACAATCTCTTTGGAGGATAGAGTAAATACTGTCTAACTCACTGTGAGGTCAATATTATTACCCCTAATACCCAAACCAGATGAAAACATTATAAGAAAAGAAGGCTATATAGACCAAAATCTTTCGTGATCATAGACTCAAACATCCTTAACAAAAATATTAGTAAATTGACTCCAACAATGTATAAAAATAATTATGCACCATGACCAAGAAGGATTTATCCTAGGTATGCAAAAACAGATTCAGTGTTTGAAAATCAATCAATGTAATCCATTATATCAACTGTCTAAAAAAAAAAAAAGCATATGGTCATATCAATAGATGCAGAAAATTATTTGACAAAATCTAACAACTATTTATGATAAGTATAATAGACTAGAAATAGAGGGAAACTTTCTCAACTTGATAAAAGAAAAAACCCATACAGCTAACATTATACTGTTGATGGCAAATTTCAAATTTTGCCACTAAGATCAGGTACAAGACAAGCATGTCCCAACTACTCCTTTTCAACATTGTGCAAGAAGACCTTGATAATGTAGTAAGACAAGAAAAATGACTACATGGTGTATATATTGGCAAGGAAGACCTAAAACTCTTTGTTCATAGATAACATGATTGTAGAAAACCCAAAAGAATCGACAAAAACCAAACAAACCTCAAAAAGCTACTGGAACTAATACATAATTACAGCAACGTGGCATGATGTAAGGTTAATTGACAAAAAACAATTGTTTTCCTATATACCAGCAGTAAACAACTGGAATGTGAAATTAAAAACATAATGCTATTTATATTAGCATCTCCCAAAACTTAATACTCAATCTAATAAAATATGGAAAAGATCTATATATGGAAAACTACAATACTCAGATGAGTAAAATCAAAGAACTTAATAAATGGAGGTATATTTCATGTTATAAGGTAGGAAGACTCAGTATTATCAAAACATCAGTTCTTCTCAACTTGATCTATAGATTCAATCTAATTGCACCCAGAATCCCAGCAACTCATGTTTAGATGTTGGCCAATTGATTCTACAGTTTATCCGGAGAGGCAAAAGACCCAAAATAGATAGCGCAATACTGAAGGAGAAAAACAAAATTGGAGGACTGACAGTACTTGATTTTAAGACTTAACTATAAAGCTACAAGATCACATGGTATTGACAAAAGGGTAGATGAGAAGATGAATGGAACAGAATAGAGAGCTCAGAAATAGATTCATTCATAGAAGTAGTCAACAACTGGCTTTTGTCAAAGACCAAAGGGAACACAATGGAACAAAAATAGTCTTGTCAACAAATAGTGTAAGAAGGACTGGACATCCAAAGGCAAAAAAATTAAATAGACTCAAACTTTACACAAAAATTAACTCAAAATGGATCATAGATCTAAATGTAAAATGCAAAACTATAAAACTCCTAGAAGATAATGTATGAAAAAACCTAGATAACCTCGGGTGTGGTAATGAATTTTCAGATACAATACCAAAAGTACAATTTGTGAAATAATTAATTGATTATCTCAATTTCGTTAAAATTAAGAACTTATCTACCAAAGACAATGTCAAGAGAACTGGAAGACAAGCCATGAATTTGGATATGACAATTGTACAAGACACATCTGATGCATTGTTATCCAAAATATACAAAGAAGTCCTAAATCTCAATTAAAAAAAACTGAAAGGGGTCAAAGATTTTCATATATACTTCACAAAAGAAGATATACAGTGGTGAATAAGTATTGAAAAGATGCTCCATCTCCCATGTCATCAGGGAAATGCAAATTCAAACAACAATGAGATACCACTACATAGTTATTAGAATGGGCAAGATCTGGAACACTGACAACATCAAATGTTAGTGATGATGTGGAGCGATGGGAACCCTCATCAGTGGCTAATGGGAATGCAAAAACGGTATAGCCGCTTCACAATACAGTTCTACAGTTTCTTCCAAAGCTAAACATAAGGCTTACCATATGAGCCAGTAATTTGTGCTCTTTGGGTAAATACCAGAGAGCCGAAAGTTGAAAATGGGTGTCCACACAAAAACCTGCATATGGACATTTGTATTGGCTTTATTTGTAATTGCCAAAACACGGAAGCAAACAAGATGCTATTCAGTAGGAGAATGGGTAAGCAAACTGTGGCTGTCCTGACGGTATTATACAGCACTAAAAAGAAATGCGCTATTAAGAATGAAAAGACATGGGGTCTTAAATGGGTATTATTACCAAATGAAGGAAGCCAATCAGAAAAGTCTACATACTATATGATTTCAATTATGTGACATTGTAGAGGAGACAACACTGTGGAGGCTGTAAAAAGATCAGTAGTTGCCAGGGACACGGGGAGAGAGGGATGTATGGGCAGATGTTAATATAAGCAATTAACCTTACATCATGCCACATTGCTGTAGTAACATTATTTCAAGTGGTTTGGGGGAGTTTGGGTTTTGTCAATTCTTTTGGATTTCCTACATAAGCAATCATGTTATCTATGAATAAACAATTTTAGGTCTTCCTTACCAATATGCATGGATTGTTATGGTAGTGAAAACATTCTGTATGATTTTATAATGATCAATACGTGTCATGCGTCTACCCACACCCATAGAATGTGGAGAACCAAGAGTGAAACCTAAGGTAAACTGTGGACCTTGAGTGACCACTACGTGCCATTAGTCATAACGAAGGCCCCACTCTGGTTAGTGATGCTGATAATGGGACAGGCTGGGCATGCGTAGAGGCAGGGTGTAAATGGAAATCTCTGTACCTTCCTCTCCCATCTCAAGTCCTGAAAATGGAGGGGCAGGGGTGTGGAAGAATTCTGGAGAATAGAAACAAGATGGGATTTTACATATGTAAAGAAAACTAAGCAAATAAGACTGTAATTCAGAACACACTCCAGAGAAAATATAGTCAAGAGTAGAAGCCATTGCCCCTATGTAGCTAAAGAGAAACGCCACACTAAAATAAACACATAAAGGGGCAGCACGAGGCAATGCCTCCTAAGGCAAAGAGCTAGGCTGGAGGAAGATAGGCAGTCAAAGCATGTGCCCCTAGGGGTAAATCCTAGAATGCTTGCTAACCTGAGGGATTAACCTGCCAGGGACAAGCCAGATTTGTTTGAGATGGTAACCAGAGCAGAGCTAAGGTGAGCTAACAGCCCTCCTCAACCCTGACAAGCTGAAGCAGAAGCAGAAATGATGCATCAGGGTCTGATACACAGTGATTATTCCCTGCAGAAGTTCTGATCCCCCACGCAGAATCCCCCCAATCTAGAGTCAGGGCCCTGGCTAAACCATAAATTCACAATGACAAACATGAACACATAGACTACAAGATTCTCCGAGCATTTAAGCAAACGCAACACCGATGTTATGAAACCCAGAAGTCAGAAATACATTCGCAGAAAAAGAATCTATTGAATGAACATAGGAAGTCTTTAAAGTATGGCTAACATTTTCGGAGGATTACATAAAATAAAATGGGTTACTTAGTCACTGGATCCAGTCTTTAACTTTGGGACACAACCCTAAATATTATCTCTCGTGACTGGGTCTACATCCTTGAAACAGATCCAAATATGATCTGAAACTGTATCCAAATACTATGAAAGTTGGGTGTTGTGCCACTGTTGATATCAACATCTAGATGCTTTCTTTTCTGGGCGGGGAAGATCTGCAGGGCAGAGTGCTTGAGTTAGAGAAAAAATAAATAGTCAAATCCTTCTTCTCAGTACCATAAATGCAATCGATTCTTGTATTACAAAATATCTTTTCCGAGGAGCGGCATGCCCCCATTTGTGTCCCAATTCATGGTTTTGGAGATACTCACAATTTAGTGTAATATTCATAACAGTTGTGCTTGGTGACTAAAGAACATTTTCAATGTTAAGCACAGGTATATGCATAGTGGTCTAGATTTAACATGAATGAAACATGCTATCAATTTGTTACATTGGCAATGGGATGAGATTTGCACGTGAAACTTACAAATAGCTATAGTTTTATAAAAACATTTGATGGGCACCTGGGTGGCTTGGTTGGTTAAGCATCTGACTTCGGCTCAGGTAATGATCTCATGGCTTGTGAGTTCGAGCCCCACATCAGGCTCTGGTGCTGACAGGTCAGAGCCTGGAGTCTGCTTTGGATTCTGTGTCTCCATCTCTCTCTCTCTCTGCCCCTTCCCTGCTTGTGCTCTGTTTCTCTCTCAAAATAAATAAATAAAATAAATAAATAAACATTAAAAATTTTTTGATAAAGATTTAAATTTTCAAGAGATTAAATACAATTTAACTCTTTTAAGGACAGTTTTTTGTTTCATAGCCCTTATCATTTGTTTTGCCTTTTCAATTTTAATAGATAAGTTTGAGTATTTTAGAATAACCATTCTATGGATGTACTTAAAAAATTTTAATTTGTAGTTCTTTACATGGATTTCAGTCTCCATTGTTGCAAATATGTATTTAAATTTTGTATACTTTGAATAAGTTACATTTACTTTTTGACATTGAAGTGTAGTTGTTTCAGCTTGGATAATTCTATACTTAGACCATTCTCACCACCTGTCACCATACAAGCTTACCATTTATACTGTAGTTACCATCTGTCAGCTTACAATGTGATTCCAATATTATTGGTGGCCTTCCCTATGCTGTACTTTTCATACCTGTGCCTTATGTATTTTATTACTGGAAGTTTGTACCTCTTAATCCTCTTCACCTATTTTGCCCATCCCTCCCTCTCCCTCTCCTCTGGCAATCACTAGCACATTGTATTTATGAGTCAATTTCTGGTTTTGTTTAATTATTCATTTGTTTTGGTTTTTAAATTCTCCATATGAGTGCAATCATATGGTATTTGTCTTTCTCTGCAAGGCTTATTTCACTTAGAATAAAGCCCTCTAGGCCCATCCATGTTGTCACAAATGGCCAGATTTCATTCTTTTTTATGATTGAGTAATATTCCTCTGTGTGTGTGTGTGTGTGTGTGTGTGCGCACGCACGCACACATGTGTACATCTTCTTTATCCATTCATTCATCTACCAGTGGACTTTCAATTGCTTCATATCTTATCTATTGTAAATAATGCTGCAATAAACATGAGGGTCCATATATCTTTTCAAATTAGTGTTTTTGTTTTCATTGGTAAATACCCAGCAGTGGAATCACTGGATCGTATGGTATTTCTATTTTTTAATGTTGTGAGGACACTCCATACTGGTCTCCATAGTGGCTGCACCATTTACATTCCCACCCATAATGCATGAGGGTTTGTTTCCCCACATCTTGCCAACACTTGTTATTTCTTGTCTTTTTGATACCAGCCAGTCGGACTGGTATGAGCTGATATTTTTCTGTGATTTTGTTTTGCATTTCCCGGATGGTTAGTGATGTTGAGCATCTTGTCATGTACCCATTGGCCATCTATATGTCTTCTTAAGAAAAATGTCTATTCAGGTCGTTGGCCGATATTTAACTGGATTATTTAAGGATCTTTTGGTGTTGTACGAGTCCTTTATATCTTGGATATTAACCTCTTATCAAATATATGATTTGAAAATATTTTCTTTGGGCACCTGGTTGGTTCAGTCAGTTAAGCATCTGATTCTTGGTCTCTGCCCAGGTCATGATCTCACCATTCGTGAATGTGAGCCCCACATTAGCTCTGTGCTGACCGCAATGGAGCCAGCTTGGGATTCTGTCTCTGCTTCTCTCTGCACGTGTCTGTCTGTCTGTCTGTCTCTCAAAATAAATAAATAAACTTAAAAAGAAAGATTTCTTTAAAAAAAAGAAAATAAAATATCTTTTTCCACTCAGTGGGCTCCTGTTTATTTTGTTGATGGTTTCCTTTGCTATGCAAATACTTTCTAGTTTTATTTAATTCCAATATTTTATTTTAGCTTTTGTTCCTTTGCCTAAGGAGACCTATCCAGATAAATGTAGCTAAGGCTGATGTCTAAAAGGTTATTGCCCATATTTTCTTCTAGGATATTTTATGGTTTCAGGTCTCACACTTAAGTCTTTAATTCATTTTGAATTTATTTTTACATATGATATAAGAAAGTGGTCCAGTTTCATGCTTTGGTGTGTGGCTATCCAGTTTTCCCAACACCGTTCATTGAAGATACTGCCTTTTCCTCATTGTATAGTCTTACTTCCTCTGTCATAGATTAATTGACCATATAATTGTGGGTTTATTGCTGGGCTCTCTCTTTTGCACTAGGTGTTCAGTACTGTGTTGAATAAAAGTGATGAGAGTGGACATCCTTGTATTGGTCCTGATCTTAGAGGAAAAACTTTCAGCTTTTCACAGTTGAGTATGATGTTAGCTGTGGGTTTGTCATATATGATGTTGAGATATGTTTTCTCTAAATTCACTTGAAAGTTTTTGTCATGTACGGATGTTGAATTTTGTCAAATGCTTTTTCTGCATCTATTGAGATGATCATATGGTTTTTATCTTTCATTTTGTTAACGTGGTACAGCATGTTGATTAATTTGAGGATATTTAACTATTCTTGCATCCCTGGAATAAATCCCACTTGATCATGGTGAATCTTTTTAATGATTGTTGAATTCAGCTTGCTAATATTTTATTGAGGCTTTTTGCATCTATGTTCATCAGGGATATTTAACCTGTAATTGTTTTTGTTTGTTTGTTTGTTTTGTTTGTTTTTAGTGTCTATGGTTTTGGTATCAGGGTAATGCTGTCATACAATGGATTTGGACGTTTTTCTTCCTCTTCTATTTTTTGGAATAGTTTGAGAAGGATAGGTAGTAACTCTTCTTTAAATTTTTGGTAGAATTTACCTGGGAAGCCATCTAGTCCTGGAATTTTGTTTGTTGGGATTTTTTTTTTCACCAATTCAATTTCATTACTAGTAATAAGTCTGTTCATATATGCTGTTTCTTCTTGTGTCAGTCTTGGAAGATTGTGTTTCTAGGATTTTATCCATTTCTTCAAGGTTGTCCAGCGTGTTGGCTTATAATTTTTTTGTGGTAGCGTCTTATCCCTTTTATCTTTGTGATATTGGTTCACTTTTTTCATTTATTTTATTTATTTGAGTCTTCTCTCTATGTTTCTCGGTGATTCTGGCTTTTATCAATTTTGTTACTCTTTTCAAAGAACCAACTCATAGTTTCATAGATCCTTTGTTGTTTTTTAACTTCTATTTCACTTATTTCTGTTCTAATCCTTATTATTTTCTTCTCTTTATGCTAGCATTGGGCTTGTTCTTTTGCTAGCTCTTTTAATTGTAATATTAGGTTATTTATTTGAGATTTTTCTTATTTCTTGAGGTAGGCCTGTGTTGCTATAAACTTCCCTCTTAGAGCTGCTTTTGCCGCATCCCAAAGACTTGGGAGCGTTGTGTTTTCATATGTATTTGATGTCATGTGTTTGTAAATTTTCTCTTTGATTTCTTGGTTGGCCCATTCATTGTTTATTAGCATATTGTTTATCTTCCATGTGTTTGTGTTCTTTCCAGATTTTTTTCTTATAATTGATTTTTAGTTTCATATGGTTGTGGTTAGAAAAGAAACTTGATATGATTTCAATTTTCCTAAGTTTATTGAGACATTTTTGTGGCCTAACATGTGATCTATTTTGGAGAATGATTCATATGCACATATAAATAATCTGTATTCTGTTATAGATAAAGTCTTCTTTATATATCTGTTAGGTCCATCTGATCTAATGTGTCATTCAAAGCCACTGTTTCCTTGTTGATTTTCTGTCTGGATAATATATCCATTGATGTAACTGAGGTGTTAAACTCCTCTACTGTTACTGTATTATCGTTAGTTTCTCCTTTATGTCTGTTAATAATCGTTTTTATATGTTAAGGTGTTCCTATGTTAGATGTCTAGATATTTACAGTTGTTCTATCATCTTGTTGAATTGTTCCTTCTATCCCTATGCAGTGCCCTTCTTTGTCTCTTACTGCAGTCTTTGTTTAGGGGCGCCCGAGTGGCTCAGTCGGTTAGGCCTCTGGCTTCAGCTCAGGTCAGATCTCACGTTCGTGGGTTTGAGCCCTGCATCAGGCTCTGTGGTGACAGCTAGTTCAGAGCCTGGAGCCTGCTTTCAGTTCTGTGTCTCCTTCTCTCTGCCCCTCCCCCTCTCATGCTCTATCTCTCTCTCTCTATCAAAAATAAATAAAACATTAAAAAATAATAAAGTCTGCTTAGTCTGAAATAAGTATTGCTACCCCAGCTTCTTTTTTGCTTCCATTTGCATGGTCTGTTTTTTCCAGTCTTATTCATTTTCAGTCTGTATATGTTGTTAGTCTAAAGCAAGTGTCTTCTAAGCAACCATGAGTCCCCCTGTGTTTTTTATTGGAACATTTAGGCCATTTACATTTAAAGTAGTTGTTGATAGATATGTACATACTCACAGGTTAATTGTTTTCTAGTTGTTTTTGTAGTTCTTTGTTCCTTTCTTTTCATCTGACGTCTCCTATTTAATGGTCTTCTTTAGTGTTATATTTGGATTCCTTTCTCTTTATTTTTTTTTTTTGCATATCTATTATACATTTTTAAATTTGTGCTTACCACTAGGTTCATATATAACATGTGTGTAGCAGTCTATAATAAGTTGATGATTACTTAATTTTGAACACATTCTAAAAGTACTAAAATTTACCCCCTTCACACTTATGTATAAGATGGCATGTTTTACATCTTTTTATTTTGTGTATCTCTTGATTGATTCTTATAGATATAATTGGTTTTACTACATTTGTGTTTTAACCTTCATACTGGCTTTATAAGTGATTAATATACTACCTTTGTTTATGTTTGCTTTTACCTGTGAATTTCTAAAATTTCATTAATGTTCTTCTAGTTATGGCCTTTTCTTTCAAATCAGTTCTCTTTAACATTTCTTGTAAGACTGGTTTAGTGGCCATGAATTCCCTTAACTTCTGTTTGTCTGGAAAACTCTTTACCTCTCCTTCTATTCTGAATGACAACCTTTCTGGGTAGAATATTCTTGGTTGTAGGTTTTCTCCTTTTAGCACTTTGAATATATTATGTCACTCCCTCCTGGCCTGCAAAGTTTCTGCTGAAAAATCAGCTAATGTCCTTATAGGATTTCTTTTGTACATAAGTATTTTATTTTCTCTTACTGCTTTAAACATTCTCTCTTTATCGTTACTTTTTGCTATTTTAATTATCATGTGTGTTGGTGTGGAACTCTTTGGATTAATCTTGCTAGGGTCTCCTTATGATTCCCAGATCTAAATATCTGTTTCCTTCCTTAGAATAGGGAAGCTTTTAGCTATTATTTCTTCAGATAAGTTTTCTGACACCCCCCCCCTTCTCTTTCTCTTCTTCTTCTGAGATCCTTTTAATGTGAATGTTATAGTGCTTGATGATGTTGCTGACTTCCCTTAACCTTTTCTCATTTTTTATTATTCTTTTCTTTTCTTTTTGCTGTTCAGCTTCGTTGCTTTCCATTACCCTGTCTTCCAGATCACTGATCTATTCTTCTGCCTCGTCTCATCTGCTATTGACTCCCTCCAGTGTTTTATTTTATTTTAGTTATTGAATTCTTTTTTTTAATTTTCAGGTATTTGTTTGTTTCTTCAAGTTTATTTATCAGGAGTGACTTAAATAAAAACTGTAATTGAGTGCCATCATGATGGAAATGGCCTTAAGAGAAAACTGGTCAGATGAATAGTATTCCTTCCCATGTTCAGTCAGCAAATAGTTGCCATTGGTAAACCGCCAACAGTCTGTCAAGAATGCTCCAGATATGTTATATAATATAGCATGCCTGTTTACATGGGGAATAAACTAGGAAATAACTTATGAGGATTTCTTGGTTCATCATCATACAAGACAAACACAAAAGCACCACCTACGTCTCTGAGAACATGGGACTGTGCACACTTGACAGAAGCTTTAACTCCTTCATCACAAGCAATCTTCCTCCAGCAGTCAGGTGAGCCTTTGTACATGATGTCAGTTCCTTTGCACCCCGACTGCATCATCATCATATAATAACAAATGGTGTCCAACAGATGGGATGTCAACCCAGCAGCCACTGTGACAGAATGTGCAGTTATCCACTGATAATCCCAGGTATTCTTGGGATCTGTAAGCAGTCCCTTTGCAGTGCCCTAGATACCACAGTAGGCAATTTGGTAGATGATCATACCTTACAAAGACACATTAAATCCCTGGCACAGGACCTTAATCCCATCAGATTTGTAGATCTTAACCAGGCAGCCACTGAGGCCTCCGAATTTGCCTTTAGCTCCAGCTTTGCCTACATCAGGTGCTAAAAGTGTATGAACAAAATTAAAAGGATACACAAAACACAAGGATACAACCCCAGCAGCACTACCTGAAGCCAGATTCTCTGCAAAGTAGCACCAAAACTGGGTTCTCTTGTCCACGCCACCCGGGAAGATCTGCTTGTATTTATCTTTGAAAGCAAAGCTGGCAGCCTGGGAGGAAAGCAGCTGATGACATTGGCCAGGTTACCACACCAGAAGGAAGGGACTCCCTGCTCCCCAGGGATATGAACCGTGCAGTCTATAATGCCCTCGTATTGCTTGTCTGTGGTGATTTGCTTACTGGCACGCTGCACCCGCAGCAGCAGCTTGACCTGCTTGACGGCCACTATCATGGTCTTGGAGACGGCCGTGGCCAGACCACCCACCAGGAAGTCCTTGGCAATGAAGGACACAGCGGTGTCTGTCATGTTGAAAGGAAAGAGAAGGCAGGCAACTGCCTGGTTATTGAATTCTTCATCTCTGGCTGGTTCTGTTTGTTGTTTTCTATCTTTTTGTTGAAGTCTCACTGAGATCCTCCACTCTTCTCAAATCCATTAAGTATCTTTAGGATCATTACTTTGAATTCCATATCAGACATATTGCTTTTCTATCTTTCACTTAGCTGTTTGTTGTGATTTTGTCCTGCTCTTTCATTTGGGACATATTCCTCTGTAGCCTCATTTTGTCTAACTCTCTGTGTGTTTCTCCATATTAGGGAGGCCAGCTTTGTCTCCTGGTCTTGAAAGTAGTGGCCTTGTGTAGAAGAGGTCCTGTGGTTCCCTGAGCACAAGGCCCCCTTGTCACCAGAGCCAGATGCTTCAGGGGAGCCTCCTATATGGGCTGTGTGCATTCTGTTGTGGCTGGGCCTCACTTGCCTTCAGCCCAATCTGCTGGAATAACTTGCTGTGCCCGCTTTGGGCCTCTTGCGCAGGGTCTGGTCCCTGCACTATTGAGAGGCATATCCGAGGCCTCCATGAGCTCCTCAGTGGGGCGGTGGGGGAGCTGGCAGTTGTGCTGTGTCTGTATTTGACAGCTGCAGGTGCACCAGCAGCAGGGCTCTCTCCCTGCACGGCCAGCTGAAAGGCTTAGCGGCCGGAACTGCAGATACACTGGTGTGTGGGGTTGTCTCCCCCTCTCCCTCAGACTTTGGAGTAGCACTGGTCCCTGCAGGGGCTGCTTGCAGGGTGTGGTGGGGCAGGGGCTGCTTTGGATGGATGACTGGGTGGGTTGGATGGGGTGGGTGCACAGGGGAGTCTAGGGACAGGCCACATGGTGTTGGGAAGATAGATGAAGAGTATTAGGGCTGGTTCCCCCCAGTGTCTTGCTGCCTAGGCTGGGGGAGAGGAAGAGAAAGGCATCTACCCGCATATTTGTTCTCGGAGAAGTCTCCTGACAATCCCTGCCCCTTCAGCACAGGCTTTGAGATTAGTAAATAGGTCTCCTTCACATATACCCCAGGTGCTTTCCAAGTTGCTGCCTCAGTGCTGTGGTTCAGGCCCTGTTATTATTTATGCTGGCTTTTTTTATCATTTTATTTTATTTTATTTTATTAGTTTATTGTCAAATTGGTTTCCATATAACACCCAGTGCTCTTCCCCACAAGTGCCCTCCTCCATCACCACCACCTCTTTTCCTCCCTCCCTTTTCCCCTCCCCCTTCAATCCTCGGTTCATTTTCAGTATTCAATAGTCTCTCAGGTTTTGCATCCCTCTCCCTCCCCAACTGTCTTTCCCTCTTCCCCTCCCCATGGTCCCCCGTTAGGTTTCTCCTGTTCTCCTGCTAGACCTATGAGTGCAAACATATGGTATCTGTCCTTCTCCGCCTGACTTATTTCGCTTAGCATGACACCCTCGAGGTCCATCCACTTTCCTACAAATGGCCATATTTCATTCTTTCTCATTGCCATGTAGTACTCCATTGTGTATATATACCACATCTTCTTGATCCACTCATCAGGTGATGGACATTTAGGCTCTTTCCATGTTTTGGCTATTGCTGACAGTGCTGCTATGAACATTGGGGTACATGTGCTCCTATGCCTCAGCACTTCTGTATCCTTTGGGTAAATCCCCAGCAGTGCTATTGCTGAATCATAGGGGGGTTCTACTGATAGTTTTTTGAGGAACCTCCACACTGTTTTCCAGAGCAGCTGCACCAGTTTACATTCCCACCAACAGTGTAGGAGGGTGCCTGTCTCTCCACACCCTTGCCACCATCTATAGTTTCTTGATTTGTTCATTTTAGCCACTCTGACTGGTGTGAGGTGGTATCTCAGTGTGGTTTTGATTTGTGTTTCCCTGATGATGAGTGATGTTGAGCATTGTTTCATGTGCCTGTAGGCCATCTGGATGTCCTCTTTGGAGAAGTGTCTGTTCATGTCTTCTGCCCATTTCTTCACTGGGTTATTTGCTTTTTAGGTGTGGAGTTTGATGAGTTCCTTGTAGATTTTAGATACTAGCCCTTTATCTGATATGTCATTTGCAACTATCTTTTCCCATTCTGTCGGTTGCCTATTAGTTTTCTTGATTGTTTCCTTTGCAGTGCAGAAGCTTTTTATCTTCATGAGGTCCCAATAGTTCATTTTTGCTTTTGTTTCCCTTGCCTTTGGGGATGTGTCCAGTAGGAAATTGCTGCGGTTGAGGTCAAGGAGGTTGTTTCCTACTTTCCCCTCAAGGGTTTTGATGGTTTCCTGTCTCACGTTCAGGTCTTTCAGCCATTTTGAGTTTATTTTTGTGTATGGTGTAAGAAAGTGGTCTAGTTTCATTCTTCTGCATGTTGCTGTCCAGTTCTCCCAGCACCACCTGCTAAAGAGGCAGTCTTTTTTCCATCAGATACTCTTTTTTGCTTTGTCAAAAATTAATTGGCTATACATTTGTGGGCCTAGTTCTGGGTTCTCTATTCTATTCCATTGGTCTATGTGTCTGTTTTTGTGCCAATACCATACTGTCTTGATGATGACAGCTTTGTAGTAAAGGCTAAAGTCTGGGATTGTGATGCCTCCCATTTTGGTTTTCTTCTTCAATATTACTTTGGCCATTCGGGGTCTTTTGTGGTTCCGTACGAATTTGAGGATAGCTTGTTTTAGCTTTGAGAAGAACGCTGGTGCAATTTTGATGGGGATTGCATTGAATGTGTAGATTGCTTTGGGTAGTAATGACATTTTCACAGTGTTTATTCTTCCGATCCATGACCGTGGAATGTTTTTCCATTTTTTGATGTCTTCTTTAATCTCTTTCATAAGTTTTCTATAGTTTTCATCATGTAGGTCTTCAATGTGATACATCACATTAACAAAAGAAAAGATAAAAACCATATGATCCTGTTGATAGATGCAGAAAAAGCATTTGACAAAATACAGCACCCTTTCTTAATAAAAACCCTTGAGAAAGTCAGAATAGAAGGAGCTTACCTAGACATTATAAAAGCAGTTTATGGAAAGCCCACAGCTAATATCATCTTCAATGGGGAAAAACTGAGAGCTTTCCCCCTGAGATCAGGAACACGACAGGGGTGTCCACTCTCACCACTGTTTTTTAACATAGTGCTGGAAGTCCTAGCATGAAGGGCATGACTGAAGGAGCAGAGAGGAATCAGCCTGGCCAGTGTGGCGGGAGTGGGGGGAAGGGAGGGAGGTGGGATTACAGAGACCCTCCCCCCCCCCAAATTGAGGCCTAGAGATCAAATAGCTGTTTGTTTGTTGTTTGTTCTCAGAGAATGGGCTGCAAGGTGCAGGCTGCATTTTGACCACTTTGGCAAGGGGCTCCGGGCCAGGTGGATGGGAGGGGAAATAGGGAGCTGAAATTACAGAGGATCCCATTACAGGAGGCCTGAGGAGCGCGCAGGGCTTGGAAGCAACCTGGGGCCAGGACTGTGTCTGCATCACCGAAGCAACCCCAGACTGGTGGCAGGGGCTGAAGAGACGTCTACTGATATGGGAGTGAGTGAATGAAAGGGTCAGAATTCAGAGGGAAAAGAGTTGAGGTTGGCTTCAGCGAGAAGGGACCCCATATCCAATGTCTCAGCCCAAGTCAGCCATTTACAGACTGCTTGACCCCAACTCTGAACGTTTGTATCCCCTCCTGCTCTGCCCAGAAGGTCCTCCCCTCCCTTCATCAAAATCTAAGTTGGAGTTTGCGCTCTGCCACATACATAATGTGAGTCTTATGGTTTACGTCTGTCATCTGTAACTGAGCTGTCCAGCGGGGAGCTGCTAGCCATATGTGGCCATTGGGCACTGGAAATGTGACTAGTTCAAGTTAAGATGTGTTTACGTTAAAATACATGATGCACACTAGACTTAGAAGGCTTAGTATGAAATAAAAGTAAACTATCTTATTAATTACAGGATAAAATGATAATATTTTAAATATATAGGGTTAGGGGCACCTGGGTGGCTCAGTCGGTTAAGCGTCCGACTTTGACTCAGGTCATGATCTCATGATGTGTGGGTTTGAGCCCCGTGTCGGGATCTGTGCTGACAGCTCAGAGCCTGGAGCCTGCTTCAAATTCTGTGTCTCCCTCTCTTTCTGCCCCTCCCCAGCTCACACGCTCTCTCTTTCTCAAAAATGAACATTTAAAATAAATATATATTGGGTTAAAGGAAATATACTACTGCAATTAGTTTCACCTGTTCCTATGTACTTTGTTAATGCGGCTACTAGAAACTGAAATTACAGCCCTATGAAATGGGGATAATAGAGTGCCTACTTCAGTGGCTGGTTATAGAGATTAAACAGGATCAAAATTATGAAACATTCAGCCCAGTGCCCAACAAAGAGCGAACGCCCAGAAAAAAAGATCACCAAGTTATTAGTGCAGTATTTCATTGACTCTCACACCCCCGTTTTTGTTCCCACATTTCTTCATCTTGGACACTAGGATGTGTCCTACAGTTCACAGTAGAGAGTCACCAGATTCCAGTTATAAAACATAGTTGTCACTGACAGGGAGCACTTAGGCATCCAAACTTGCAGTGTCAGTGGCTTAGACGAAAATCTAGGAAATCAGAAGGGGGCGCTCTTAACCTCTCCCAATCAAAATGTTAAGGGAAGGGGGTGCCTGGGTTGCTCAGTCGGTTGAGCCTCCGACTTCGGCTCAGGTCAGATCTCACATTCGTGGGTTCGAGCCCCGTGTCAGGCTCTGTGCTGACAGCTAGCTCCGAGCCTGGAGCCTGCTTCCGGTTCTGTGTCTCCTTCTCTCTCTGCCCCTCCCCCTCTCATGCTCTGTCTCTCTCTCTCTCTATCAAAAATAAATAAAACAGTAAAAAAAAAAATGTTAAGGGACGGGGTGGCCAGAGGGCAACTCCAACTTGTTGAGCCACATCCCCAACATAGGAATGAAAAGTAGGTGCCTTATACCTACTTACAACTTTGGCCGCATTGTTCATCACCCTTTTGTGGATCTGAAAGGCTTTAAAAGATCAGAGAGGCTGGGCGCCTGGGTGGCTCAATGGGTTAGGTGTCTGACTGTTGATTTCTGCTCAGGTCAGGATTTCACAGTTGTGAGATTGAGCCCCGCGTTGGGGGGCTTAAGCAGAGAGAATCTACTTAAGATTCTCTCTCTCCCTTTCTTTCTCCTCCCCACACCCATTCTCTCACTCTCTCAAAACACACACACACACACACACACACACACACACACACACACACAAAATCAGAAACTTTTAAGGGCCAAGAGAAGGGAAGGAGAGAAGATGAGGACTTATTCAAAGCACTTAACGGTATAGATGTAAGACTGGTGGAAAAACACATTGGGATCAGATCAGAGAGGGACTTCAGGAACCAGAACTCTAAATATAAAGAATCTTTATGAATATAATACCTTAGTCAATTTCCGCTTTTGTTTTCCTTCTTCTGTATGTATGTGTACCATATGATTTTGAAAACCTCATACATAAATATGCCTAGATAAGTTTACTAAATTTAAGCTAAGAATCCTAGTTAAGAAAAAGGAATTGCAGAGGCACCTGGGTGACTCAGTTGGTTAAGTGTCCGACTTTAGCTCAGGTCATGATCTCATGGTTCATGGGTTTGAGCCCTACGTTGGGCTCTGTGCTGACAGCTCAGAGCCTGGAGCCTGTGTTCAGATTCTGTGTGTCCCTCTCTTCTAACCCTCCCCTGCTCATGCTGTCTCTCTCTCACACACAAAAATAAATAAAACATTTAAAAAATTTTTTAAAGAAAGAAAAAGGAATTGCATTACAGTTCAATTGGGAGGGACTTGGAAATTTCTTAGTGGAACATAAAATAATGGTGCAAATTATTTATAGTTAATGCATCTTTGATTGCATTAATGTCTCCGGACCCCAGCACCTGGCACACCCTGAATAAGCAAATGAGTGAAATCTCTTTGTGTGTCAGGCACTGTTCTAAGTGCTTTGCAGGGAAAATTTCATTTAACATTTACAAGAAACCTAAGGTAAGTATGACAATCATTGACATTATTCGTTGAGGAAATCAATATATGCCAGGTTCCAGTAACCTGCCCAGGGCCACACAGCTTGTCTTTGAGGGAGGTAGGATTCACGCCATCTTGGTTCCAGAACCTACCCTTGTATCTAATCACTTTGCTGCCTCAATTACAGCCTGTATTTCCCTTCTGGATTGCTTGGGTGGACTCCTGTTTGAACCCCCACTGTCCTAGGTGGATGCGTGCCTCTACCATAGCGCTCAGTCCCGTTTGTTAGAGGACAGGGTGCCCCACGGCCCACACTAGACTGATCTTCTGAAGGGCTGAGACCTGTCCCCATTCATCTTTTCTCCCCAGGCTGGCACTGTGCCTGCCACTGAGTAGGTGCCTAATGCCCATGAAATGTGAGTCCAGAGCAGGGAGCATGAAAGAGAATTCACAGGCCCCTGACTGCCAGACCAAGGGCTTGTGGAACCAGAGAAAAGGGAAAAGCTGTTCTGGGGAGGAGACACTGGGGGCTCAGTTTTGAGCTTATTGGACTAATGGAAGGACAAACAAGTGGGGATGTCCAGCAGGGGCCTGGGGAGAGAAAAGTGGCACAGAGTTTCCCTTAGGACGAAAATGTAGACTCAGCACGTCGTTCTGATGGACGTGAGAGCCGATGCTCTGAGAGTGAATCAGCTCGCCAAGGAAAACAGCAAAGAAGATGCCAGCAAAGGAAGAGATAAGGAAGAAGGCCAGTGCCTGGGAGCCTGTCTGTAGTTCACGGGAGACCAGAGACCAGGAGCTGGCGCCGAGATCTCCAGGAGATTCAGAAGGATCTCTGCAGCGACTCTCAAGTCAAGGGCAGCGTTCTGTTTGCGTGTCTGCGCCGGTGTCCGCGACGCTGTTTGGTACAACAGTACAGATTATAAATAAACGTCTGTGGGCAGCCACAGAGAAACAACACAAATGCTTTCGGGACTCCCGGGTCGGTCTGGCCCTGCCCGGCCGTGCTTTGGGGAACTCCTGAGTTCAGACCAGAGATGCGCCCGCACGAAGTTTCCTCCGATGCCCACGGCCAGCACGGCTCTCTTGCACCTGTTCACACGGACTTGCCTTGGCCTCCTCGCTCCTCCACACGCGCTGGGGGACTGTGCTCCCTTCGGGGCAGGACAGGTCATCCTTTGGCACCCCAGGTCTTTCCTCGGCCACAGCCTTGCAGATTTTATAAGGCGAATCTGGCTTTTGCAGTTCCTCCCTGTATTATATTTTTTTGTTTGCCTTCTCAGCCTCTCAAAATGTCTCTTTCCAAGTTGTTTCAGGCTCTGTTGGATAAATCCGTGTTTCTCCATTGGTGAACCATGGACCTCCTTGGAGGGAAGAGTGGGGGCCATTACTTCAGTTCATTGAACCTCCGTGGAAATGCTCTCCTGTCTGGGGACGCCTGGGAGGGCCCAGTCACTTAAGTGCCCAACTCTTAATATCGGCTCAGGTCTCATGAACTCATGGTGTGGTATCAAGCCCCCGTCAGGCTCAGCACTGGCAGCATGGAGCCTGCTTGGGATTCTTTCTTCTCCTCTCTCTGCCCCCCCCCCACTCTCTCTCAAAATAAATAAATAAACATCATAAAAAATACTTTAGGGGTGCCTGGGTGGCTCAGTCTGTTGAGCGCCCGACTCTTGATTCGGTTCAGGTCATGATCTCCCGGTTTGTGGGTTCGAGCCCTGCATTGGGCTCTGGGCTGATGGTGCAGAGCCTGCTTGGGATTCTCTCTCTCCCTTTCTCTCTCTGCCCCATCTGCTGCTTTCTCTCTTTCTCTCTCTCAAAAAATAAACTAAATAAACTAAAAAATAAATACTTTCCTGTCTGTGAACCCCTGACCACTAGGCACTGTTGAGTTGCACAGTGACAGCATGAGAGACTACTGATTTTTGACCTAGAAGAACACGGAAGATGTTAAATCTGTTCAAAATGTACTCACACTAAAAATGTTCTGTGTCACCCTTCTCCTGACCTTTCTATGTACAAAAGATGAGCTTTCTCAGGCTAAACAACTACCCTACTTGTTTCAAAATTGTGACCTATATCATTCATACAAAAGAGTGAACAAAATGTATTGGTGCCGTTTATTTGAAGAATAATTATAAAGCAAACACCCAAGTCCAGAAAGAAGACTCTGTCAATCCCTTAGAAGGCTCCTGTTCACCTCTTCCTTTTGTTAATAGTTTTACTACTCGTGTATGTATCCTAAACGGTATAGCTGAGTTTTGCCAGGTTTTGAGCCTTGGGTAAGTGGAAATACATGGTGTCTGTTTTTGGTTGACTGCTTTTACTCAATACGAGATACAATGTTAGTGTAAGTGGACTATAAATGCTCCTTTCATTGCTGCATCGTATTTCATAACATGACCATCCCATTCTTTATCCCTTCTACTGTTGATGTAAGTTGAGGTCATCTATGGTCTCTAGTTATAACAAAGATGCGCATGTATAAGTGAGTCTGTAGAATAGACGTGCTGAGTCATAGTGAATGTGTATCTTGAACTTCACCAGATAATGCCACACTGTTGTCCAAAGCAACTGTATCAATTTATATAACCATATCTGTATGAGGATCCTTCTTCCTTCACCCTTCTTGTTACTGCCAGACTCTCTAATTACTCTTTGGTCTGGTTGGCATCTAATGGCATTGCATTGTGATATGCAAGTTCAAGTCAGTGGTTACTAACAAGGATGTGAGTATTTTCTTATATTGGTCATCTGTATTTCCTCTTTTGTTCTGTGCCTATGTAAGCCTTTTCCTACTTTAAAAACTACATTGTCTCTTTCTTATTGATTTCTAAGTGTTCTTTATATATGCTGGGCACCAGTTCTTTGTTTTACAAACTTCTCCCACACTGTGGTTTTGTCTTTTCCACTTGTTTTATGGTATTGTTTGGTAAACAAAAATTCTTCAATTTAAAGTAGTTAAATTTATTGATCTTTTCCTTTATGTCTCAAAAAATTCTTCTTGACCCCTAAGTCATAAAAAACATTCTTCTGTACAGGTCTATGCATAAAACTGAAATTCTTGGAGCTGGACATGGTTTGGAATAGACTTTTGTGGACACTGGAAATGTACTGTAGAATAATACAACACATATTATTTAAATATATGTAACACTCTCAGTCGGAACTGGGAGAGCACCTCGAGTCAGAAACCAATATTCAAACATTACTATTTCTGCAGCAAAACATATAGTCACCTAAGTACATAAAGAGCCTATACAGGACTATAAAGAGCCTCATGTGGCTTAGTGAAGTCATGTTTCCACCTAATGAGTTCAAAAGACTTTGGTATTTCAGAAGTGGGGGACTTTGTAGTTAGCACAAAAGTTATGGTAGCCTCATACAGTGAGACTGGCATTCTTTCAGAGTTTAGAGGAACTTACTGGTGGAGCCGTGGACCTAGAATTTGTATGTGGGAATTTTTTACTGCTGACTCACATTATGGCTTAGGAAGATTTGTATTTTCCACTCTTGAGTCAGCTATCTGTGTTTTGTTTGAAATGTGTGCATTTATCTAAATTTTATTTGCATTACATTGTTTATAAGATGTCCTAACTTTTTTGATGTCTATAGTTTTCATTACTCAGACAGGTTAACATCCCTCCTTTTACTGTTCAATACCCTCAGATATTTGTCAATTTTATTAGTCTTTCATTGTGTGAATACGACCATCATGGGCAATTTCACGCCACTAATTTGATGTTCGTGACCCTGGGACCAGAGAGATGTGCACAGTATGCTCTCCTGTGTCGGTACCGACTGTCTTTAGCACACTACTTTTGTTTCCCATCTCATTCATTCCTGCTCTTACAATGACTTGTCCTTTTACTTTAATTTTGCTCTCCTTTTTCTAACTTCTTGAAAAGGGGTGTTCAGCTAAAGACCTTTTAGCCTCTTTCCTAATATACTTAAGGCAATAACATTTCCTCTAAGTATTGTTTTAGCTTCACTCCACAGGCATTGCTATTGTATTTTATTGTTCAGCTCAAAATATTTTCTCATTACCGTTGTGACTCTTTCCTTGACGAGGGTTTATATGGACTGGTTATAGTTCTTTATTGATTTCTAGCTTAAATGTGTAATGGTCAAAAAGCATGTACCGAATGATTTCAATCTTTAAATTTGGCTGAGAGTTGCTTACAGCTATGTATGTGGTTGATTTGGGGATTATGCCATGTTTACTTCGAAAAAAAATGTATATTCTGATTTTGGTTGTGTTCAGTGTATATTCATTAGGTCAAAATGATTAATCACGTTCAAATTTTCTATATACTTTAAAAAAAATTTTTTTTACTGTTTTTAATTTATTTTTGAGAGATAGAGACGGTGCGAGCAGGGGAGGGTCAGAGAGAGAGGAAGGTACAGAATCCGAAGCAGGCTCCAGGCTCTGAGCTGTCAGCACAGAGCCCGATGCGGGCCTTGAACCCACAAACCATGAGATCATGACCTGAGCCAACGCCAGACGCTCAACCGACTGAGCCACCAGGTGCCCCCAAATTTTCTATATCCTTATTGACTTTTCTTTTACTTGCCTTTGCTTGTCTTAAAAATCACTGAGAAAGGCTTATTAAGATTAAACCTAATAGGACTATATATTTTTCTTTGTAATTCAGTCAAGTTTCACTTTTATTTTATATATTTTTCATTAAGTACATATAAACTTAAAACATTTTGTAATTTAAATGTATTTCTTTTTTCAACTCAGACATCATCCAAGACCATTTCTTTTCATCCTTTTTATATTTTATCAGTTATACTTAGAAGATATTATCTTTATATCAACTGTCCTTGGTGGACATAGTGTAAAAGAAACGAGTGTCTGTGGTGAAGATAAAGCATTCCACTATCCTCCGACTCCATGAACTATTACAGAAATACTTCCCATATTGTAAAACATATGTTTGGTAGTACTTAGCTTCACATAGCTGCCCTGAAAGTCTGCGTATATTTAATTTGGAAAATATCAAACACCAGCATCGAATGCAGAACTGTACATTGTTTAGGAGTTTTATAAGCACTTCAGGACATGAACAGGACTAGATGATGCAGATGGAATATGATAAGAGAACCAGACGCCAGATGACTGACTGATCTTTAGCCATAAACGTGCTTTTAAAGATTCTGCCCAGAGATATTAACTTGTTTATATATTAGAAATTGCATACTTCCAAAATTTCTGGAGCAGCTCTTTTCATTGTTTTAAAATACAAGTAAAAAAAAAACCCCACAAGTAAGATTAAATCAATAGTACAAATATTGATTTTCTCCATTCTCCTGACCCATTCGTACTATCTTTCCACAAATTTTGTATCCAAATCCACGGATTCTATCTGTAAACTCTCAACAGGCTCACATTTTAACGATCACATCTCAGAATGGAACTTTGCTTTCACATTCTCTTTCACTAGATGTCTCCAAATACCAACTGAAAAGACAGTTTCCAGGCATAGAAGCAAGCCTCCAGGGTTCAAGGTAGGGTGGTGATGTTGAGAAATGTACAGTAGGAAATCTCACCCAGGGGGCTGGGAGCTCAGGGCCTAGGACTCAAAGCCTAACTCACTGTTTTGCCATATCCCTGGGTCGTGTCCCTCCCCCTCTCTATCCATCATCTCTCTTCCCTCTTTCCTCTCCCCCAGTCCCCTCCTCCTCATTCCCTCTCTCTCCCTCTATCATCTCCTTCTCTCTGTCTCTACGTTTCTCTGTCTAGGAAGAGGAGTTAAGCTTTCATCTGTAACACTTTGTCTGGCTCTTAACCCCTCAGGTGCACATTTCCACCCCAAACTGCCTTCTCCGGCAGGGCTTGCCAGTCAAGCTTTCCAGGCGGCGCCGGAAGAAATATACAGAGTCGCTGATATTTACGAAAGGAGCACGGTTTGTTACAACTTTTAAAAGGCGGGCGAGAGGCTTTACACATCAATAAGGTCAAGGCCTCTCTAAGCAGTGACAGAGTCACGCCCACTCTCAACCTCCACACCCGCAGGCGCCGCCTCTACGCCCCGTAGGTCCGGAAAAAAGTCGCTGCAATCGACGGAGAGCGGAGCCGGAAGTCCCGCCCTCCTCGAACCGGGAACGGGATCCCGTAGGGGTCATTCCAAGCTGGAGGGTGGAATCACCGCGTGAGTTTTTCCCAGTGGCGAGTTCCTCCGGGTGGTGAGTTCTAACGCTGCGAGCCCCTGCGGGCGAGGCGACCCTCCGACGCCGGGATCGGCAACCGCGCCTTCTTCCCCCGGTTTGTTGGGCCCCATGACCCTTGGCTCCCCCGCGTCGACGCCGCAGGGAACCTGGTTCTGGGCGGGTGAGAGGTCAGCTCGCGGTTGGGTCCCAGCGGGCGAGCGTGGAATGGGGACGCGGCGGTCCTCGACTCCGCGTTCCTCGGGCCCCTCTTCGGCAGGACTCGGTAGCACTCCTGGCCCTGCTGGGTGACTTCGTCCCCGTGCACTTGTTTGTACAGAAGTTTGGTTCCAACAGCAACCTTGTAAACTAGGCACTGCTAACCCCGTTTCACAGATGGGAAACAAGTCCTAGAGGGTACATGAGCTCCCCTAAGGGGCAGCGCCGCGCCAGAGCCCCCGGACTTCTAACTCGGGCTTCCTGGGACCAGGCTGTCCCCCAGCAGTGGATCCAGTTCCGTAAAGGAGGAGAGCAGCCTCCAAAGCAGGTGTTCTCATGGAATCGTTAATTTAGAACTGATTGACTTCAGTTGCATCATTAAAAGGGGGTGGTGGGAGGGAACGACAGCGTTCTCTATGAAATGACAAGTTCCTTGTTAACATGAATGTTATTTTGGCCGGCAGCTGGAGCCCACTGGGAAGGAATGGCAGCCCCCTCTATGAAAGAAAGGCAGGCTTGCTGGGGAGCCCGGGATGAGTACTGGAAGTGTTTAGATGAGAACCCAGAGGACGCTTCTCGGTGCAAGAAGTTAAGAAGCTCTTTTGAATCAAGCTGTCCCCAACAGTGGGTAAGGACGTGTTTCTGTTTGCTCTTAAAATGCATAGAGCTTACAGGGTGACTGGTCGATTATCAAACGAAGCCCTGTCTCAGGCATGTCACATCTAGTTTCTGTGAGCTGCAGAGAAACCTCTGGTAATCCAGGCATGTATGTATGTACTTACTTCAGGGAGGCATTTGGGAGAAGTCACGTGGCACTTTAAAGATCACTGAAAACAAATAGACCATAACCAGAAACTCCTACTCACTAAATGGATAGTTTTCTCCAGGATCTTAAGAAGAGTATTGCCTGGGGCAAGGGTTAGCCAGTTCAAGGCTCAGAAATAAAGCCTTCCCTGTCGCCCACCCCAAATCATATGGCCATATATACCCAGAGTTCTAGGAGAATGGTTTAGAAAGTGGATGCGGATGCTCTGCCACCATCTTCCCCAGATGCCTCCCTGACAGCTGTTCCCTGCCATGCACTGCCTGTCCTGAGTCTGGAGTCGGGCTGGGAGGGGACCTAAGACTGAGCTCAGGAAACCATCCTGTCTTAAGTGTTGGACACTCCTGTGTCAGTATCCTTCCAGAGGGGAGGCTCGCTCAGTGTCTGGAGGAAGTATCCAGAGCTCGGGGCGTTGAAATAGCTTGTTCAGTATCAATTCCTAAGTGGCAGGACTGTAACTCCCTGGCCCCCAGAAGATTTGAACCTGAATCTGTCTGTGCTTTTTCACTCCCCTCGTGCTGCTGTGAAGTCTACCAGCTACTGTGAGAGCAGTTGTCTTAGAGATACTTGCTTTTAGGGTCGTGGCTGTCACAGGGCACATTTGTAGATGAGGAGCCGGAGGCATGCAGGAGGCCACGAGGAGGATGGTGGTCCTTCTGGAGGGCTGGGCTGGGAGCAAACGCTGCGTAGGTTGCATTAACGACAACCTGTCTCATGGGGTTCGTATGAAGAGTCAATGTCTAACTTAGAAATAGAAACCTGATACATGTGGGGCTTTGTGATCGGACTGCATCATGATTTGGGCAAAAAAAAAAAAATTATACTTCCCTGGTTTTCCCATTCACCTGATGCCCTGTGAACTCCTGGTTTAACTCTTAGGTGGAGAATGTGGGCGTTTGGGCTGAGCAGACCCAGTCCCTGGAAGGCCCCTTCTCACTGGGCCCTCGGGCCCAGCGCTCCCAAAGGTTTGCTGAGATCAGGGCCGGACTCGGCCCTGCAGCTGCTGTGTTGGCGGGCTCTGTTCTCTCCCCACCCCTGCGTTTTCTCAGGAGAATTTTGTCACTCAGAGACTGGTCTTTTGACAGTGTTGCCATGATTTTACACTCTGATCACATGTCTTCATCATGTGGAGAGTTGCTAAATGGCTGTGCCCCAGACCTCACCTCCGATTTACTGAATGTCTGGAAATAGAACCCGAGCCTTTCAAACCGGCTGTGGCTCGATGGGCTGTTAGGTTGGAAGTCACTGGCTTAGCCCCTTGGAAAGTTACACTTCAGTCCTATTTTTATCCTCTCTTTCTTCTTGGAAACCCACTGCTTTCTCTCCACCCCTGATTAGCAGACCCTCTCCCTCCCCTACCTTCAGGGCACCTTCTGTTCTTTGCATCATAAAGGGTTTTTATGTTTTGTTTTTACTGCCAGTTGCTTCTTTATTCTAAGTCCTGTCCGTTCTGAGGCAGCTGAATGGCCAGCCCTCTTTCCAGGTTACTGTGTACTGGTCACAGCTCACATTTACTGAGGACGTGCTCTGAGCATCTCACATGTGTCCCCCACCTCTGCTGTCCTCATAGTGATGGTCACCTAGTTTTGCAGACAAGGACCCCAGGCACATTGAAATGAAATCACCTGTAAGCACAAAGCCTGGATTTGAGCTCAGGAGTCTGAGTCCAGACCCCATGCCTTCCCCTTCTCCACACACTCCTTGTGCCTGTCCCACAAGAAAAGATCCCTGAAAATAGCCTGCACAATCCTCATGGTGTTTTGAAACTTAGTCCTAAGTTTCTAGTCTATTGAAACGAACAAGCCTGCCTCCCTGATTCATGGCCCTCGTTTCCCTCTGCGGGTATAGCAGCCAGGCGCTTTGGGACGCTTCTCTGTGCGGTAAGGTGCCAGCGCCCTCTGTGCCTGCTCTCCCCAGGCAGTCTGGCCTTGATGCCGGATCTGGCCCTTCCTCCAGCTCCAGAACCATCTGCTGAGTGGTCTGGTTAGATGTTCATGGGCACCAAGCTTGCTCTCTGCATCTACAAGACCGACTCCTCCCCGTCTCTGTCCTTGGTGATGGACACCGGCCCAGAGGCCAGGGCCTTCACTGTGGGGCGCACTGCAGGAGCACCCCAGGAGGGAAGTGGGACCCTACCACGGCCCTGCAGTAGGGGCAGGTCCAGTGTGTTTAAGGAGCAGCAAGGAGGGAGTAGCGGAAGTCAGGGCAGGAGAGGTGACGGAGGCCAGGGGCTGTGGTGGGTTACTCTGAGAGCTAGTCCTGCCTGGTTCTAGGCAACCCCTGGTGAGCTTGGAGTTTGGAGGGGAAGAGAGGTGAGGGGGCCAGTGACAAGGTGGCCGATGGTTGTTGGTATCAGGGTCTCACAGAGAAAGGGGAGGGTGGTGTTTGGGGAACAGGATGCTCAGAATGCGGACTGCAGGAGAACTGGATATACTGGCCAAGGCCTGCACTTTGATCCTGGGAGTAAGGCTGGGGGACGAGGTCAGGGAGCCGGGAGGCCTGGGCTGCGGGAGGGCTGACGCCGCAGGCGCTGGGGCCACCCAGGTGGGCAGGGAGTGCTGGCGGCAAAGCTGAGCGCAGCCGGCCAGGCCAGCCCCAGGCGGCGGGGAGGTGGGCAGTGCAGTGTGGTGCTGGAATTGACTGCCACAGCCTTTGACCATGGTGGCCGCTCTGCTGTTGACAGCGGCCTCCTGCCGCCTCCCCCTAGCGCTCTGCTCTGCTCAGGATGGTCCTTTGAAGCCTTACCCACCCCAGTAGCCAGAGGCTAGAAACGGAAAGACGTTTGCTAGAGCTTCCTGTGAGAAGGCTGGGGTGCACGGGCGGGGAGGGCTCAGCAAAGGAAGTAAGTATTGTTTGGGTCCATTCTGGGTGAGATGCTTTTTAGGAGCTTTAATGTGCGTTCAGTCTCGAGAGTGCTTGTGTGTTTTACACAGCAGCAGCTCAGGCTCAGAAAGGTGACCCGATGTGTGCCAGAGCAGCTAAGCAGTGAAGGTGTCAAGAGACCCGGGTTACCTAGGAAATGCGGTAAACGCCTGAACTGCCAGCTGTCACCACGAGGAACTGCTCTCCCCTGGCGCTCCGCAGCCCCGCTGTGTGACAGGCCTGTTCACAGTCCCCCGCGGGTCCATCGGAGGAGGGAGCTGGGGTGAGAGCCATCGTTCCAGCGTCAGCTGAGACCCGATCCCAGCATGGAGTTCAGATGCCATCTTTTCCATAGGGGCCTCTAAAGTCACTGCTGTCGGTGCTGTGGTGCAGCTCGCGTAGCTGCTTAGGGGACACTAGCGTGTCGTGTACACAGCCCTTGATTGATGCCCGTCGGCTTCCTGGCTCCTAGGGAGTGCGCACCCCGGGTTGAGGGTCTCCAGGTGTTAACCGAGGCAGCGAAGGCCTGGTGGAGAGCGGTTTGGGCAGAGTGGGGCCCCCGCAAGAAACAGGCGCATCTGAGAACTGCAGCAGCGCTGTCTGGCCAGCATCTCAGGGACTGGGGGCACATTCAGGGAGGACAGACAGATGGACAGAGGTGAAGCCGTGAAGGGGCTTGTCTGTCATGCTGAGGAACTGGATGTGGGCCTTCCGGTCTGTAGGCTGGAAGCAAAGACCTTCCCACAAGGGACGTGAGCAGGTGCGAGCTGTGGAAAGGGCACACCCGGCAGTGCATGACAGATCGAGGAGGGTCGAGAAATCAGTTTGGGAGCTGTTAGGACAACGTGAGCGAGAAGGGAGGGCCTGTGCTGTCCTGACGAGGAGGGCCGGGGTGCGTAGGGGTGCATCCGCTGAGGTATTCGAGACCAGCTGGGACCGAGGTGTTAGATTGTTGGTTAGGCAGCTGGAGACATGACAGGATCTGTCACAGATGCACAGACGCTGTCCTCCTCCTCCTGTGGGATCTTGGATAAAGAACACCCGTCCCAGCCCCCAAGGGTGACTCTGGAGTCGGACAGATTTATTAACATGTAACCGGGCAGGGGGCCACACGCCGGAGGCAGGCACCTCACCAAGGAGGAAAGGAGCCCCTCCCTCAAGCACAGGGGTGGGGGGGGGGTGTAGGTAAAATTGAAATGAAAGGGGGGGGGGGGCTGCATCTAAACAGGTCATCGTCAGCTCCGGACGGAGAAGGGGACTCTGGTCCTGTTTTCTTAAAGATGAATGTCATGTTCAGAAATCCCTTCTTTGAGACCCTGCCCCTGGGTTGGGAACGAGGCTGCTTCTCTGTGTTAGATGCCTTCGATCCTCCAGGCAGAGGTCAAAGGGTTCACCCTGAGTGGTTCTGTCCCTGACAGTCTGCGGTTTCCCAGGCCAAGGTCTGTGGGTGGGGCAGACAGCAGGGGTCCCTTCGCCGGGTCTGGTGGGACGCTCTGGGGCTGAGGCGTCCTCGGGAGACGTGGTCTGTGTGTCTCGTGCCAGCTGGAGACAGGTGTACATTCTCAGTCTGATTTTCACTTAGGACTTAGGCTCCACTAAGTAATTTAAGACTTAAGAAAAACTTTTAACAAAAGCACTAGTGTTTGACGACGTAGTAGTCTGCCCTGTCTGCAAAGCAGCTCAGCTGTAGACTAACTCAGAGTTGTGCGGCTGACCTTGATTTTGTCCTGGAATTTTACTGTTTAAGATACTTGAAATTCTCTAGGTAAGAGGAGAATGTCAATAAGAGGATGTCTTTTTTTTTTTTTTTTTAACATTTATTTTTGAGAGACAGGCACAAATGGGGGCAGAGAGGCAAACACAGAGCCTGCTGCGGGGCTTGAACTCACAAACTGAGATCATGATCTGAGCTGAAGTTAAGTATACATTTTTAACCATGTGTCATAAATGTTTCTGGATGAGATCAACTTTAAAAATATGATGGCTGGTGAATGCAAAATTGGTTGAACTTACAGTTGATAAGAAAACCTTGTACCACGTCTTTAAATCATGAGTGTTAGGACCCATGAGCCCTGTCAGTCCACATGGCAAGATTCACACATTTTGAGAAGGTTCATGGGTTCTTTGAATTCTCCACAGCATCTATAACTCAAAAGGGGTTAGGGCTCACTGGTCTATACTCTTTGGGGATTCTTGTACATCATATGCATGATTCAAAATGATCCTGGAGTGCAAATCACTTACGCCACTTACTCCTGTCGACTGATTACATTTAAATCTTGTGCTTTTGTTTATTCTAAATTGCAAAACTCTCCCTTTACTTTCTCCTCCAACAGATAAAATATTTTGATAAAAGAAGAGACTACTTAAAGTTCAAAGAAAAATTTGAAGCGGGACAGTTCCAGCCTTCAAAACCAGCTACGCAGTCCTAGGCTGTTCCCGGACTTGCCACCAGGGTGACACTGTTCTTTCTGAACTTGGAAAACTGCTCCCCGGAGGGCCGATGGCGGCAGTGGTGCAAAGCGTGGCGAACAGCAGCACTTGCCCCACGGACAGATGCTCAAGTAAGATCCCATCAGTCAGACCGTGAAGAGTCGAAATGGTATGAACTATGCTTAGTGTTAAAATATAGATTTCTTACTGACTTAAGAAAAATTAAAGTCTATTATAAAAACCATGTACTATTTTTTTTTTTTTTTGGTTGGAGCATCAGCAGTAGGCAAGTATGACTGATACCAATACAGGCCGACCTTGGAGATGTCGCACGTTCTCAGTTCCAGACCGTTCTGGAAAGCAAGTATCACAACAAAGCAAGTCAGATGAATTACTTCTCAGGGTGCATAAAAGTGATGTTTACACCGTATTGAGCTCTTAAGCGTGACATAGCATTACGTTTAAAAAAACAACGCACATACCTTAGGACAAACGCTACACAGCACTCGAGCCCTCCGTGAGCCGTATTTCTTTTCTCCCTGCTGGTGGAGGGTCCGGTCTCGCTGTGGATGGCTGATCCGGGTGGTGGCTGTGGTGTTCTCTTAAAGTAGTGAAGTTTGCCACGGACTCACTCTTCCTTTCACAAGTGATTTCTCACGACACTTTACACACAGCACAGCTTTCAAAGTCAGGCGTCCGTCCTCTGAAACCCTGCTGCCGCTTTATCGACTAAGTCTCTATACTATTCTATTCCTGTTAGCATTTCAACAGCTTCCCCGCGTCTTCACCAGGAGTGGAGTCCGTCTCACCACACATCTTTGTCTGCTCATCCGTAAGCAGCAGCAGCTCCCCGTCCGCTCAAGGTTTCACGTGAGCTTGCAGCCACTCAGTCCCCCCTTCTGACTTCGGGTCTCTCGCTGTTCCCACCACTTCCTCCTCTGAAGTCCTGAGCCCTGGAATCAACTTCTTCTAAACTCCATTAACACTGAGGTTTTCACGTCTTCCAAGGAGTCACAAATATCCTCCTTCTTGACATCTCTTTTCAGGTTTGCTTTGCCCAGATCCGTCAGAGGGGTCACTATTTCTGGCAACTCTGGTTTTACAAAATGTATTTCTTAATAAGACTTTGAGTTGAACCTCCTTGATCCACGGGCTGCAGAGTAGATTCGCGTTAGCAGGCATCAAAACCACCTGGGTGCACGTCCAGAGTTCACAGGTGACCTGGGCATATTGCCAATTAGTAATATTTTGAAAGGCAACCTTTTTGAGTAGGTCTCAATATTGGGTTTAAAATATGCAGTGAGCCATGTTGTAAACAGATCTGCTGGCATCCAGGCTTTTATTTGAGAGAGGGTGGGGGGAGAGGGACAGAGCGCGAGAGAGACTTCCAAGCAGACTCCGTGCTCAGCGCAGAGCCTGATCCCACAACCCTGGGATCATGACCTGAGCTGAAATCAAGAGTCAGACACTCACCCGACTGAGCCACCCAGGCGCCCAGCACAGGCTTTTAGTCAGTCATCCATGGTGTTAGCCCCTAACAAGACAGGCAGCTTCAGTTGAAGCCAGGTGCTGACCTCCCCCCAGCTACAGAAATCTTCGATAGCACCTTCTTCCAAGATAAGGCTGTTTTGTCGACCCTGAAAAGCTGTCGTTTAGGGTAGCCGCCTTCATTAGTTACCTTGGTAGGTGTGGGTGCTCGCTGCCTCACCTCGTACTTCGAGGGGATGGAGACGGCGTCTTTCTTTAAACTGCACGAGCCAGTGTCTGCAGCTTCCTTGCCTCTCTCGGCCTTCCTAATATCAAAGAATTGGGGCCTTGCTCTGAATTAGGCTTCGGTTTTGGGGACTGTTGGTGGCTGGTCTGATCTTCTACGCAGACCACTCCGATTTTCTCCCTATCAACACTAAGGCCGTTGCACTTTCGTATTAGCCGTGTGCTCACTGGAGAAGCACTTCCAGTGCCTTCCAGAGTTGTTCTTGGCGTTCACAACTTGGCTTCCTGTCTGGCACAAGAGACCTACCTTTTGGCCCGTCGCGCTCACCAGGCCCAACATTTCTGATTTACAGTGAGTTGTAGGATTCTTCCTTTCACTTGGAGACCACTGTAGGCTTATTAATCGGCCTAAATTCAATGTTGTTTTTTCTTCAGTGAACAGGGAGGGAGCCCAGGGATAGCCAGTCAGTGGAACGGTCAGAGTGCACACAGCTCATGGTGCCCCGAACAATTACAGTAGTAACACCACAGCTCCCCGTAACAAACAGAATAATGGAAACGAGAGTTACTAGAACAAGACACAGAGACATGGAGTCAATGGTGTTGGAAACGTTGAGCAAGTCTAATTTCTAAAAACAGTAGCTGAAAAGTGCAGTAAAACTAAGTATTCCTCCATAGGTAAGATCCTTGTTAGGCTTTCTGTGTGAAAGTTACTATTAAGAAAATGATAAAATTGCACACTGGGAAAAAATATCTACAAATCACATATCTAAAGAATTTGTAGCAGAATAAAAATTCTTCTAACTCTTTACAAAAATAAATCACCCAGGCTTTTAAAAAATGGACAAATTATGTGAATACTGCATATCTACTCACAGTGTTGAATAACAAACAACATTATGAAAAGATGCACCGTGGTAGAGTGATGCAAATTATTAGAACAGCTTAGGCTAAAAAAGCTGACAGTACCAAGTGCTGATGTCATGCCGAGGGGAACGCAAAACGGACAACCCCTTTGGAAGAGTCTGGGATTTCTTATAAAGTTAAGTGTCTGCTTACCTCATGCCCAGCAATCACACTCCTAGGTAGTTCACCCAATGAACTGAAAACAGAAGCTACGTTTATAGCGGCTTCACTTACAATTACCCCAAACTGGAAACAACTCAGTCCTACAACAGAGGAACAGAAAAACAGGTCTGTCTACACAGTGTACTACTACTACTCAGTGGCAAGAAGGAGTGAATTTCTGAGCCTCATAGCAACAAGGATGACCCTCCTGTGCATTTTTCTGTGTTAAAAGCCAGCCTCAAAAGGCTGCATGTATATGCTTCCGTTTGGAGGATTCTGGAAAAGGCAAACTTAGTATAGAGAACAGATGAGTGGGTGGGAATGGGGGAAAGGGTCAGCTATGAAGGGGCTGCACCAAGGGATTTTTAGGTGTTGAGACGGTCTTCTCTGACCCTGGGATGGGGGGGGGGCGGTTCATGAGTACGCACTCGTCCGAGCCCAAAGAACTGCACACTACAAAGTGACTGTGCACATTAAAATAAAATCAACTAGAATGTAGATTATAATAAATGAGTCTACTCGGGTTAGAAATGTATATGCCATATACTCACTGCAAGGAAGGCTGAGAGAGGGGCTGACCCAAGTAACTCTGGAAGAATGGGAACAGTTCAGAAGGACAAGAGCCAAATAACTGAACAAGGCACTAGTCTTCCTCATAGCAGAATCCCGGGTCATGAATGTAGAAGAAAGGGAAACACAGAATCTCACCGTGAGAACACTGCAGGCAGTCCCCACTGACAAGCTGTAAAATCCGTGGCAACACACGCAGGAGACCCCGTATCAGCACAGCCTCCGAGTATCTCCCACGGTATGAATTACCATGGTTGTTTCAACAGGTGCCCCTGCACTCCTCCCTCCCAGAGGGTGAAGCGTACTTTCTGCCCTTGAATGCAGGGTGGGCTTAGTGACCAAGCTTCTAACAGACCACGGAAAGTGAGAACACGGCAAACGTTCCCTTCGGCAAATGACCAGGGTTAGACGGTTGTGCCGCAAGCTGATAACAAGGGCGCGTCATCACTGCAGGGTCCTTCCTAAAGCCCCAGACCCCTCAGTCTGACCATGAGGAAACACTGGACAAACCCAAATTACGAGACGTTCACAGAATACCTGACCAGTACTCCTCGGAAGTGTCAAGGTCAGGAAAGACCAGGAAAGAGGGAGACTCCGTCAGAGATCACAAGAGACGGAGACCTGAAAACCTAAAGTGATGTAGCGTCCTGGACTGGCTCCTGCCCACGGGAAAGTAAGCGATCTGAACACAGGTCAGTCCTGTAGTGTGCAGCTGGGGGACGGCCCCATTACCAAAGTTACTCTCCTAGTTTTGATAAACGTCCTTGGTTGGAGAAGATCCTACTAGAGGCATCTGGGCAAAGGGCATATGGAAACTACTATCTTCACAGTTCTGCAAAACAAAAATTATTTAATAAAGCTACAGAAGAAAAATATATATACTGGTGACAGACTCTGAAATTTAAATATTATTAAAAAGGACCCAGACATGATTGAAATTCATTGCTGGATGGTGATAAATGGTCACCATTAAATACTGAGGTCATCTCAATAGCAAACAAAAATCCCCTCAGAAGAACAGAAAGAGAAAATCAGCCATCCTGGGCTCCATTCTCACTCTTGGTGATGATGTGCAAGAAAAATTCGCTGTTTTTGGGTGGGGGGGTGGAGAAGGAAAGAGAGAATCCTAAGCAGGCTCTGCACTGTCAGTGCAGAGCCAGACGAGGGGCTCAAAGTCAGGACCATGAGATCATGACCTGAGCCAAAATCAAGAGTTGGACACCTAGCCCACTGAGCCACCCAGGCATCCCAGAATATAGATTATTTCATTATCTGAACTCTCTGACCAATGGTAGTATATGAAAATATTTTCCAGAACTTTCCATGACAATGGCCTAATTCATGGCTTTAAAAGTAAATTAAAACCTATTATCTGAGCATTATGAATTCGACAGGGGAGCAGGTTTCCCCCCTGGGAATAAGGAGACATAAAGCAGCAAACAGGCTAAGGACTCCTCCCCCTGCAGGACCTCGGCCGCCTCCCCACCGTGCTTCCCGCGGACTTCATGGATAGTGGTCACAGACACGAGCTGCTGTCATTCTTAGTCCCACCACAGTCCACATTCCTGACCATGCTGTTCCCTAGGAAAGAAATGACCTTCTTAAAAGACGTTTTATTTCCACAATCGCATAAAATATTTTATTAAAAACACAATGCAATTTAGCTAAAAATATTTATTAAAGGGGATAATATATAGTAATGTATTTAAGGCACATGAAGAAGTTTTGGCATTAAGTTGCAAGAAAAGGAATACAAAGCATCCCAGTAAACTTCAGAATGCATTACATGAGCACACATAGTTTTTAAAAATGTTTCGAGAGCACCGGTGATGTGTCCCCATAAGGCACAAGCCTCACGACCCAGTGTCCCCATGCTTGAGCAGCTGCTGTCTGGTGTACTCCCAAATCAGCAGCGCCCCACTCACGTGGACGTTGAGCGAGCGGATGATACCCTGCTGAGGGATCTCCACGCAGACGTCCAGCTGCGGGATCAGGTTTGCCGGAATCCCTTCACGCTCGTTTCTGATGAAGAAAAACGGAAGAAGAAAGGTTAGTGTTCGTGGAAGACACTAGCTTTTTTCTCAGCTGCCCTGAAAATCACCGAAGAGCCAGGTTAACAAAATGAAGTCCGCAGCGCTGGGAAATACGTAACATGAAGATTCCAGGGTTGATCTCTGTTCACCTGACCATCCCACATGGGTGAAAGAGAACAAAGCCTAGGGCTCTTTCCATAAGCATGACACGTGAAAAGTCCCGATGTGGCTACAACATCAGGAGTCTCGGTGAACCATGACATTTCCGAAGCATTTTCCAGACCGAGACTGAAACGCGTCTTCTTACCCCAGCAAGAGCAGAGACCGCTCGGGAAAGCTGTACTGGGTCAGGTCTACACTTCGGGCCGTCTGCTCCACACCGATGACCGTGTAACCTTCCGCTTTCTTCTGTTGCAGAAAATCGATCAGCTGAGGCGGTTTTACCTTAAAATGAGTTTTAAAACAGCAGAGTAATAAATTATTCATGTATAGCCTTGCTTGGAGTAAAATCAGAGTTTCAAAAAACCTTTCATGAAATTAAGCCTTTTTTCCAAGAAAAAGGAATTCTATGCTATATAGAATTCTCCCTAGCATCATATTATTTATAAAAAGTATTCCAAAGAGTGAGTTACAGCAGGACAAGTTACTGAAAAGAATTCTACATTATTGAGGATTTCTAAAAATACTACACTGTGAAAGATAATCTGGACTGGGAGAACAGAGGGGGCTCTATTTTAAGTTTCTTTCAAGCTGTTGAAGGCTGGACAACTATAAAGTATTGGAAAAGGACGGACACCTGAAGATAGAGGACTACGAAAGATTTTAGCAAACAAACGTTTTAATAATAAACTACTTTCCACCCACCTCCAGTAAAGGAAGCCACTGCTCTGCCGAAACACTCAGGCACTGGAACTGCTTGTCCCGGGTGCACTGCAGGCCACCCACCACGAGCGCGGAGGCCCCGAACACCTCGCAGGTGCGGCACAGCCCTGCACAGAACGGGCTGTGTTACTGTTCCGCATGGTGCTGGGCTCCCTGGGCCCGTGTCTCTCTCCAGAGCTCCCAAGGAGGGGGAAGAGTGGAAAAGACGTGCAAAATGGCACAGGACTGATTACAGGTTTTCAGGATCCAAAGATTTTAAGCAAACCCCGCCTGCCCCCCGGAAAACTAATTTTACCTCCTAAATTAGTTGGTTTATCGATGAGTGAGGCCACTACAATCAGTCTGCTAATCGACTTTCCGAGTTTGGCAATACGATCCTGAAACACCAGCTCCAGATCTAAATCAGGAACATTAGTTTTCCACGGGATAATCTTCTTCTGGACATCAGTCCACTCTGATTGGTCCTCTGCTTCGCCTGAGTTAGAACCTGGGAGGGGAAAAGAAAATAATCCTGTACATAAAAATCTATTTATTTATATACACACACATTTTTTTTAAGAGTTTAAAATGGTAGGTTAGGATGAGATTCATTAACTAAAGAACTTTACTTGGATTGAGACACAACTGCCATTTTCAATAGTAATTTTAAGTGTCCCAATTCAGCTCTAACAACCAATCTACTACATTTCATGAAAATTTAAGGCGCACTTGTTGTTTACATTTTAGCATATCCAAAATTGGGAAACATCTTAGTATCCATACGGTATGACAGTTTGGTAAGATTTTCGCTTTGTTTTCTTGGAGGTCCATAAAATGATGGTGTATCTCACAACAGAGTATTAGTATGGAATTTTCTGTAGAAATAGTGTATTCCTAAAAACAAATACACACAGTCTTTATCTTAAATTATTGGACAAGCACTTGGGGGGACCTTCCTAAACCAGGATGTTCTCTGAGGCCGTGCCGAGTACGCGGAATGTCATCAACCTCTCAGGCGGTGCTGTGAGCTGGAGCGCAGGCCTGAGGCTGCCCTTCCAGGCTCGTCCTCAGCTGCTCCCCTCCAAAGTGCTCCCTGAACCATCAAAGAGCACTTAGCTCATGGGGATGGAAGAGAACCGAAAACCCTAGAACATGGTACAACAGTGAGGGCAGGTAATGTCTGGTGGGGGGAGGGGAAGGAGGGGCAGGGACCCTGGAAGGCTCAAGGGAAGTAAGAGATTACAGAGAGGGGTAAGGGCAGCACGGACTGTGGGGGCGGCGTGCACGTGGGCACAGGACATGGGACACAGATGACCAGGCAGTGACAGAACTTTGGCATGAGCTCATGGCCTGCAAGGATGGACAAGGAGGCTCAGCCCATGAGAGGAGCATGAAAAGCCCGTGGATAATGATACGAAGGAAAAGAATGACTTCTGTGATGACCCCGGGGCACCAGTGACCGAAGGGTGGATAGAGGAGGCAAGTTCAGGCCGAGGGACGCCCAGTTTGTATGCTGAGTTTGCTGGGTGCAGATGCCCAGCAGGGAAGGCGGCCCAGCAGAGACGCAAGGCAGAGGTCGTGCTGAACGGCGGGGTTTGCATTGCGGAAACAAGTAAGAACGTTCAGCAAGAGCACGCACAACAAGGAGACCAGGCCCCTGAAGACATTCCGGGGGCGACACCGAAGTCGCCACATAAAAGTGCACCGTAATACCCTCCTTACCACACAGCAAACAAAACAGACGCAGACCTCCTCGGCCTTTTCCCACCCAGACGACACCTGACTTGCCTGCTCCTCTCTGTGGCCCAGCTCAGATCTAAGGGACAGAGAGCAGAGCTCCTGCAGGGGGTCAGAAGAGTCAGATCAAGGTGGAGAATCAGGGTAACAAGAAGCTAGCAAATACATGCCCCATAAAGGGCAGGCATGGTAAGAGACGAGCGTCCACTTGGGCTTTGTGATGGAGGAGAAAAAGGATCATCCCTGATTTTCTGAAAGAAGCTTCCGCGGCTGTGGGTGAGGGAGGGCCAGAGCCAGGGCCAAGGTTGGCAGGGGCGGCCATGAGAGCCGGGGCGGCCATGAGAGCCGGGGCTGTGGGCCGCGGTCGTTCAGGTCAGCTGTGGTGTCAGAGCAGGTGGTGTCAGAGCAGGTGGGGGAGACACGGTGAGCAAGGAAGGAAATGAAAAAGGCCCAGGGAAGCCATAAGTGTAACAGAAGGTTGAAGAAACAGGAGAAAGAAGGCGGAACAAATGAGCAAGCTCCAACCCGTCCCCACAGGGGACTAGAGTCAAGAGCTTGGCTTTATTCCTATGTGGGCAAGAAACGAGATTTCATAATTTGGCCCTTTTAAAAATCTATGTTTTTATAGAAATATAGGATGGAAGATCAGTGAATGATAATTAACAATAATATGTCGAAAAAAAGAAAAGATACTAGCTTGATGCAATAACACAGACCAGGCTCCCTGGGCTTTTCGTCGCGAGGCTGAGCAAGGAAAATGACCAGTCAGTTATACAACGTCTTTTCATGTCTTTTCTCTAAGCCGAGGAGCAGAGCTCACCACTTCAGTGAACAGTGGTCTTGTCAACGATCTGTCCTCAGTAACTGAATGGAGCGGCCACGCCAAGTCAACAGGGTGGAAAAATAAAAAGTTTTCTTTACCTGTGTCCTGCTGAGCCCAGTCACCTGGTTTTAGTTCACACAGTTGAGTTGGAGAAAGATACCACTGAAATCCTTCATCTAAAGGAATGTCCGTGAATCTGGTAAATTTTCCAATGGGAATCCATTCGTCCTCAACAAGGCCTGAGAGGCGTGGTAGGATGTAAAATATGGTCTGGAAAGAGAATGGTGAAATCTCAGTTTTCTTCCCTTAAAAATAACAAGGAAATATATGGTAACACGTCTAAAAAAATACAACTTATTTACTCTTACTGATGTATCCTCCCAAACACGTTATGTACTTTTATGTACGTTTTATCTCGTGCCAAGTGTCTAGACATACTTCTCATCTGAGGGGTCAGGGGAGCTCCTGCCCTTCCGCTCGGGTACTTCTGACTGTGTAATAAACCACTGGGTGCTTGATAAACCAAAGCATGTTTTAGGATCGATCAATATTCATGTTGGCAACATTTAGAGAAGTGCTGTTTACTGATAACCGAGCACCTCCACAAGCGGTCAAATTCAAGCTCCTTTTGATGCCAGATCTTTACTTGCGTTGCTGCGAGACAAATCTGGAATCTAAACTCTGCATGGGCTGTTTGCTGTGACATCAGGCAAACCACTGAGCCTTTCTTGGCTTCCACTCCCTCATTTGTAAAATGAGGATAAAATCAGGTTCAGACAGCACATCGAGGTGTCTGTAAACCGCGTGGTGCGACACCACGGAACACGGTACTTAGTCATTACATACGCTATCGCCCTTTCCCTTCTTTACCTACAAATAGAACCAGAGAATCCTCAAAGATGAAAAACCACATACAAAACAGAAGCACAGGTAACAGGCAATGTAAAAATGAAATATAAACGTGTAACCATGCGCGAGCCTTCATGCTGGCCCTATCTGTGCAAAGTTGAGGCTGCGTAAGGACCACCCCGCCGGGTTCACGGGGTAGGAGCCAGTACGGTCCCAATGCAGAAAGAGGCGGAATTTGTGAGCTGCTGTAATTTACACGTACGTGTAGTCAGCGGAGAACAGAATACACAGAATGGAGGCGGCAGGGGCAGGGAGGGAGGAAGCAGGAAGAGGGACTTACTGCTCCTGCAGGACTGAATACAGAGTGCTGACTTAACACTAGAGAGCTAGTAAGAGTCCTTCAGAAAGATGTCACACAAAGCATTCTGGGCGCTAAAGAACACAGAACAGAGCATGTTAGTTACAATAACTGAAAATTCCTACATTTCTGCAACAGAAGTGCACATTAACATTCTGGAGTATCTCACAATATAAAGATCAAGACTTTTTTTTAAAGGCCAGTGTATTAGTAACTGATCCCCTCAGCTGCATATGCACAGCAGCTCAAGTTACTGTGGAAAAATCCTAGGTCACCCGTTTTAAATTTAAAGGCAGAACATGAAAGCAGTTACAGTTGAGAAAGGGAGAAAGTGACACGATTTCCATACACTTAAGTTCATACACATGCTAACTGTAATAAACATGTTTAATGGCTCTTAAAACTATAGGAACACATTCAGATACAATGAACGTGGGGGGGTGTGTACATGCTACACGATTCTGGTCACCCAGCATCAGAAAAACACCAGCTACAAAGGGACAGATCTTTTTGCTCCTTCACAAACAATGGGCTTCATCACAACCAAAATCTCCCCTGCACAAACGTTCTCACCCATTGCCTAAGAACGTCAGAACACATCTCTGAACATTCCCCCTTCTGGTGTTTACAAGCCTGAGAACTAGAAAGTGCCAATGACTCGCCAATTTTCACTGCTTACGATTGAAATGCGATCAAGTCATCTGCGCGAAGTGACCAAATTAAACTTAGAACTTTAAACCGCGAGGGCGATGCTGTAAGGGAAAAAAATTCACTTCGTCATAACCCTCCAGGACCTGTGGCAGAAAGGAAGGGAAGATAAGGTAGAGAATTTACAAACAACACTCTCCACTCACCTCCAGACAATAATCCTTAAGTGGGTGAAATGTTTCAAAAAAGAAATGCTCTTGGATGCGTTGCCAGTTCTTCTTGGCATTCCTGAGGATTAAAGATACGGTGTGAGGTCCGGACAGGTGAGAAAGCTTGGGGGTAGGGGGTCAATCAGATAATCACAGACAAGGAGTGCAGAGGTTAGAATGCATGGGAAATCTTGGGAATCTTAGCCTAAGATTTATACACCCCTACCTCCCAGATCAACATACTTTATAGAGACTGACGCTGAGTTTGACCTTTTGAAACAGAAGCAAAAGAAATCACGGTTTCAGAATCCCGCAACAATGACTCAACGTGAACCCAGGTCTCCAGGCTTAACAGTACAGGGATGGTTCCCATGGGTGGCGCAGAGGCCCGTGCTCCATCAGCAGGATGGGACCCGGAAACGGCTGTCGGCTGGCAGTCCGGGGAGACCCCACAAGAGCAGCCTGCGACCCACAGGATTGACGTGCTGGAGGGACCAGAGTTCTAAAAGGGAACTGTGTAAGAAACCTGTCCTTAAAGGTGACGGTCCTCAAGTCCCCGCCTTGCAGTAAGCGCTTTTTCTGCCCCGAAGATTTGCAACGCATGCCTAACTCTGGGTGCTCCTCAACCAGACAAACGGCACGGGGCAGGTTTTAAAGTCAACACACCTGCCAGGTTTCCAAAGGCAAAGGCAGTAGGGACAGAACTTCTGACACAGCTGGGGGTTTCAGTGCGAATTCATGACCAACAGCCCGAAAGCGAAGGAGCAGTTTCGAGGCACGTCCTGCACACTTGCTCTGCTCTGTGCAGGCCCAGTCGGCCTGACGTCCTCACCCACCGACCCCCAGCCCACCACCCACCCTAACAGCCGAGCCTTCGAGCCTCCAGGGGCTTTGGGGAGAGGAGAGACTCTGCACCTCCCACACCTTCTACCAAGAGTCTCTCTGCTGGGGGGGGGGGGGGGGGATAACAGCCAGCTGGTGCCCTAGAGCCCAGTCCCTGCACTGTCCCCTCCAGGCTCCTCTAGCCTGTTCAAAGGGCTCCATATCTAAGCTTAAGAACCAGAATGCAGGGCTGCCAGGTGGGGGAGAGCTAGCCTGAGGCGCACCGCAGGAGGGGACACCTTTGTGGGGAAGGAGATAGTCTGCTTTTATGGGACACCTTTCTGCACTGTTCAACTTCCCAACCACGAATCCTTATCAACTAATGAGGGGCGCCTTGGTCACTTAAGCATCGGACTTCGGCTCAGGTCACGATCTCACAGTTTGTGAGCTCGAGCCCCGTGTCAGGCTCTGTGCTGACAGCTCAGAGCCTGCGTCTCCCTTTCTCTCTGCCCCTCCCTCACGCTCTCTCAAAAATAAACATTAAAAATTTTTTTAAATAAAAAAAATAAAAACTAATGTTACCAAAGATAAAAGACAAGCCCTCCCTTGACAGCCCACACTCCACAGCTGTTCTTCCAATGACAGTTCACAGGAGTGTTTTGGGAGAGAATTATCCCCCAAAACATGGCTGTGTTTTTACCTTCATTTTTTTTTTTGATAATTAAAGACATGAGGTAATTTGAATATGCAAGTGAGGAAATCAAGCTACTAGGCAGCAATGAGGCCCTCACCGGATTCAACATAATATATTGTCCCAACCACTCCTAATCCACTTTCTTTTGGTTTCCACCCCACCACTGAGGCTACTGAAATGGTTCCCACTAAATGCAGTGGGTGCATTTTTCTATGCAACAAACTGTGTACAACCTGTCGGAGTTGCACTTTTGTCCCTCACCTGTAAACCTGCCGTATGTTCCCAACCTAACTCTCCCCTCTGGTTTTCCCTGTCCTGTCTCATGCACTTGTATTTTAGTATTAACATTTGCTGAATTGACCATCTTCCTCCTGGGCCGCCAAAACCTCCCTTACCCACCTAATGCTTCTTCTCAACCAATGTATGGGAAGTAAAACAGGCAGAGGAGCTATCCGGTACTCTGTGGCCGAGGGAGTGAAAACTCAGTCCTGGTCCCCACGCAAAGCTTCACAATGACTCACAGTCTTATTGACACCATCTGGGGCTTGATGGTCAGGAAAAGAGCCCCCCCAAAATGTTACTGGTTTTCCAAACACTATTTCATGTGCTGAATCCAACCTTTATCTGTTTATAAATATTTGTGTTTCTTAGCTTCTAAAAGAAACTACTTATGTGTTGACCTCTGATATGGCCCGGGTCTCTAGAAGTTATAAAAACCCTGGCATTCTTGGATACTGATAATCAATGATAATAAGAACAAAACACCACCACCCCCTTAGAGCTGGGAAGCAAGTTCAGACACCAGGAGACGGGATACTCCAGCCTGTTGTTGTGCGGGGACTTTGAACAGGGCTGCGTGTGGGACAGGCGGCCCTCCCCCATCCCATAGCTGCCGCATTTTCCCTGTTAGACACTGAACATCTGTGCAGGATCTTGTTTGGGAAATAGAGACAATCGTTTAACAAAAGGAAAAGAGAAAAGCGCCCATCTTTGGCACACCTGGCGGCTGGGGGCCTGTCTTTAAAGCCAGATCGTCCTGCTTCCCAGCACTTCTGTAATGACTGAGAATGGGGACATTCAGCTCTACTTAAGAGGAATATCTAAAGGTATGTAAAAGATTATTTATAAGATAAAGGATCAAGGATAAGAAAGCAAAAATATTAAAGGTCAAGACGAAGCTGACCACAGTTAGAAGTGTGGTGAAGCCAGACATCCCACAGGGCCCTGCCCACGCCCCGCCTTATCCGGGCACCGATATCCACCTGTGATGACAGGCAAAGGAGACGGAGGCACCCCCTTGTCCGCTCTGCTCTGCTGGAAGGACAGTGAAGGGGAGGGGGCCGCTTACCCTGCTCCGGCCACGTTTTCCACTTGGCTAAGACTGGACTCAATAACAGAAGTCAGAGTGTCCAATTCGTCCACGTGCCACGTCTTACACATGTGCCAGATTCTCTTAAGAGCCACTAACGCGTACAGGCGGATACTAAAATTGTGACTGAAACACCACTGCAGGACGATGATAAGCGCTTGCTTCAGAATTGGTTTCTGAAAAGAAAGGGCAAAGATTCTTCACATGTAAGCCTGGACCCGTGACTGTATGACCACAGAGCAGGCAGAAGAGGCTCTGATCTCGTGGGTTTTGTAGTAGCGGGCTCTTCACACACACTCGGGGCGCTGGGGCTGTCGTCCCCCCAGGGGAGAACTTCCTCCCGGCTCAAGGTCCTCCTCCCAAGGCGGCTGTGGTACATGTTCCCTGCACTCCAGCACCGCAGTGCCGTGGACAGAGCACCTCCACGCCAACCCTTACGTCCCCACGATGTGTCAACGACAGCCCCCATCACGTATGACCTTTCCCTGGGCTGGAAACGTGAGAAATGTTCTCTAAGAGCCCCACTTCCAGTGCACTCCGAAGCGCTTCTGCAGCACGGCATCTCACACTGTGCAGTTTTCCTCCTCGTCTTTGTGAGCGACCGTTGGGCCCATGTGGCACTGAGAGGTGGCAGGGAAATTAAAAGGTGGGGAGAACTATAATGAAATAGTTTAAACTTTCCTATAGTCTTTTCCTGCGAATTCACTGTTCTGTCTTCACAGCCTGCAGACTTCACGCAATGCCTGTCCCTGACTTCTAAAACCACGCAGTTCCACAGATACCAAAAGGCAACGGAAGCAACGTAGATTAACACGGAAACCAGATGGACTGAAACTTTTAATAAAATGTCAGGAGCTACGCCGCTGCTTCTACCACGTGGGTCATCTGTAACTGTTTGCAAGGCTGCATCTAGCTAAGAGTCCTAGGGTTTCTACTGACTAAAACCAACCATGTTCACAGAAGACCTTTACCAATAACTTGGGCACGGTTAACAGTTCACTTCAACTTCCAAAGCTTCTTGGAGAAAGACAAAGATATACATGATCCTATTAATTCATTCCTTTATTCAAAATATGGTGAACATTTATCAGAGGTCGCTGCCAGCATCACAAGGACATTGTTGGGAGATATGAGAAAACATACACACACACACGAAACCAGAACACACAAAGGACCATCCCTGTGTGATGAGCTACTTCAACAAACACCATGTGTATGAGGAGCAAAGTGTAACAAGTAGTCAGAGGAGGCCCAGCACAAAGGCAACATGGAGAGAGAACTTTTTTTTAAAGTAGACTCCCCAACACGGCGCTTGAAGTCCCGACCCTGAGATCAAGACCTGAGCTGAAATCAAGAGTTGGATGCTTGACCGACTGAGCCACCCAGGCGCCCTAAGGAAGAATCAGTTTTAAGAAGAGGGGCAAGGGAGGCTGCGGGGCACACCAGATGCACAGCCAAGAAAACCAGACACGCAGTGTAGAGAAAATGTATTTACTTGGCTAGAAGGAAGATGGAGAGAGATAAATGTCTGGGGAGACAAAGGAAAGTGGCAACTTCCAAATGACACATGGCTGGGAATTTAGTTGTATTTCAGAGGTCAGACACCAAGGCAGGTCACTCGAGACAACGGAAAGACCATGAGGAGAGAATGTAAAAATAAAAAGGGGAAAGAGAACACTGATTATTAATTGCTACTATTTTATAGTCCTTTACAATTTTACAAAGCATACATGCAAGAGCGCCTCAACATAAACACTACTGCCAGTGTTAGTTATGCAACCCCGCGTTTATAACCCACGCAGCTTCACAAGTGGGTCTTACCATCCACAAGCTGCACATCCGGGAACCCCTGTGAGGACGAGGTGGACCAGAACAGCCCGCATCCTAAACATGACGCATCCAGCACCGAACTGACTTCTCTCACAACCTACGTGGGGCCCTGCTGCCTCCGCACTGCCCCCCTTATTCCATGCTAATTGCTCAGACCCCCCAAGCAGGATGAGACCACTCACCCAGGGCCCGCACCTGCTGTTCCCTTGGCCTGGAAAGTGCCCGGACCCTCGTGTGGCTTGCTCACTGACTTTCGGGTACATGTTCAGGATCACCTCCTTGGTCTCCCCTAAACATACTTCCTGAAATAGCCATCCTGCCCCAGATACCCAATCTCCAGCTCCTTGTTCTGCTTTTTTTCTTCAAAGCCCGTGTCACCACAGTATAATGTCTATTTGACAGTATAATGTCTATTTGTCATCTCTCCCCCCACCAGAATGATGGTAGAGATAGTTTTGGTTACTGCAGAATCTCCAGGGCCTGAGACAGCCCACCAGGACACAAAGCACAGGACAAACACTGGAGGGGGAAGGGGAGAAAGAACTGCTCCAAAGTGTCCCTGTGACAGGGCCTATGGCCAGCTGCCTGCACTACACACCCCTACGCCATGGTCCGGCTTCTCCCGGCTCTGTCAGAGTCCTCTCCCCTCCCCTCTCATCCCTTCCCCTGTAGCTTCCAGGCCTTCCTCCCAGGCATGGTCTCCAGCCCCTCACTAACCTCCCTCTCCCACTTTCCTAAGTCACAAGGAAGTCCGCACCCGTCCCAATCCTCACTGTGGCTCCTGGATCATCACGTCTCCAACATCACAGCAAGCCCTGGCCTACCTCCTCTGCCCAGAGCCACAGCCACACCTTGTTAGAGAACCAGTCACTGTTCTCTGTTCTAAAATCTTAAGATCAGGTATTCTGACCAATGACCCAAAAGCACCTGTCTGCAGTCGCTCTCCTGGCTACCTCCTCTTTGCTTTCTGTGCTCCTCATGGAATTCATCCAAGTTACAACCTCCTGGTTGCCAAATACTATGGATAAAGCCCTTATCTTGCCTGATCTTTCCAGGGCACCCCACCCTCTTGGCCTTTCTCTCCTTGAAAAAGACCCCTTCCTACGAACTTTAGAATACCCCATTCTTGGGGCACCTGGGTGGCTTAGTTGGTTAAGCAACCAGCTTCAGCTCAGGTCATGATCTCACGATTCATGGGTTCAAGCCCCGTATCGGGCTCTGTGCTGATAGCTCAGAGCCTGGAGCCTGCTTCGGATTCTGTGTCTCCCTCTCACTCTCTGCCCCTCCCCTGCTCATGCTGTCTCTGTCTCTCAAAAATAAATAAAAAACATTAAAAAATTAAAAGAAAAAAAAAGAACACCCCATTCCTAAGGCTGCTGCCCTCGCCCTCTTGCTGTTTCTTCTCAAACTCTTCCTCTCCTGTCCCGTAAATGCCAGTGCACCTCTAGGCTCTGTCCTCGGCTTCCTCATTTTCTCAGGCTACACACACAGTCTGCATTCATTTCCATGGCTTCAGTCCACACATGGTTCCCAAGCTTGGGAGTCACCACTGCTTCTCTTCTCCTAACTGAAACGTTACTGAAATCACTGTGGACTGACATGCAGTCGTAAGAAATGAGAGAGACACTGTAAGCCCAGTATGCTTTGCCCAGCTCCCCCTCCTGGTAACATGGGGCAAATTAGAATACGGTATCAAAACCAGGATTCCGTCACTGATGTCATCCACCGATGTAACCTTGATCTCCCGTTTTACTTGTACTCATTTGTGTGTGAGGCATCTGTATTCAGTTCACCATTTTACCACGTGTGGGTTCACATCCACGCTCAAGGTCACAGTCACAATACTCAACAGGTCCCATGAGCAAGGATCCCTCCTGTTGTCCTTTCATAACCCCCTGCCTCCTTCCCACACTCCTCTCCCCACGCCTGCTTTTTATACAGCTGGCACAGTGTTTTGAAAAATATTTGAATTTGGGGGGGGGCCTAGGTGGTTCAGTTCAGCGTCTAACTTCGGCTCAGGTCGTGATCTCATTCATGGTTCATGTCTTCAAGCCCCGTGTCGGGCTCTGTGCTGTCAGCTCGGAGCCCTCTTCAGATCTTCTGCCCCCCTCTGTGAGCCCGTCTCCCACTCGCGTTTAGCTTCAGGGGGGGCAGTTTGGCAGAAACGGATCTTCATCACAGAATCACGGAGGCACTGGAGAAACAGGCTCCCGCCTCTCTGATGCACCACCGAGCCAGGCTCCCGCCACTCTGCTCCAGGCTCAGGAAGCCGCACCTATGGTGCATTCACAGGCCTGGACGCTGCACCCCAGCAAACACTGGCCTGGCTCACCGATGGAGGCCCACTTCTCCCTCCAGAGCCCGTGCAAGTGTAGGTCACCTGGAGGCCTGAATACAGGATGGTTTCAAAAGAGGTTTCTGTGCTCCGAGCACTGTAGCCCGGGGGTCCCTAAAGCCCTGACCCGCGGCTCCTCAGATCTTTGGCAGGGACACTGGGGCACCCCGGCTCACCTGCAGCCTGTCCATGCCCTCTGAGCAACACTGGAGACAGGACCCATCTGTCCGATAGGCTGCCCCTCCCGGTCTCGCATCTGTGGTCCCTAAACCAATGACAGCTTCCGAGGCGTAGCTCCTATCCGGCTCTCCTGCTGAGCCCGAGGCCCGCACATGGTTGCTGCTTCCCATGCCCATGGCACGCCCTCGGCCCAGGTGGCCTCCTAGCTTCCCGCCACTGAAGCTGTCCGCTAAGCTCTGATGTTTCTCACCAGTACGTACCTGTCACGTCCATCCACCTGCGCCCTACAGCGACGTCCTCGCGCAGCTCAAAGCATGAAGGACACTACAGTAGCTTCCCGGCAGTTTCCAGTCTTACCCCTGTGAGCAAACCAGCCCTGCACGCCACCCACTCACCCTGCTCATGTCACGTTTCAGCTCCAAGTTTAGCTGCATCTCCCCAGGGCCCTCTGGATAAAGTCCAAGTTCCTCCCACACAGAGCGCTTACTGTAGTCTACTCCACTGTTGAGCCACTTGACCGAGTTCACACACTGCGCAGGAGATGGAACTACATGTGACCACGGGCCCGTTCACTCCAGCACCCTGCTCGCCTGACGAGGGCCCTACCTGAGCTGCAGCCTCCCAGTCGTCTCCACCTCCATCCCAGCCAGCGTCTCCGGATCCCGACCGCGCCAGGCTCCCCTCGCTGCCTGCACACCTCTGCGCTCAGCTGCAAGTCCCCCCTGCGGCCTGAGACTCGGGGGTCTCGCCATCACCCCGCAGCCTCGTGTGCTCCCCCCACCGCACACACTGCACGGGTCTGCACGCCCCTCTGGACAGATCTGCGTCCTACCTCCCCAGATCTCCATGCTCCAGGGCTGTGCTTCCTTACGGGAAGCGCCAAAACCTATTCTGGATGGATGGATGGATGGATGGATGAGTGAAATGGAAGCCTTGATCCCACACTCTGACAGGTATAAAGGACTAAGGATGACTGTGACAGAAGAGAAAGCACCTTCTGCGTTTCCTAATCCTCACAGACATCCCGCCAAGTACACAGTACTGTGTCCACTTTACATGACAGGGAAATCGAAGGGATCGAGTCCAAACGCCTGCCTCCCCTTCTTACCAGTCCTCTCTAACCTCAATCCGCACTCCACGCTCCATTCATATCCCCTCAGTCTTCACTAACTTGTCTGTCCTGATGCTGATCCCATCCCGGACACCACGTGACATCCAGCAGTCCTGTCCCCTCACCCTCCTCTGGGCTGTGACAGCTTCTCAAACTTGGCTGGTTTTTGACCATCTTGTCAGTTGAGGAGCAGCAGGGCAGGGATTCTGTGGAATGCTGCGCGGCTGGGATTTGGGTGATGTTTCTAAAAACTCATGATTAGACCGGGGAGGAGGTGCTGGGAGGGAAACCGCAGACACAATTTTTGTGGCACCCTGTCCAGGGCACAGATTGTCATACGACTTAACCGCTGTCATGGGCGTCCCCACTGCAAGGTCACTTTCCCTTCCACACTTGTCTTCCGAAGGGCATCACAAGGGCAGCCCGCGCTTAAGGACAGGGGGGCTATGCTCCCCCTCCTTGCGGTCAGTGTCCAAATAAGTTATTTTGACACATTCATCTTTCCCACTTACTTAGTCAGTCATTTATTTGTATCAGTATGAACTCATCGATGTTTTTTTATATTGTGGTTGTAATCCAGTCTGACTTTACAGTGTTGCTGGTCCCCATGTCAGCCCCAGGGAGCCCCCGTGCCCCTCTGTGGACCCACCCGTCACAGTGTGTGGAAAGCGCTTCTTTTCTGATACTACGAGATGCTCCAGAATTACCTTGTCTGGTTTCTGCCCCAGTTCTACTATTTCTCCAAGAAGCCTCTGGTTCCTTTTTGTGAGAGAATGATATTAGGAACCGAGATCTGGGAGCTAGGTATAGATTACTTGTAAGTGCTAAAAAAAAAAAAAAAAAAAAATCCAGTATAATTCTCAACAGGGAAAAGAATGCTTTCATGATGACTGTACTTAAGACACACTGGTATTGGCTGTGACCACTCGCCGTGGCCAAGACTGAGCTACACGCTGTTCACTTGAACACCAGTAATGCCATCTCGAATTTGCTGACAAGGTTTGGACACTCTGCACAAGATGACAGACGACACAACAATGTGTGTACTGAAGAAAGGTGTTTTCCCCCCCTCTGCTTTCAATTCCCAAAGAATATTCAGCGTTCTGACCTCTGTCCTGTTTCATGGTAGTTTTGAATCTTCTTGGGCTACTTAGCACAGACCCATAAGGTTAAGTGCAGATATTTCCATACCTTGAAGAAATTAGAAAGTTTTGAGACTGTTTCCAAGAAGTCTTTAAACAAAACCACATTTGTCCGGTAATAACAGACCTTGTAAGACACTGTGAGGAACTTGGAAACAGACTAACAAAGTTAGATGTCTCAATTTAGATTTTCTTTTTTCTAATAGAGAGAGAGCACAGGCAGAGGAGAGGGGCAGAAGGAGAGAGGATCCCAAGCAGGCTCCACACCCAGCACTAAGCCCAACATGGAGCTTGATCCCACCACCCTGGGATCGTGACCTGAGCCAAAATCAAGAGTTGAATGCTCGCTCAACCGACTGAGCCACCCAGGTACCCCAAAACTGAGATTATTCTATTCCGCTAATCAGCATTCCTTCTTTTGGACGCTTTGAAAAAAAAGAATAGATCTAAAATATGTAATATACACTGGGTACAAACAGGGCTGAGTGGGAAAACAGCCTGTTATTTATACTAGGTCTAGCAGGAGATCTTCTAAGATGAATTAGTTTTCAGAACTTGCCTGAACAATTCTTGAGCTATTCCAGCCACCCTGCCACAGGACACTGCCTTGTCTGTCTTACCTCCCTTGGTAGATTGCAAGCAAATCTTTCCTGCACATATTTAAAATAGAAAGATAACACATGATGTTATTTGATGCTGGAGCTTGCCTGATCTCGCCAGAAGGTGTTAACACAAGTTTTTACGTAACTACAACTCACACACTGCCATCTGGCTGAAAGACACTGTAAGACACGAGCAATTTCAAGCTCGTCATGATCTCAGGAGTTAAAATGTGGAGGAAAGGATCTGAGTCTTAGAACTGATGAAACAGGGTAACAACTAAATCTGATTGTTACCACCGTGTAAAGACAAGAACCCAAGAACACTCTGAGAAACTCTAGGAAGCCTTTTCCCCCAGCCTGTACTTTTCTCTTTCGACACCAAACGACACTTCTTCCACATGCTCTGTTTTCTCCTAGAGTTCACATCTCAGTGCACTCTTTCCTGTGGATTCAGTAATGCAGAAATCTTGCTCTAAATCTTCCTGGCAGGTTGTCTTGAATTCTTACCAGTTTTACCAAAGCGATTAACCAGGATTAGCTGCGATCTCTACTTGTCAGTGGGGTAAAGCGCTAGGGAGATGGCTCAAAGCCCGAGAGAGACGAACGACGGGCCTCACGCTTCAGATGACGACGGCCACAGACTGCCTGCCTTCGTGCGAGCCCTTTACAGGGGCACATGCTCAGTAGCTACGTCAGTCAAGGGGCAGTTAAAGACGCGATAAGGAAAGTCTTACTTAAATAATCGTATTAAAACACCTGCATAAAATTGATGACCTCTTACTAGAAATTGCCCATTATTTGTCTGCAGACTTAGTACGTGCTTAAGTGTATCTCGGTGTGTATGTGTGTAAGTGGGTAACACCTGCCTGCGTATTTGTGTCTTCACGTGTGCGGAGTAATGTGAGGGAAGATACGTAGCAGAAATCACAAGAAATACTCTACGTTAAAAAAAAATTAGTACAGGTGCCTGGGTGGCTCAGTTTAAGCCTCCGACTTGGGCTCAGGTCATGATCTCAGGGTTCATGAGTTCAAGCCCCACATCAGGCTCCTTGCTGACAGCACAGAGCCCACTTTGGATCCTCTGTCCTCCTCTCTCTGCCCCTCCCCTGCTCGCTCACTCTCTCTCAAAAATAAACAAAAATATTTTTAGAAATTAGTATAAATGTATACAATTCTATTTTGATAGGTTGTTCAAACTCTTCTTACAAACACATTTAAACTCACCTTTTCTGGAACATTTTGCACAATGATGTCCACATGTGACAAAACTGATAAAAATGTACAAATGCTTGTTTTACAGTTTTCTTCACCCTGGAAAAAAGTCAGATAAATAAAACAGTCATTCAAGGCTGACTGTGGCGCTGCCTGTGGGCCCAGGATAGAGGAGGATGTGAGGTGGCAGGGCCTGGGCGGGGGATCCGGGAAGAAAGGAACAGAAAAGTAGCAGCCTCCTAGAGCTGAATGCCAACACAATACTCAGCAGGCACCACAAGGTTACAAACAAATTTAACTGTAAAGCAAGTGGCATGGCCAAGGGCGCACTGGCTCAGAAGAGGCGCAGGCATCATGGGGTGGGGGGTGGGGCAGGAAGGAAAGAGAACTTGTACGAAGTAAACACAATGCACTGAGGTGATGGGGAGGGAGACAGGCAGTGAGCCAGGGGAGCACGGGCGGGGGTGGGGGTGCAACAGGGTCAAAAGTTAGACGGGACCTTGCAGATGCTTTAGAGCCGGGACAAAAAGCTACGTGAGAGTGTTCAACTGGGGTTCGGAAACCTTCCCAGTAATGGATTTGGAAGAACACCACATTCCAGTGATGATAAGCTGATGGACACCAGATAGACTGGAAAGGGCAGAGACTACAGACCCAACAGTCCAGGCACTGCTCCAAAGGCAACCAGATGATTAACTCCTTTAATGGTGCATGAAAACAGGGGAAGCAAATCAGATAAGTTTCCTGGCCTTCAGGGACCTTAGTCTAGTGGGGAAGAAGGATGAAATTGCCCGATAAAGTAAAATTCCCATTATAACAAGCACTATTTACGTGCTACAAGGACCTCTAATAAAGGGATCCAAGCCACCCTTCCTTTAAGATATGACACCAAGGATGTGTGGGCAGAGATCTAAATGAAGACAAACAGTTCTGTAGATGAAGAGAAGAGAGGGCAGTTCAGGTAGAGGGCAGCACATGTGCAAATAGCCTGGAGCCAAAGGACACGGGATGAGCGTGAAGGATCAGAAAAGGTCAGAGTGATGTTCGGTCGCATCTGTGGCCTCCAGTGGCCCCCGCTCCCCTGGGCCCATGCCCTAATGCAGGTCCCTCGCACCGTGTGAGGCCTGGTCGTGCCATCTGCTTCGGCCCGTGCGCCATCAGCAGGCAGGATACAAGCAGAATGCTCATTCCGGGAGCCCCGAGCCACCACAGAAAGAGGTTCGGCCACCCTGCAGGTCGGAAAAGCCCCTTGGAAGCTCTAGCCCCGGCAGGCACCACGTGGAGAAGTGCCCAGCCAGGCTTACGTGCTCCAGAATCGTGAAAAATAACAAAACACTGTTGCCTACACTCATGGGTTCTGGATTGTTCTAGCAATAGAAAACAGGAGACTGTCAGTAGGAGCATAAGAGCACGTAAGACCCAGAGGCCATTCTGAAGACTCTTGGTCTTTATTCCGAGAGCAACATTTGAAGCCAAGTGGATAACCTGACCAAATTTTCATTCTGGAAAACCTGCTCTGGCTTCAGGGTGGAGAATGAATTAAAATGGAGGCAAGAGTGGACGCAGGTGGCCCAGCGACAGAAGCATTGCACTGGGTCACAGTGGCCTGGACCGAGACAGAATGGTGGAGACAGAAGGGAGGTAAACGAGAAACCCATGGGACATAAGGTCCAGGGAGCTGGTTACGGATCAAGGTTTCTGGTCTGTGCAACTGTATGGAGGGTGGCACTGTTCACGACAGCTGGAAGATCAAGTTTGGGGAAAATAGGAGGCACGTGGTGTCAGATGTCCAAGTTCCGAATGATCTATAAACATTCAAGGACAATATCTAGAGCAGGCCAGGTCCTTTACAGAAGGCCAACTTCTGTAAAGGACCAAACAGTAAATAGAAATGTGGCTTTGGAGGTCGCACAGTCTCTGTCACAACCACTGAATTCTGTCATTTAGCACAAATGTGGCCACAGACAGTATGTGCATGAACGGGCAAGGCTCTGTGCCTGGAAAATCACAAGGGCAAACTTCACTGTAGTTTGCCAACCCCTGATTTAGCACTTAGGGGAAGGTGTCTGGAATAGAAATACAAACTGGCCATTATATCAGATAAGTGAATCCATAACTTAGATATGCCTGAAACTATAAAACAAGGATAAATGGAGGGGGTAAAAAAAAAAAAAAGAAAGCATAGCCTTGAGAAGCACGTTTAATGGCTGCTTGGGAAGGAAAAGGCTGGAAAGGACATAGAAAAGAGGGAACAGAGGGACGAGAGGAATCTGGAAAGCATGTCAATGAACCAAGACCAAGGAAGTCATCAAGAGCATGGACAGGGCCAAAAGAACAAAGAGCAGGGTGACAACAGACCCTGGACAGTGCCCTCTGCAAAGGGACTGCAGGGTCGGTGGGAGGAAGTGGCATGCGGACGCCCCCTGCTGGAGGTCTGCCTACAACACAGGAGTGAGACAGGGCGACCACAGTGCAGTGTAGACATCCGTAAACAATGGAAAGTGAGCAAGGTGGAAAGCACTGGAAACCAGGTGGTTAAGAAGGAGAGACTGAGTACCGAAGACAAACTGAAAACAGAAGGTTCCTGAGAGGTCAGGGGAAGAGGAGCCAGAGAACAGGCAGAAGAATGATCGTCAACAGAAGACTCGGGTCCTGTATGACACAAGGAGGGAAGGAGGCAGATGTGCTCTGTTGTGGAGAAGGTAAAGGTATTCCTATGGGATGACTTCCGTTTTCTCTACAAAATAAAAGTTGACATCAAATTCCAATAAAGGAAGAAAAGGGCATAGTGGATATTTGCCCTTGTTTGGGTATCTATCCTGAATCCCCTTCCGTGTTTAGGGAACTCTCCCACCGTGTGGGTCTTGTGGGAAGCTGAAAAGGCCACAGTCAGTCCTCTTCCCAGCCTCCTGGCTGCAAAAAGAGAGGGTACCTGAGACCTGGACCCAGGATCCAGAGGCATCTGCCCCAAACCCTGAATCGAGAACTGTTAACCTACAGGGGCAAAGCCCACAGAGGCAGCAGGTGTGCAGCAGGTTGGGGGGACAGCACGCCATCTCTGGTGGGGTAAAGCAACGTCCCCCAGTGGACCAGCTCCGTGGCATGGCTGTCGTGAAGCCCCGGGCCATTCCACTTCTTTATTCTTATTTTCCAAGCTGAATTCTGCAGCTTTCTGGGCATCCTGATTCCCTGCTCCTCGACTGCTTAAGTTCCCCCTCTTTTCTGAAAGAGAAAGAGCGAGTGAGCAAGTGCACAAGACAGTGGAGGAGGGACCTGGGGAGAGAGAGAGAGCAAGAATCTTAAGCAGGCTCCAAGCCCAGCACGGACCCTGATGCAGGGCTCAATCTCATAAACCGTAAGATCATGACCTGAACCAAAATTAAGAGTTAGATGCTTAACTAACTGAATCACCCAGGTGCCCAAACCCTGCTTCTGATTCAATCAAAAGTTGTTTTATTTGCTTACAAGGAAAACCCCTAACTCCTGTCCAGGGAAAGAGATCTGAAGACAATACATAAGGTCTGAAAGTCTTTATGAAGAGAGAGAGACTGAACTGAGAAAACGTCACAGAACCACGGTCATTACTGGGGCTACGGGAGAGACAGGATGTCTCAGAAGAAAACCACAGCCAACCTGCCCTTCCAGAGACTTTATGAGGCAGAGCCTCCCCACCGGAGAGCAGACAAAGCAGACGACATTGATAAAGCAGCAGATAGGAGAAGCAATTCAAGGAAAAATGATGGACTGCTTTTCTTGGTTCCACGCACATACAGAGGGGGAGGAGCCAGACGAGGAATCTCAGAGCAGCAAAACAGAATGCAGCTTCGGGAATTAAACAGTTTGGATTAAAAAAAAAAAAATGACATAGATTTAAGTTTTTATTTTTTTTTTTGAGAGAGAGACCAAGAGTAGGGGGGGCAGAGAGAGAAGGAAAGAGAGTGAGGATCCCAAGCAGGCTCCAAACCACCGGAATAGAGCCCGATGTGGGGCTTAAACTCACAGACTGTGAGTTTATGACCTGAGCCGAAATCAAAGTCAGACACACTGACTGAGCCACCCAGGCACCCCAAAGCTATGTCATTTCTTACTGGGGTGACAAGTCAATCTCTCTGAACTTCAGGGTCTTCATAAGAAAATGGGGGGAAAAAAAAAAAAAAGCCTGACTGATCTCTCAGGATGAGTGTGAGGATGAAGGTGCCCCTGGCTTTGGGACCTGTGGGTTTCAAGCGAGGAGACCAGGAGAAAGAACAAGAAAAAGGAGATGGCCCTGAGAGACAGGTACCATCATTAGGTCAGGTTTACACACGGATCAGAAGCGACCGTGTGAGAAAGCCTGGATGGGGGCTGGAGGGGCAGGGAGCCACACCCATGGGTTTACAGAGCCGAGTGCAGAAAGAGACGCACCCGGGGCTCTTCGCACCCGGGATTCTTCCTGTTCGCATACTGATAGAGATTGGAGTTTATTACCAACAATGTGGACAGGGCATTCCTCTTCTCTTCCTTATTAACAAACGTTTATTTGAGTACAGCGGACACACCACGTTACATTCATTTTAGGGATTATAGTTCACAGTGACTCAAGTTTGCACACTAGGCTTTGCTCACCACAAGCGTAGGATTCTTCGGATCAAACCAAGTGTAGGGGCTGAGGGAAGGAGCTACATAGCTCGCCGCAGTGGAGGTCCGCTGTAGAGAAGACAGGTGCCAGTGCTGAACGTAAGGAAGACGGCGACGGAGCAAAAGGCGGTCTGTAGCTGCGTAGGACATCCTCAGTAGAGGAGTTCTGAAAATGCAGTCGAGCTCGTGGCTCAGGTAAAGGAAGAGAGGAAGGCCACCATTGCTCCTCGCACAGTGTAATTCAGGCACACTCGGAAACACTGCAGGGCTGGCTCCGGACCTTCCCAGCAAAGCAAGGATCACAAACACAGGAGTCAAACGGCTTTTTTGGTTTCCCGGTGCATATGAAGGCGATATTTACTAGACCCTATGTACACCAGACACAGACGATGGGGTGTTCAACAGCAACTACACCTAAAAATGCAATGTGCGTACTTTAATTAAAGAATACTTTAATTAAAAAGTACTTCATTCCTGCAAAATGATAACCATCATCTGGGCATTTGGCGAACCCTAGTCACTGATCATACATCACCATGACAGGTGTTATAATGAAGAAGTCTGAAATACTGTGAGGATTACCAAGATGCAAACACAGCGCCCCACAGTGACGAAATGCTGTTGGAAAAATGGCCCCAGGAGACGTGCCTGGCGCGGGGCTACCACAAACCTTGGATTTGTCTGGATCGCGGTGTCTGCGCAACATAACAAAGCGAATCACAACAAGATGAGGTGTGATTGTAGTGAAGGGAAGATGGCACTAAGACAATGGCTGGATAGTAGAAAAGTCAACAGAAGAAGAATGAAGAATAAAGTCCCCCCAAAATACTAATAAGGACACGGGGACAGACGTGACACAGACAACAATTTCTTCCCCTGAAACAGAAAGGAAGAAACAGAAAAAGATATGTTGAGGAAGGAAGGCATCTCCATTTTCACACAAGGCAGAAGGCAAGGTCATTTACATTAAGAAAAGGAAGGTGCTTTGGGGGAACCAACGAAAAAGTACATAGAACTGATGTTCAGAAAAGAGTTCATTATTTGTCAGGAGGCTGCAATTATAAACCCTATCACTTATCCATTCCTTGAAAATGATTTTCAAGATATAAGAAATGTCAGGCAGAGGAAAATGGGAGGCGGGGAGGTGAGGTGAAGTAAGAATGGAAACCAGTCGGTATTTGTTCTCGGCTGGTGGGGAGGCTCCCAGTCTACTTGGCTTGTGTGGAATTTCCCTACTAAAAAACTCCTTAAAACGTAAAGACTGCATTCAATTCCTCACTGTTCTTATTTCTAAAAACACAGACGTTGCTTAGTGAATAGGGATGGAGAAGGCACCCATTTCTCTTAATTCTTAGTAACACAAGCCTTTTCTGCCTTTACTTTGTTGGAACTGAAGACTGATACTTCAGGGTGGATGCTAGGGATTTTGGGCTCTTAATTTTTGCAAAACAGAATACAGGAAATCAACATATCAGGAACAGTACAACTGACAGTCAAAAAAACAACTATTAAAATGAAACAAATCTCCCAGCATAGCCAAAAGCTTTGAATTTCAAAAGTTATGAAGTCTCTTTTACTTACATAAGAGAAACAATCCCAGAATTTCGGAATAAACTGAGGGAATTTATGAAGAATCAATATAATAATCCATTCTATAAAATACTTTATGGATGCTTGATTATTGATGAAACCAGCCTGGAAAATCTTGTCAATAATTCTATTCAAGAAATTCTGAGAAAAATAAAGTTCATAAGTTAAATGGTTATGTTATGGTTATTAATGTTTTATTGAGATATGATTGACATAGAACACTCTAAGTTTAAGGTGTACATCATGTTGATTTGATGTATTCATCAACCATGGTAGGAACAATTAAGATACAGTCTTGTAGCAACTTTCGAAGTGGCTAGTGAGGTGCCTGGGTGGCTCAGTTAGTTAAGCATCCGACCTCGACTCAGGTGATGATCTCACAGCTTGTGAGTTCAAGCCCCGCATTGGGCTCTGTGCTGACAGCTCAGAACCTGGAGCCTGCTTTGAATTCTGTGTCTCCCTCTCTCTCTGCTCCTCTGCCAGCTCAAGCTATGTCTCTCTACTTCAAAAATAAACAAACATAAAAATATTAAAAAACAGCCATTAATTTTAACTTAAATAGTCACCATTAAAAAGAAATAACTTCAAGTTTGTTTTTGTTTTGTTTTTTTAAATTAAGTGCTACACCCAACATGGGGCTTGAACTCACAACCCTGAGATCAAGAGTTGCAGCTTGGGGCACCTGGGTGGCTCAGTGGGTTAAGCATCTGACTTCAGCTCAGGTCATGATCTCATAGTCCATGGGTTCAAGCCCTGCATCAGGCTCTGTACTGACAGCTCAGAGCCTGAAGCTTGCTTTGGATTCTGTGTGTGTGTGTGTGCGTGTGTGTGTGTGCGTCTCTCTCTCAAAGATGAATAACTAAACATTTAAAAAGAGTCACATGTTGGAGCACCTGGGTGGCTCAGTCAGTTAAAACATCTGACTCTTCATCTTGGCTTAGGTCAGGATCTCACAGTTTGTGAGTCTGAGCCGCGCATTGGGCTCTGTGGTGATGTCACAGAGACTGCTTGGGATTCTGTCTCTTCTTCTCTCTGCCCCTCCCCCACCTCTGCGAGCATGTTCTCTCTCAAAATAAATAAACTTGAAAATAAATAAATAAAAATAAATAAAAAGAGTTGCATGTTTTACCAATGGGAGCCCTGAAACAGCTTGAAATTTTAATGTAAGTAATTATCAGCTCCACAACTCTCTAAACAGCAAACCTAAAAACTGTTTACTGAATCATAATGATAAGGTACTTTACTGGGTACTTTACAATTTACTTGGACATAAAATTGTGTTAAAATAGAGTCTGCTATGTTTTTAAAATTCTCCAAAACATTGAAAAGACTGTAGGAGGGAAGAACAGCAGGAAACTCTCAGGTCAGAAGACAACGTTGTGCATTCAAAAATGCTTATTAAAATTGCGTTGGATATCCCTAACTTTCCCCAAATGATCTACTTTCTTAACAGGAATATTAAGCAAAGATGATTAGAGAAATCAGATTCCATTCACTCTTCCTTAGGGAAGAGAAAAGTAACTGGACAAAGACTGTTGTACTACATTAAGATCTTGGCCTTGGCTTTGCTGGTTGATATGATCACAGAATTCATGAAGTGAAGGGGGAAAAAAATCAGCCATGGGAAATGACTATCTCATACAAGACAACAACACTCCAAAGTAACTTAGCCGTGGGAAATTAGAAGAGAACATACCTATATTTTCTAATCAAATGGTACATCAGACATTAAACAGTTAAAATGTTATTTACATTAAGCAAAAAGAAGAAAAATTAAGCAGTGCCAATTTATTAAACTAGTTTCTAACTTATTTCTACAACATGTAATTGACTTGAGATTCTTTCTACAAAATAAAAACATCAACAAAAACCAAAAAAAAAAAAAAAAACAAAAACAAATGAATGACTTCAATTTTAAGAACTAAACTATTTTAAGATTACTTTCTTAGTATTAAAACAGCACATGACAGTTTTTACTTTTTTTTTCTTTATATCAAAATATTATGCTTCAAGCAACCAAGAGAATAAAAACCCTACCTGATCAAACCTGGGGAAAAGCACCAGTAGCGTCTGCCATATTCGGTTCTTCACTCTGTGCTGTTGAGAGTTCACATAGTATCGGGTTCTGGACTTGGACACCAGCTCATCCTGGGGTGGGGAGAGAATCGGTACCAGGTCACCCACTGAATCTGTGATCAGTGAGAACCAAATCAATGACAACTTCAGATTTAAAAGGTGTCAACAGTGTTGAGAAGCTTATGACCCTCCCAAAGGCGGATAGAAAGATACAAAAGATATAAACGCTTGAGTTCCCTTCGAAACCATGAATTTAGTTGCTTTTGTTAATTTACCTGCTTTTAAATTTAGAAAAGGAATCATAAAACTGTTGTTGGCACAAAAAGTACTTGGAAATATCTGTGCCTTTGTGGCCACTGTAATGTGGGGACATGGGGTCACCGGGGGGAGGAGAGACGGAGATGTCTGACATATTTTACGACGCACCGATACAGGCACATCTCAGTTGCTGCCTCTCTGTCCTGGGCGAGTTTGCAGTGACGGTATCTGCAATTTGATGTAAACCCCATGAAGGGAGGAGCGCAGTACGTGGACAGTGTGGTCAGTGCCTTCACCTGACCCCAGAGAATGGCAGCAGGGAGACTCCTCCGGCTCTTCCTTGTGACAGTCCGTGCTGCCTAAATTCAGCCAGCTGGCAGGCTGCCTTCCGTGCTGTAACTGCTAGCGCTAGCTGCTAAGTTGGGACACAACAGAGAGTGTGCTGACATTCTCTAGTGTCCTGATGATGAGACAGTAGGTCATCCGCTCTCTCCAAAACCTGTCATCGAATGTAGACAATCCTCATCTACTTGAATTCTGTGCTCTTCCTTCACTGATCCCGCCCTATGCATTTCAGTATGTGTACAATTTTATGACAATGGCTAAGTTAACGTAGATTTTGATGACTCCTAACAAGGATGAAAATCTCACAGCCTCCTCTCACGCCACGATCTCTTTGGGGACATTTTCTTTTGGAAGAGGGGTTTCGGGCTGGACGTCCTGCTCAGCCTCAATGCAGCTACAAACGGAACCATCACGAGGGCGATTGCCCAAGCTTGCCGGGTATCACTGGCCCAGTGCCACCAGGGCCTCACTGTCCTCGCCCGGAAGTACTAACCTCCCCTCTTCGGCTCAGATCTCCTGTCCTTTTATTTGCTCCACCCAATGTGCTCTTTTATTCAGAAACAACCTTCTTTTCTCTGCCCATCCGTCAACCTCTCTGGTTTCAGGTGCCTCCTGACCCAACCTGAAGCCCAAGAACAATCTCTACGGGATCTTCAAGGGCACATTCAATTTCGTTCACTACACGCTCAAAACCATGTGCAGATTCCCTACTTTTGCAACCCAGTGGTCTCACATAATCTGGTCCTACTTTCAAGCTGCCAGGCATGGCTGAAGGAAAGAAAAATCACCTACCCCAACGGACTCCATCAAAGTATGTTTTCTAGCTTTAGCTGGGCCTTGACCGCTGCGAGGCCAGTGGTCTCCAAATCTGTAGTGCTTCAGGACCACCTTGAGCGCCCCTTCAAACAGACTGCTGGCCCCACCCCCCAGAGCTTCTGAGTCAGAAGGGGCCTTGGAACCTGCATTCTAACACATTCCCTGGTGGTACTGAAGCTGCCAGGCCAGAGAATACACTTTAAGAGTAGGATTCCACTGATAAACAGAATCTAAAAAAGCGAAATGAAACCAAAGCAAACCAACAGAAAACAGAGTGAGCGCTACAAACAGAGGACAAACCAATGGCTGCCGGGAGGAAGGGGTTGGAGGTGCTCGGTGAAATGGGTGAAGGGGAGGGGGGGGGGTGCAGGCTTCCGTAATGGCATGAGGAAGTCGCGGGGAGAGCACAGGGAACAGTCAGGGGCATGGCAACAGTGACGGAATAGGACGGGTCACGGCTACACTTGTGAACACCGCACACGGTACAAGCCTGTCCGTCACTAAGTCGTACGCCTGATGCTAGTCTAACACTGTGTGTCAACCACCCTCACATTAGGGAAGAATCACTGTGCTAGACAATCATCTTGCTTTTCTCAAGTCGCTTCCCATCCCCATTTCCACAAAAACAATTTAAAATGTTTCCTACTTTCCCAAAGCTTTTATTTAACCCAGGCCCGTTTTTTACTCTGACCATATCATCTTTCCCACTTTAACAATCTTCCTTCAACCTTCCTAATTCCCATTTCTGTCTTCAACCTTTATCTTCTTGTATTGGAGGAAGCAGGGTCCTTATGGTCCCTTCAGAGTCATCAAATCGGTTTTTAAAAAGTACAGTTCTTGCTTTTATGTGCGTGTCCCTTCACTCTACTGCATACCGACCCTACCCAGTGTGCTTCTCTGAGATCTCAGAAGTGCCCCCCAGCTTCTCTGAGATCTCAGGAGTGCCCTCCCCAGCTTCTCTGAGATCCCAGAAGTGTCCCCAGCATCTCTGAGGTCTCAGGAATGCCTCCCAGCTTCTCTGAGATCCCAGGAATGCCTCCCAGCTTCTCCGAGATCTCAGGAGTACCCCCAGCTTCTCTGAGATCTCAGGAGTTATCCCCAGCTTCTCCGAGATCTCAGGAGTGCCCCCAGCTTCTCTGAGATCTCAGGGGGGCCCCCCCGCTTCTCTCCTGCTCCCGCCAGCTCTCAGTGCACACTGCTGGTAACATTCTCCTCACTCAGAAGTCCTGTGCCCTTTAGCAATCACTTCCTGATCTCTCTTCTCCCCACCCTGACCCTGCAGACTCTAAGCTATTCTGTCCCTACAGAATTCCCTGCCCTGGACACTTCATATAAATGGAATCACACAGTATGTGGCCCTTTATGAAGGGGCGTTTCACCTAGGACAATTTCAAGGTTCCCTAACGCTAGTTACTTTCAGTCCGTTTGTTGGAACAGCCACCCTGGTGGGTGCAAGGCGGCTACTGCAGGATTTCGCCTGTGTGACCACTCTGGCCTCTCCACTACTATCATCCCCGTCCCCCCGGGCCATGGATCATCCCTTTCAACATACAAGCAAGCCCCTGACCCACGCCCTCCTCCAGACACCATCCGTTACTCCTCTCTCAGAGTGAACTCCAGAATGCCTCTGCTCATCTCCACTGGCTCCACAACCATTTTCTTCTCGGCCCTTCCATCGAGGCTCATGTCAGTCAAAGGTCTTTGTAGAAGTGACCAAGGACAGCCTTCTTGCCAAATCCCACAGGCGACGGGCATCCTCTTGTCCCTCCAAGCCTCCAGCCAGCACTTCCGCATTTGGCCTGGGGACACCAGCCTCTTCCTGGTCCTCCAGCCTCACTCACAATGTACCCAGAGTTCTGTCCTATGTCACCTATTAGACAGGCCCTTTCTGACCCTCCAAATAGCTATCCCTTGTCCCCATTCTGCTTCTCTCAGAAACACTCTGCTGTCTCCCCTCATGCGCCAGTGCTTACTGTGACCCCGCTGTGTGTTCTATCAGATGGGGCGTCCTGCACCTTTAAAGTCTACTCAGCCGTTAGCAAACCAGTGAAACAGATTTTCTCAGAGACATCCCTCCTGACTCCAAGAGTGCAAAGAAGGGAGTTTTTACATAAAAAAAAAAAAAAAACAAAAAAACCCACTTCCTAGACTGTACCTAACTAACACTGATCTGCTACCTTCAGAACATAAATGCGTGATGGACACTTAATTCAGTACAAGTAGGTGCTATGGCCACCAGATACAAGCCAGCGTGGCCCAGAGGTGACAAGCAGACCAGGACTCCATCTATCTCGGCCACAAATCCAGAAGAGAGCATTATACTGGGCTCTACTCCTTCTTAACTTCTTCCTAGATTTATACGTGATCTTGCAGACCAAAAAAAATCAATTCTTCAAATCACACCACCTCCTAAATTTTTTACCTTTTTATTTCATTTCTTACTACATGTAACCGCTTTTGACTGGTACTAGGAAATGCTCCATGTTTAGATAGGAAAAATACTCTTCTTGAAAACCAAACAATCGGGCAATCAGTTAAAAATGCGTTTTTTTTTTGATAAAGAATATTTAGAATACACACTGTGTCACATAGTTAGCTATCAAAAGCAAAGATTTAAAGTAAAATAAGGCATATTTACTTTCTCTAATAGCTTGATTGCAAGATCTTCCATAAACAACTTCTGAGACAGATTTGAGCCATCTAACACACACAGGAATTTGACAGCACAGATTCTCACATAATGGTCTTCTCTTTTAGTACTAGAAAAATGTAAAATGACAAACTCTGTTAATACATTTTCAAAGCAGAAAAATATGTCACATACTCATTTCAAAATTCAAAACCTTCCGAAGATTTCTAAAATTGAGGAGCTCCATACTTAATAACAATGTTTTAATTCAGGATAACGCAAGGTGGCAAATGGATACGTCAAGCAGAGAGCCTGAACGGGAAGTCTGGATGAGCACACACTCGCCCCGACCTCCAGGAAAACGGCGCCCACGCGAGCCACCCTGGGGCATGAAGGTCTCTGTGGACAGAACAGGTTACGGCTAAGGGAACGGGTCCTTGGAGACGGCCAGAGACACACACCAAACACCCACGGCTCGTCCTGGCCGTGCACCGCACACGCACGCGCTCCGCGCGCCGGGCAAACTCGAGAGCAGTGCGCGCCCTGAGCACCCCGTCTGTGCGGTGTCCACACGAGGGAAGGTCGGTTACGTGACACTGTGAATACGTATTTCCAAACTTCATTAGGGCTGATATCATGTCAGTAAGTGTCACCGTAACAACAAAACAGGCGTCCAGGAGAGATCAAAGTATTTTGGAACCATCAAATAAAAAATTTCACTTTTGTTGCTACTTTAAGCCAGCCAAGAAAACAAAAATCAATTAAACAATTAACAGTGAAAAATGTATTAAAGATAAGAGTGGCAAAAATTATAACTTTCAGAATAATTAAAACTCTGTGATGCCTATATACAATTATCACTTGTGCATCTTTTATGAGCATCTAAGTGCACATTTTTAAAATTATGTGAAAAAATAAAAATTTTAAAAAGCTACTTGACAAGCTCCAAAAAAACTAATTCCAAGGTTAGATAAAAACAGTCTTCTGCCAGAAATCTATACTTGAGGGCCCATTCCAGAGGTAATTTTATTTTTATGTATAGTATCCTGACTTGTTAAATGGTCAAATTGTGACCGAAACTACGAGACTTTGTATGTTCAAGATCACCCCTCCATAGGGGTAGGGCTTTTATGATCCCCATAGTCATTTTCATATTTATACTGGACTTAGCACTAAAATTTGTTTTTCCCTAAGAAAATTCTCATTTATTCTCATCAAGAATGTGATAACATCGGGGCGCCTGGGTGGCTCAGTTGGTTAAGTGTCCAATTTTGGCTTGGGTCATGTTCTCACGATTCGTGATTTCGAGCCCTGCATCAGGCTCTATGCTGACAGCTCAGAGCCTGGAGCCTGCTTCCGATTCTGTGTCTCCCTCTCTGCCCCAACCCCACTCATGCTCTGTTTCTCTCAAAAATAAACAAACATTAAAAAAAAAAAAAGGTGTGGTAATGTAAAAATGTCTTCCAAATGTCATTTGTTACACTTTCTTCTCCCTTATTCTTCACCTTTAAAACATTTCTTGAGGTTATCAAATTTTAGTAAGAAGCTTTACACCTAAAGAAAATACATTAGCAAGGGAATGTAATTCCTAACTTCCTTTTGAAGGCTCTTTCAGTATCGACAGAGATCACTAGGAAACATTTATTAGATTTGACAAGGACAGGATGCCTCTCAGCTGATGTTAAATCTGGAATATTCCATTTATATCAAGACGATGGAAAATCCACCATACTTACTTTTCGATAACAGTGTTGGCTGCACAATCATGGCCGAGATTTTCTACGTAGGTCTGCACATCCTGAATAAGTCTTCCCATAAGAAATAGTTGACAAAGAACAGGTTTTAGACAGGAAAATACTGAAACCCCAAATGTAAAGTTACTTAATGCTTTATGTTCTTCTAATTTGAAAGCCTCAAAATAAAGGCATAATTCTACTCAAGTAGGTACTTCACAGAAATCAAGACAGGTTGAAACAATGGCATCTTTTACCTTTGATCACGCCTAAACACAGTTCCAAATATACAGGCCTCAAGGACAAGTTCGCTGTAATTTTTAGCACTTAATAAAGACACCTGGGACACATTTGAAGCAGAAACTATCCAAGATTTGCAGCAATAACTTATCAGTGTATTGAAGACTCCAGTTTTTATAGCAGACATTTCAATTATCTTGTACATAATCTGGAATGAAATACAATGGTCATTTTATTCTTTGGCCCATTTAATTTAAAAAAGTGTTGCTAATAAAACTTCTTGGAAGGCTTCCATTGACAGTTTCAACATATCATAGAGTATAAAAACCTAAAAGTCCTTTATCATTAGTATTGCAAGATGATCAGTAATCACAGAGTGTTAATTTTTCATTCCTCAATAATAAAAGTAAATACAATGTCGCTGATAGTGACATTCTCCCGGGACCCTCCAAGAGAAAAAAACTGCCCAAAGTAATAGAATGAAAGGGAGAAAAATATCTCCTCCTTTACACTTTCAGTTTCCTTTGCATTCTGTCACTGCCCCCCCCTTCTGTGGGGCAGCAGAGACCCCGGTCTCTAGGCGTGTGCTCGAGGGGCGGGCAAGGACAGAGAGGCAGTGCAGGGACAGCAGCGTCTGGGTAACAAGGCCTACGAATTCCCAGATGTGACGTCCTTCTACCATTCACGTCCCCTACCACATCCAGTGGTCACACACACAAATGCCTTCAGGAACCGGGAAGCCCTTTTGCTACGGTTATGTTCAGAGAAATGTTTCTCTAGATGTGGTGACAGACGGCACCTGCCGTCTGCTTCTGGTCCCCAGGATGGTCAAGGAGTGGTTGTGGGGTGGAGAAATGCAAGGGGCGCGCCCTATTTGGACAGGCGACTCCTAGGAATGGCCAGTGTGGCCACGTCATCCAATTTTCCAGCATTCCAATAGAAGGGAAATACAGATTTTCATGCAAATTTCCTAATTCTTCAAAGTTGGCAGCCAATTAAAAAAAAACTTTAGGCATTACAGGAATCAAATCAAGTGTCTGTGGCACGTGGGTTCACAGGCCACCCTTCTGCGCAGAGCCTTCCATCTAACAGAGCTGTTCTTACTGGTGACACCCAAGAGGGCTCAAAGTGCCTGCTGCCTGCATGGACACGTCAGAGCACATCTAATGTGTAATTACGAATACAACTCTCCGCTTCCCCCTGGGGCTGCAGGGCATACAAAGTGAAAAGAAAACAAAAAGTTACCTCCTTTTAATCTAAAGTAGTTAAATCCACAGAAACAGAAAGTAGAATGGCGGTTGCCAGGGGCGGGGGAGGGAGAGACGGGCAGCTGTTGAATGCAACCAGAGTTTCAGTTCAAGTTCAACAAGTTCTGGAGACCCGTGACAACAGCCTGAACGTACTTCACTCTATTGAACTTGAAAAATGATAAAGATGGCACATTTCAGGGGCACCTCGGTGGCTCAGTCAGTTAAGAGTCTGACTTAGGTCTCAATCTTGCTGTTTGTGGGTTGGAGCCCCGCATCGGTCTCTGTGCTGACAGCTCAAAGCCTGGAGCCTGCTTCAGATTCAGTGTCTTTTCCTCTCTCTGCCCCTCCCCTACTCATGCTGTCTCTCTCCCCCTCAAAAATAAAAACATTAAAAAAAATGAAAAAGATGGTACGTTTTATGTTATGCATTTTTACCCCAATGTAAAAAGTTACCTCTTTTATTTTGAAGTATGCCTGGCCCTTGATTTTTGCAGCAATGGTAAGAACTTTGGTATCAAAAACAAACTGAACAAAAGCTTTTAAATTAGACCAGAATATCAGCTGAGTGTTGCTTAGAGCAGATATAATTTTCCAAGCCATGTCAAAAGACTCGATGCAGAGGGATTCAGAGGATGTCAAAAGCTGGTAGGAAAAAAAAGAAAATAAGAAACACAGAATGACTGCTTAGCTTCAGAAACCGCTGTCTGTCCCTGTCATTCTTCACTTGTGGTCTCACTGCCTCTCACCTTGGGAACCAGAACGTGCATGCAGTGGAACACGGGCAAGACCTGGTCCGAAGGCAGGACCGCCAGGGCTTCGAGAGCAGACTGCAGGGTCCGTGCCGGCATGTGGACGGCAGGCAGGACGGGCTCTGGAACCTCGCCGTCTGCGGTGGGAATCAGCGTGTGATACCTTCTCAGCAGGAAAGCGAGGCAGACCCACTGATTGTGGATATATCCCGCAGCCACTCTCCCCCATCCTTGGGAGGACGAGGATTCTTCACGGAGACTGCAACGAAAGATCGAGTCACCACCCCAGGCCTCGGCCAGCCCGGGTGCAGGGCGCTACCCTCGCGGGGAGGGAAATTTGACCCTCGTTCCGAAGCAGCCAGTCTACCGAAAAGCAAGGGGGCCACGTAAACCTCAGTTTCCCAACCACTCTGACGGCCAGTGTTTTCATTCACGTTAAGGGGATTCGCTGAAATCGGCACGCACTCAGGTCAGTGGGGTTCCAGGAACAGAGGGGAGTCACGGAGTAACACAGGCCCCTCCTGAACGCGACCTTGTCTCCAAATTCCCATCCCCCATAGACAAGGTGACCCCTCACTGTCTCAGTGACTAACTACAAAAATGGAGTGTGAACTTGAGCAGAAAGATGCGGTTCAGGGGGCGGCTGTCCCCAGGGGCGAACGCACCTGCCATCCTCCTCGGCGCGCGGCCTCTGCAGCGGGCGGTTGAGCGGGAGAGCCGAGAGGAAGGTGTCCGCGGGCCCGGCCTCCAGACAGTCGAGCTGCAGGTGTGGAGTCCGCTCGGTGGCCTCGCACAGCGTGGCCAGCACGGCCATGCTGACGGCTCTCTGCACCTGCGTGCCCAGCGTGGGCTCCTGCGGGGAAACCGGAGCAATCTTACCTCCCGTGAGCCAGTCTCACTCTGTCGGGACCTGGGAGCCCAGCCCCCGGATGCCGGGCCCCCTCCTATCTCCCTCCTGTCCACTGCACACCGCTGGGACCGGGAGGGGACCCGGCACCATGCGTAGGTCCGCCTTGCCGCTTCTGCGCAGGTAGGCGATGAGCAACTTTCCGGTGGCAATAAAAATGCAGCAGCTCCCACTAAGGAGACCATCTGATCTCTTCGGTTTTGGGGGGGGAGGGGGTCCTGAAAGCACTCCCATGACAGAGGGGAAGCACACAGAGCCCGCGAGCATATGTGAAGCCGTTCTGCTTGGTCTTTGTCCCTCTCACATGGGCACTTGGACACCTGTCTGTGGGCGACTCACTGTAACGGTCTGGTTGGAGTGTGTGAAGGAAAACAAGGCCCCGGGCGCACACGTCACTGATTCCCGGGCCCCGCTGTAAGCCGCCTGGGACAGGGGATGCGGCTCGGTGGTTAAAAGCTACTCATGAACCATGGGGACGGGGTCTGAATCCCGGTTCTGAACTCAATACCAGTTTGGCCGTGGACACACTGCACCTTAGTTTTCTCACCTATAAAATGGGGACAATAATAGAATCTACTCCACAGTGTTATGGTGAAGGTTAAATAAAGGATTCATGGGAAACACTTGAAAACTCTCTACCACAGAAGCCAGGGGTGCAGGCCAGAACCCAGCACAGTGAAAACAACTGCGCCGAGAGTCTGAGAGGGTGCTCCCAGGACTGCCAGAGCAAGAGGGACTCTCTGCCACTCATGCCGCACCTTCCCTCCCCACCCCCCGGAAAATAAATCCAGGGTCTCTGTGGGTGAATTTTACACCACAACACTGTCCACACAGAGGTAATATTCAGTGTCACTTTTAGCCAATGTGGTCCCTGCTACCCCTAACATAATTCAGCGAGGTACTAAAACAAGCCGGCTTTAAGAACCATTGTGATATGGTTCATGATTTTGGTCTACGTTCGGAGCTCACGGATCCTTTCACAGCGCTAACACATTAATACGTGCTAGACAGGATGCTGAAGTAGTAATCAGGCCTCCTTAGCGTTTTCCTGTGGGACAGTTCTTAAAAACAACTTTAAAAACTAGATCATTAAAGTAAGCATGTACATTCTCTGTTTTAATTAGCAGCCTGGACTCTGCGTGCCAGTTTTAACACGTATGGACTCACCTTACTTCTCACTATCAACTCTGTAATCCTCATTTTGCGGGGGTGGTAAATGAGGCACAGAGAAGTTAGGTAACTTCCTCAAGGTCACAAAGTTAGCAAGGTTAAACACAGGTTAAAGTCTAACTCCAAAGCCTGTGCTCATAACCACTATGCCTTTCTGTGTCACGTTGAAGAAAAGCTTCTAGGTATTAAAACCTAGAGGAAAAAAAAACCTAGAGGAAAATACACATACACGTAAGCTTTTCCAAAAATAAGAAAGACAGAGATAAACACTACAATGGAGGCACAGAGAAAAACAGATAAAGGAACGAGGCACTGACCCAAGTTGGGGATTATTGGCAAGCACACACTGGAGGGAGGGCACGTCAGTGGAAGGAGCAGACAGAAGGAAAGCCTGGACGGGGGAGGATGTGGCATGTGCTGGTCATGCCTGTCATCCACGAAGCTCTGTGAAGTGGCCTAGCGTGACTGCAGCAAAATGGCAGCGG